>JAMXKT010000017.1:600000-959102 GCA_024211575.1 Phytophthora melonis
GAGTAGTGGTAGGTTGTGTATTGTTTTACTAAGTCCCACCAGTAAGTTCCACCTGCAGCCATTCACACCTAGGCATGCGTTTCGGTACACTAATATATGCACGACAGAATGCTATCGGTAGACCTCAGAATAGGCGTGAAAGCTAGGTAGAAGTACTTGAACATGAAACCCATATACATGATCTTTATCGTGAGCTGTAAAATGCCTTACGATGCATGTAGAAAAAAAAGACAAAATAGTGCCGACTGCAGGCTCATGGGAGGCCAACCAAATGCATGACACTCTATTGATAATGCGGATCCATGATCTACCCAAGCAGATCCATGATCTACCCAAGCAGATCGATGATTTACCCAAGTGGATCGATGATACTACCCAAGCGGATCGATGATCTACCCAAGCAGATCGATGATTTACCCAAGTGGATCGATGATACTTCCGAAGCGGATCGATGGTCTTCCAAAGGGGATCACAACCTGAGCGGATCTAAAATCGTGCTTACGTCTTAGTATGCAGCTTATGACAGTGATTACAAGTATTACACTGTTGTGGTCGACTTGCCTTCAGAGCTGGTGGAGCTATCGACAACGCAGTACGCTCGCGAAGCAGTTCTTGTCTGGGGCTCCAAACAGGAAGCCCATACGAACTACATGTATGCTAAAAAGTACCAACTCATGTCAAAATATGCAAATCGATCCCAAAAGCATATTTCTGTACCAGCAGCCCGTTTTTGATTTTAGCATATGTACGGCCAATACAGGAATTTGTATGTAGCCCCGCTGCAGTTAGCGGGAAGCCCGCTGTCGATATCACCTCCCGAGTCACGCCACGCGTGTAAGTCGCGACGGATATAATAGCCTCGAGTCGCCTAAAGAAACGCCCGCTGCAGAGTTCCAAGATAGGATCGGACGCTGGGGGACCTCTCTAGGATCTCTGGCGAGGCTTTGACTCCAAGCCCGGTCGATCGAACAACGCGAGTTCGGCCCGACTATCGCGGACACACACGCAGAGACACTGCAAAAAGGAGAAACTTTTCAAAACCCCTCGGCCGCTTATACATACAGCGAGACAAGCGGCGTGGAATTCATTATCAAGAGCAGCAGGGGCTCAAACCAAACTTTCTCACCGCAATGATGGCCACCGTTGGTGTGTAATTCGTGGCCAAATACATGTGCCCAAAGTTACTCGACAGTTCATCGAAACCATGATATAAAACCGGTTGTTAGTGACAGTTATTAATAATACGTTCGCTTTCAGGTTAATTGCTCGCACGACACCGTACACGCTCAAACCTGTTGGTATCGAGATCCGCAGGGAGTGCGGCACACCGTGGGGGTGGCTTGCCAAAGTTTCGTCGCGTCTTCAGTTCACTATGGAGCAAAGCGCTGAGAGAGGCAGAAATTACTTGCAGCGTCAAGACAGTGCACTTCCGCGCAGGTTTGTATGGGCTCCATAGGGCAATTCCCCGCCCAAACTCCCGAGAAAACCCCATCCGTCCCAGCTTCCGCTTATCGCGGGCCATCTGGCTGCTCCAAACAGCAAAACATTCCCTTAGAGAACGGCCACGCCATACTCGAGTGCAGTCAAGGGCTCCAATCTCAAGAAAACGCCACCTGGAATGCCAGAATAAAACGGGCTCGCCAAACATTTCGCGCTTGACGGACAACTCGCTGAGAGCCTGGTTACGATGCCCGTTTGCAACAGTTCGGCGCTCAAACGACAAACCGCTCGCTAGGCGACAAGCAGCTCAGATCAGCTCCAGCCCGGCTTTCGGTTTACTTTCCAACCCCCCTACGCGACACACAGCGTCCCGAACAGTGAATAGCAATGGTGCAGTGGAGACTCGTGTGCGGCCTTGCCGCGCTGTACGCCGCCGGAACGGTGAAGGCCATGCCCATTGAGCAGGACCCCGTGGACACGACCGATGAGCTCGTCATGCTGGACGGCAAGTTCCCCGGTTACGGTGCGTACATGGAGCAGGACACCAAGCCCAACTCGGCCACTCTGGGCACGGGCGCTGCCAGCGTTGGTGGCGAGGCCGATTACCACCCGGGTCTGCTGCACGCGCCCCTACAGGAGCGTCGCCGACTGGAGGTGACCAAGAGCACAGACATGAAGAAGCTCGAGACGTTCTTCGGCCTTGAGCTCGAGACGGATATCACCAAGCTGCCCACCAAGTACCAGCACGACCCGATCCCGTGGCCCAGCAGCTACTGGCCCGTGTACGCCGACAGCATCAATTACAAATGGGCCAAGGGCCAGCCCAGCCCCGCCGAGAAGTACGCGACGGCGTTCGGCCACGACGCCACCAAGATGATGGACGCCATCTCCGCCAAGAACGGCATCGACTCGCAGTCCAAGCGCCAGAAGTGCACGACCGATGCCGAGTGCAAGCCCCTCAAGGACGGCAGCGTGTGCGCCAAGCGTGACGGCCAGGAGTCGGGCTACTGCATCCCGACGTGGTTCGGTATCTGCCACGCCTGGGCCCCGGCCGCCATTCTAGAGGCCGAGCCCACCTGCGCCGTGGAGCGCAACGGCACCAAGTTCGAGCCGTACGACATCAAGGCCTTGATCACGCTCGCGTACGACGGCTCCAAGATCCCGACCATCTTCACGGGCTCGCGCTTCAACGGCAACGACAACGCGCCCAACAACACGGATGAGTACGGCCGCTTCTTTGACGACCGCCGTCGTGACATCTCGCCCGGTTACTTCCACGTCGCCGTGACCAACATCATGGGCCGCTTCAACCACAGCTTCGTCGTCGACATCACGGCCGGCAACGAGGTGTGGAACCAGCCCGCGCGCAGCTACGAGATCCTGCGTCTGTCGTGGACGACCCCACGGCCGCAGCCAAGAAGTACTTCAACGTGGACAAGTACCCGTTCAACGACGCCGCCACCAAGATCGCCGTCGTCACCACGCGCTTCAGCTGGATCGTCGAGTCCGGCGTGAACGGCCCCCTCGTCGCCACGGGCATCGTGGACAAGTACACGACCAGCGCCGACTACGAGTACATCCTCGAGACGGACGAGACGTACCAGATTCTGGGCGGGGAGTGGCTCTCGGCTCCAAGGCCAACCACCCCGACTTCCTGTGGCTGCCGGCAAGCAAGCCCGACAACTCGACGGTCACCTCGGTGGGCCTCGTGTACTCGGAGATCGAGGGTCTGCTGGACGAGTCCGTGAGCGGCGACTGCAAGAGCGGAGGCGCGGGCCAGTCGTCGTCGACGACAAGAGCCCCGGCCTCTTCGACCGAGTCCTCCACTGCTGCGTCGGCTGCCTCTGCTCCGGAGTCCAACGACGAGTCGGCCGCCGACTCGAGCGAGAACTCCGCTGCCGCCTCGAACGAAGAATCGGCCGCGTCCTCTACTGCTGGTTCGGCCGAGGCCCCGGCTGCTCCTTCGACCGAGTCATCCACCGCCGAGTCGACCGAGAGCTCTGCTGCTGGTTCGGCCGAGGCCCCGGCTGCTCCTTCGACCGAGTCATCCACCGCCGAGTCGACCGAGAGCTCTGCTGCTGGTTCGGCCGAGGCCCCGGCTGCCCCCTCGACCGAGTCATCCACCGCCGAGTCGACCGAGAGCTCTGCTGCTACTTCGACGGAAGCGCCTGCTACGGAAGCACCGGCGGCTGCCTCAACGGCGGCCTCGACAGCGTCGTCCTCTTCCTAGATCCGAAATCGAGTTCTTTATCTCTGTGCATATCAGGCGTACATCGGCGTGGTCTCCAAAGCATAAAAAGTGAGGCAATAAAGCATGTTTGTAGATGAAAAATCAACGCCTACTTTGCACCAAACCTTCGCGTACCGTACCATCAAGCTCCGTACCTGTTGCCATCGCACGATAATGAGTTCATAACGAGCCTCCTCACGCGCTCGTGCTCACGCGCCGAATCGACTCAGTCAGCGTGGCCTTGCGCGACGATGTGAGCAAAGCACCAGGAGCAGCCAAATCTTGCAACAGACGCCACAATTCCTTCGCTGTTGGCCGGTCTTCGGGGTCGTAGCTCAGGCACATTCTCGCCAGGTCCAGGATCGCTCGCGGGCAGTCCGAGTGAAAGGCAGGAGTCACCCCTTCTCACTCACCGCCAATGCTAGCGCTGCGTTGGACGACAACAAACTCTTGAGTTCGTCGTCTGTGGTACTCGCAGCCGACACAAACGAAGTCATCCCCGAGGCGGAGAGCGAGCTGGCAACGCCCAAAGTGTAAGGCTTGGTGCACGTGTCCAACTCGCACATGACGATGCCAAACGAGTAAATGTCCGCCTTTTGGTCGTAGCGCGCGCCTTTGATCACCTCGGGCGCGATCCACGCTGCAGTACCGACCTCCGCCGTCTGCGGGCCGCCCGAGGACACCCCTCGCTTGTCATCTCTCTGCTTCCGCCGCTTGCTGACTCCGAAGTCGCTGATCTTGGCCACCCACTTGTTACTCAGCAGCACGTTCTGCGCCTTCAAGTCGCGGTGCATTATAGGTTCTGCGAACGAGTGAAGGTACACCAAAGCGTCCGCAATGTCCAAAGCCACAGTCAGTTTGCTGTGCGTGAATCCAGAGTCTTCGTCGGTTGTCCAGTTCCAGCCTCGACGCTTGTCGTCAAGCATCTTTTGTCTCTCCAGGAACTGCGCCAAGTCCCCATTAGGCATGTACTCGATCACAAGCGACAGATCTGCTAGTGAAGACCAGGAAATGCCACGGAACGCGACGATCTTGGGGTGCTTCAGACTGGCATACAGGCGGATTTCTCGAGTGAAGCGCTGCAGCTCGCGTACGCTTTTCGCCTTCTCGGGCGCCACCTGCTTCATCACAACTTTCTCCTTCCTCGGCTTCCACATTGCCAGATTCACGACACCGCCAGCTCCCTTGGACAGCTGCTTGACAAACTCGAGGTCGCTTTGAGCGATGCGGTACCGCTCAAAGTCCGGGTCACTGCGTACATCATCTGTGAGGACCGCCGAGCTCTTCATCAGTTTATCACTGTCTTCATCGCTGCTGTCTGCGTTTGCTGCTTGTTCAGCTTTCAGTTTCTCGACGCGTGCTGCCTTCGTCCGACGCTCGTCGATAACCTTGCGCTTGATAACGAAGAGCATCAGCAGTAGGAACACTGCCGAGGCTAGCGAAAATAACAGCAGCGACAACGTCGTGAGAGTCATCGACGACGACGCCTTTCTGTGCTGGTATTTCTCATCGAAAGCTGTGTCTACACAAAGAAACAAGGACAACGTAAGCTTCGAAGGTTGGCCTGCAAAAAGTGAAAACGAATCGTACCCGTTAGTACGCACAGCTTGTACGTCTCGTTGGCAATTGCGACCGTCTTTGGTGTGGCTGCATCGGAGCATGCATCGTCCTGAAGCGTAATGGCTGTGACATTGAAGTTTTCAAGCCGCTCCAGAACTTCCACATCGGACTTGCACACCTCAAATTTTGCCACGCTACTCCCGTTCAAAAGACTGTCCGCACACAAAGCGAAGTTAGATCCAGTAGTTCAAGGAAGGCAGTCCTTGGCTAGCTGCAGAAACCAGTTGGAAACCTACAGAGTTTGGAGGTTGCGCGGAAAGCGGACACCCTGTATCGTAGTAATGCTGTTTCCTGATAGGTCCCTGCACAGACCGACATGTCAGACAAAGCTATAAAGTAGAACATGGCCATCGTGATGAAACCACCTACATGGTAAACGACCGCTCACACGCCGTGAAGTTTGCGGGCCCTACTAGCTCAATCGAGCTGTCTTGCACAACACTTTCAACAGCAGAAGGAACATCGTTACGAGACAGACCTCTTTTGAAGGAGAACAACTCCAGACAACTTACAGCTTGGACAGATCCGTGGGCGGTGTGAAGTTGCCCCAGTTTCCAATTGCGGTCAGCGACAAGTCTCTTCAAACCACCAAAGAACACCACAGCACCACCCTATCAGCCTCATCTCGCAAAATCCAACGCCAATACCTGCGTCACTCTTACAGATGCCGTACTGAATCTGGGAAGGCCACCTTGTCCAGGGACTGCAGACTGGTGTTCCTCGCGATGAGGATCTTCGGTCCGTCCTCCCCCGCCGCCGAAATGTTGGCGATGGGGTTGTCGGACACATCTCTAGAGTACAGCATCAACAGCAATGATTCAGCCGGTCAACCCTCAACGCTCTCCACCTCTGTATTGAACTGTTGAACTCACAGCAGCTCTAGCTGTCCCCAGCTCTCGGGGATATCGAGGCTCGTCAGCTGGTTCTCGCCTAGATACCTGCAGAACAACATCATTACCTTTGGGTCAGCAGCCCTCGCTGAATTGCAATTGCTCTCCAAGTGTCGTACAGCTGCCGTAGCGTATCTGGGAGCTGCAGCGCGCTCGCGTCGACGACGCTATTGTCCGTGAGGTTCCTGCGCATTTCACCAGTCGTAAATCGGTCAATTCTGCACCTTTGACCGCCGTTCCAGCGCAGCTGCAGAGCTTACATACAGCTCTGTTAGCGTGGAGTTTTGTAGCTCCACAGCCTGGATTTTGAGGCCGGAAAGCGCCGAAGACTCCACCTCCGACACTTGTGAACAGCTTTCCGCGTCGCTCTCGGGCCGCAGACGCCGCCGCCGACGCGCCGAAGACACCAGGAAGAGCGTGGAGGAGAGCGACGAGGCGCCACCGCAGTCCGCGAGCAGTGTGGGCACCGACGGGCACGCGCGCGGGCACGAGACGGTCGCCATGAAGCTCGGGAGGGGTCAAGTGAGTTCCTGATGTGAAGCTGTACAGTACCCATTTCACTGACAGATTGGGTGACAAATGATGTGGTGCACACTTCCAGCAACTCAAGCCACGCGGTGCAATGCGCAATCTCGGCCGATCTCAAGTGACATCCAGGAGTCCCCACCCACCCCGGCGGAGAGGTCCAGGCTGGACCTGTGCGCGGTCTTCAGGGCTGGACTCCAGCCCTGAAGACCGCGCACAGTGCCGCCGCGCTGACGCAGATCGACGTGGCGGCTCGATCAACGCGAGCCGCCCGGTGCACTGACGGGGCCTGGAGCCATGTACACAGATGCTGTCCCCAACTTCGACGTTGAAGCGGCCGCAGCGATGGTGACGCTGTCAACACCAACGCGCTCCATGGGATGGCCCAATTCCGAGACGGCCATCTGCATTGAAGAGCTACCAGTAGCAACACCTCCATGCTGCGATAAGAGTTGTTACAGTGCGCATACCAAGGCTGGAATCCCCTTCACACCCGAGTCATTCTGCATCGGAGCCCGTTCCGGTGCCTTGTCTCTGCATTGGTCGAAGTTGACGGCGCCTTCGCCAGGGACTGGTCTTTGTTTTGCCCACAGGTGGCCGCGCCTTCAACACCGGGAGAGCTCTTCTTGCGGCTGCGTGCGTCAGATCATGGGCGGGCGCGTACACTGTACGAAGCTCTGCTTCTGCTTCGGAGGGTCCTTTCATTCCGAGTTTCGCTCTGCATCTCCCAAGTCCTTTCACCACCACTACAACCATCACCATGAAGCTCTCCAAGTTCGCCAAGCACGCACTGACGTTCGCCGGTCCGTCGCCGATCCAGCACCTGGAGCGTCTGTCCAAGGCGCTGGGCAACAAGGTGCAGCTCTACGCCAAGCGCGAGGACTGCAACTCGGGCCTGGCGTTCGGCGGCAACAAGACGCGCAAGCTCGAGTACATCATCCCGGAGGCCATCGAGGGCGGCTACGACACGCTCGTGTCCATCGGCGGCATCCAGTCCAACCAGACGCGCCAGGTGGCCGCCGTGGCCGCCCACCTCGGCTTCAAGTGCGTGCTGGTGCAGGAGAACTGGGTCAACTACCCGCCCGAGGAGGCCCCAGTGTACGACAACGTGGGCAACATCGAGCTGTCCCGCATCCTGGGCGCCGACGTGCGTCGCGACGCCGCAGGCTTCGACATTGGCATCCGCCCGAGCTGGGAGGCCGCCATGGAGGGCGTCAAGAAGGCCGGCGGCAAGCCGTACCCCATCCCGGCCGGCTGCTCGGAGCACCCCAAGGGCGGCCTGGGCTTCGTCGACTTCGCCGAGGAGGTCCGTCAGCAGGAGAAGGACCTTGGCTTCAAGTTCGACTACATCGTCGTGTGCACCGTGACGGGCAGCACCATGGCCGGCATGGTGGTGGGCTTCGCTGCCGACGGCCGGGCCAACAAGGTCATCGGCATCGACGCGTCGGCCACGCCCGAGAAGACGCGCGAGCAGGTGCTGCGTATCGCCAAGAACACGGCTGAGCTGGTGGAGCTCGGCCGCGACATCACGTCGGACGACATCGTGCTGGACACGCGCTTCGGCGGCCCCGAGTACGGCCTGCCCAACCAGGGCACGCTGGACGCCATCCGGCTGTGCGCGCGCACCGAGGGCATGCTCACGGACCCCGTGTACGAGGGCAAGTCCATGGACGGCATGATCTCCATGGTGCGCAACGGCGAGTTCCCCGAGGGGTCCAAGGTGCTCTACGCCCACCTCGGCGGCGCGCCGGCGCTCAGCGCGTACAGCTACCTCTTCAAGGAAGGCTAAGTAGTTGTGGCGAAAACCAGGCAGAGCGTGGCCATCCGGTACTAGAACCTTTTCACAAGCCGGGGGAGTGCTATGCTTGAGTTGTTAGGAGAAATAATTGCTATGCGAACGTGTTATTAATACAACCTGAAACTTTTCGTCCCGAAAATTACTGTAAAAACTGTAATTATGCCCCTCTAATAATGCCCCACCCCATGAAAATTGATGTATTTGGCTGGGGACTTGCGAAAATAGAGAGGTTTCGGAGCAATTCATTACCCTTACATTAACCCCTTACTTCCCGGAAAAAAGTTGGGGGTATATTTTGACCCTTATGTTCTACGGTATAACATAAGATAATATAGGAATTTGTATAGACTGGATTTTTGCACGGCTATGCTGTCTGGATAGTACATACTTGTCTCAGGGTAAGAACGTGGCGCATCCAACATTACCGGTCTAAAGTTGGCTCGCTACCAGGCCGGTGGTGCATTTATGATGGATAAGGCATCATAAGCACTGTACTTTTTATCTGGATAGTCCTATCTCTGAGCATTGCACACGTGCAGCAGCACTGATGTATCACAAAGAAGAACGAAGGAGCTTGAGTTTCAACTGATTGCTTTGTCAAAATATGCAAAGTCAGAACATGCAATTGCTACGCTAGCCTACGCTTCGCCAACTCGTCGTCGGAGTCACCATGCTAGCCTACGCTTCCACGTCGGCCATGCTGTCATCGGAGCCGGCGTCACTTTCGCCAGCTCCAGCACCAGAAGTGCGGCGGCGCTTCTTGCCAGGACGAGCTGCAGGTGGACGGTCTCGGATCTTGTGTTCTCGTAGCAGGCTGCGCGGGATGTCGTTGCCGTTGTTCCAGTCATTGTGCCAGATAGCGAAGCAGGTTTTCCCCCTGCCCCGCCCCACGTTGCAGAAGTACTTCCTGTAAAAATGTAGAGTTAGCATCGATTAGTTGACAGGGGATCTCAGAAGTAACGTACCGCCGGTTTCCTGTCGAGCACTCTGGGCAGAAGTACTTCGTGTACTTCCTGGGCTTCGTCTTGAATAGCGCGCACACCTTGCACGAACGCTGACGCTTCTTGCGGCCTTGCTCATTCTCTACAGTGTCTGGGTTTTCTTCGAGGCGGTGGCCGCTGTCGTCTGCAGCAGGCGCCGTAGCAGTAGACGCTTGATGAGTATCCTCCCGCACTGGAGAAGCCGCTGTCCGTTCACGTGCTGTTGCCGCGCTCTGTTAGCATGCGTCAACATAATATATATAAGGTTAGACCCCCAGATCGCTTATGCTGATACCTCCATCATAACGTACCGCGATAGCATCGAATGCCTCCTTGCTGTTCACCGCGAGCAATTGCGCCATCAGCGTCTCGAAGAATGCGTAGTGCTTCACCGGTCGCTGCTTGTCCTGCGGTCGCTTGTCGTTGACCCTCTTGTGGTGGCGAAACACGATGAAAGCATTCACCAGGACCATGTCGAACAGGCCCAAGAACAAGGTCTGAACAATACAGACGTTAGCTATGTTCTCCCTTATGCTGGATGTACTGAATACGACTATGTGATAATGTTGGATATGAACAACATAACTTACCATACTCCCATCCGTGCATCCGCATCATGGCGATCGCCTTCTTGCTCTGCGCAACCGAGTTGCAGACAGACTCAGGTAGCTCCTCCCCTCCGTCTTCCTCCTCCTCGTCCGTGAGGTCGCCGATGTCCCAATCGCCTTCCCACTCCTCCTCCTCGCCGTCACTCCACTCGTCTTCGTCTTCGGGCTCCTCCTCGAGGGACTTGTCCTCGTCGGAGTTCAAACACGTGTACGCGTCGGCCCCTGCGGACATCAAGTTTGCGTCACCGTCGACAACACACGGCAGCGGCGCAAGCGGAATGTCATCCGCTGCGCAACCACCAGCCGAAGCGCCGTCGCCGTCCGAAGCGCCGTCGCCGTCCGAAGCGCCATCGCCGTCCGATGCGCCGTCGCCGTCCGATGCGCCATCGCCGTCCGAAGCGTCTTCATCGTCTGCGCTATCTTCTTGCAGAAGCGCTCGGCGTCGCTTGCGCGGGTTGCCGACGAGAGGTGGAGTCTCCTCGGCCGCAGAGACGCCAGCAACCGCAACAGAAGTCAGCATGTCCGACAGCACCTCCTCTACCACCGCTGGCACAGGATCAGCCGTCGCCTGCGCCCTGCCTCCCGTCTCCTTCGCCTCCTCCGCGACACTCGCGGGCTCGTTGCGCTGCGCCGTCTCCTTCGCTTCGGCGGCAGCTAACGACACGCCCATCGCTGCCGCCACAGCGCCGGGTGCTTCCTTAGACTGGGCCGTCTCCATCGCCGCCGTCGTGTGCTTAGCAGCCCTCTTCCGCGTCGCCTTCTTCGCCCTCTTTGCCTGGCCTCCTCCTCCATCTTTCTCCTCCGCACGGCGAACACGGCGCGCGTGCCGTTCACTCAGCAGCCCCTCCAAGCAGAGCTGCCGCTCCCGCTGGGAGAGCTCATAGCGTGGTGTCTTGCCCGACGTGCCGACCATCTTGCTCTCGCCGCGGTGTTTTCTGGAATGAGTGGTGAGTGGACAGCGACCACTTGTGTCGTGGTGGGTGACATGCCCACTCTATATCACATTCAACCGAATCTCTCAGAGCGACACCTAGACCTGTGCAAATGGCCATTTTCCACTCAACCCGTTATCTTGATTTCATTATGGATATGCAGTGACAGTACGTCCATACAAATTTATAGATTAATTTTTTCTTAAGTTGTAGGGTATAAAATAACAAAAACGCTGCGAAAAAGCTGACAGAAGCTATACACCCTTTATGTTCTACGGTACAACCGTTGGGAAGTAAGGGGTTAAGCTAAGTTCGCACCTGGTGTGGCCCTTTTGCGCCGACCTCGCCGTGATTGTCCCCAGATTTCACCAAAACAATTCCCTCGTACCTTTTATTAAGTTCAGCCGAATCTAATCATACCATACAAACTTCCTCATACTACACCTCTGTAAACATATACAAATCAAATTCATTCAATGAAATGTGAGGGCGCACTTATAACTGAAAAATGGTTTTGAGGGTAATGCGAGGGTGGTGACAATCCCGAAACCTCTCTAATGCCCCACCCCAAAATCTGTTCTAAAAATTTGAGTTTGATTCTGAGTTTTGCCTTATAATTCCAGATATTTCACATCTTAACATGAACGTTTGTGTGCCGATTACCCTTATCAGCAATTATTACTAAATTTATTCTGAAAATCGATTTTTAACGCTATTTGTTGCTGATCATCCGTAGCGCCCCACTACCTTTAATAATAGGGGGAGTCGAACCTGGAAAATCCCTCCCAAAAAGTAACCCATGGGACTCCCAATACCTGAGCAAGAAATGACCAAAAGATAAGCAAAACCTGACCGATTCGGGGGTAGTCAGACATTGCTCAATAAATGAGAGATCGTACTTTAGAGAGACCCTCCGCGGCGCGGTGGCGAAGCCGAGAGGGCGGAGCAGGAAGGGATGCCGCTCGGGGGCGCTAGAGCAGTATCCACAGCGTAACCACCCGCAGTAGCATGTGGCCCTCGATGGTATTCGGAGATGGTTTTGGCTGCGGCTAGGAAGAGCCTATCGAAGTAAGCACGCGACAGCAGTACATACGCAACGCTCATGCTGCGGGTCTCGTTTAGCTAGCTTTCATGCCCTCGCAGACAGCTTAGAGAGCGCCCCACTGTCTACGAGACGACACCAATTGCGCGCGCACCTACGGACAGTCCTTGTATGTTTATGCCTGTGGCCGCCTGCGGCTCTGGCGTCGTGGACTAGAGCTATGCTTCACCGAGGCAAGCTCGCAGTACTCAGATCCGAGACCCGAAGGTTTCGGGGGGGGGGGGAAAGTATGCTTTCGCAACGTCGAACTTGAACTTAGAAATAAGCAGCTCATTTCACAAATAAACCACCTCCAGAGGTGGCTTACTTCGGAAATGAGCAGAAATTTCCCAAAAAGTAGGGGAAATCCTGTTTCGGGGCCGTATTTTTGAAATAATTCTGTTTCGGGGTCGTAATGTTCAATTGAAGCGTTATTCATGAAACGTACCGTGTTCTGTAAAATATACATAACGTATCCTGTAGCCAAAGTGTATTCTGTAGCCAAAGCGTATCCTGTTTCCCAACGATATCCAGGAGTCTAAGTGTAGTATGTATCCTAAGTGTAGCCCGTAACTATGTTTAGTTTTATACTCACTTAAGTACAAGCTTACGTTGGCATAACACCACCTCGCATAGCAGTCTCGGGATCTATCTGGTGCTTCTTCCGTTGCTTTCGTGGCTCTCGCACGTTTGGAAGCCTATTACCTTGTACTTCTCCGGTCCGCTAAAGAATTAACAGTTCTGTAATCAGACTGTAGCTTGCGTTCTACTGCTCCAATGGAGCTGTGGATGCCCTCAGATTAAAGCACTAGATCCGCGGTATCACGTAGTATTTTTGATGAATGCATTTTCCCGCCATTTAAGGTTGTTATCAGCCGGTTTAAACAATCGGTTTTCACAGGTGTGAGGTTTAAATTCGCTGCGCCATCAAAATTGATCAGATTTCAATTTGGAGATACACTCCAGAAAGCGGAAAGACAGCTTATCTCTGTGATATAATGCTGTAAACCGATGAGTATTACAACGCCAGAAAAACAGCCAAACGTGTTTCATACAAATCTCTGATGTTAGAGTTTTGTCCAATGAAATGTGGCATAGCAGGGTACTTCGACCAATCAAACATCGAGGTTTTTCATAAAAAAACCTAACTGTTAATTCTTTTCCGGACCGGAGAAGTAGCAGGTAGCAACAGGTAAGCAGATCCGCTTTCTATTCAGCAGTCAGTACAGAGCATGTCGATACATGTACCGTACAGCTGAAAGGGAGACGCAACCGCACGACATAGGCAACCGCCGCAAATTCAAGCATCTCCTTATTACGTCAGACGCGCCCACAGGTGAAGCCATCGCAATTAACTTCCTCCGATATGACGACTAAATACCACCAATCGTTGTGACACTAGCCGAGCGCCGCCGCTACGCGGCGGGAATTTTTTTTTGTTGACGCTGCGCTCGCTAAGCTCGCTCCGCTTTTGGAGCAGGCTGCCTACGCTTCGCTACGGCAGTAGTGGACCCGTTCCGCTCGCCTCGTCGGCTCGCTGCACTACTCTCAATGTCAGGTTAGTAATACAGCGGCCGGGGAGGGTCCTGCAGCCCCGCAATATCCTATGTGGGGTCGCGGAGCCGCCTTCGCTGCGCTCGGCAGCTAATCGTACTTAGGGAATTCGTACTTAGTGAATAAGTGTGATCTACGCTTGGACAGCGCGTTGCTCTTTTCGCTGTTGTAGATAACCAGTAAGTTACTGGTAGTACCGGTAGCAGTATATGCTAAGTACGATGGTTTGCCGAGCCAAAACTTTTGGCCCAAAAGAGCAACAACGCCCCCCGTTAACGCAGCGTTTCGCCCCGACACCTGACGGAGAGAGAGAGAGAGAGAGAGAGAGAGAGAGAGAGAGAGAGAGAGAGAGTGGTGTAGCACCCCGCGGAAAACGTGGCGATGCAGATGTCCAAGGAAGAAGGCGTCGAGATGGAGGCTCCTAGGCGCGAGTGATGGAACGCGACGCGGTTGATGGGGCGCGACGTAAAGCAGAGGGCGACGGGAATGCGATGCGGGTGATGGGCTGTGAGACACGGCTTCAGAATCCAGCGCGACGCGTAATCATCCGACGTGTCGATCACGCGCCGTCTCCGAAACGCGTCGACCCGAAACCGCGCCGAGCCCAAAACGCGCCGAGCTCAAAATCCGCCGACCAAAACGCGCCGAGGTAAGATCGTGATTACGTTACGCAAATCAGGTTGAAGAACGGTAGTGCAAGCACGACAGACGCAAGGATAGACGTAGGGTGGTAGGCTTAGCAAGCACGAAGTAGGAGATAGCCAGTAGCAAGGACATAGGATAGGGTAAGGACTCAGTCCCGAAATTTCTCTGAACCACAAAGACCTCCCGTCTTCCCTCCGGTTCCAGGGGAACCACCAAGCGCCGGCAAGCAGAGCCGCCCCGATATCGCGGCCCCCCGCCGTTTGTTGGTTCGGGTACTCAACCCACCACAGACCCGTGCTGAGATAAAGGCACGTTAAACGTATACCGTTTAGGGGCGCACGATAACGCGCTGCTAGGCGAAGGAACGCACCGGCCCGATAACCGCCGTGCACAAGGCCCCGTGTAGGCCCGATAACGCCACACAAGCCCCAGGAAACGCCGGCCTGATAACGCCGCACGCCCGACGGGAACGCCAAGGAAACGCCGGCCCGATAACGCCGCACGCCCAAGGCTCGACGCCCTACGACAAGGAACAAGCGTCAACCAAGAACCCCCCAACTCTGAAGCCTGCGAAGACTTGGGTCTGTATTTCGAAGATACGCTACTCCAACAACCGGGAAAGATAAGTTGCTCGGCGCGACCGCTATTCAGACGCGCCGAGTTTGTGCGAGATCGACTCCGCGAGATTTCTGCGAAGGCGCTACTCCACAAGAGAGTGAGAGAGAGAGAGAGAGAGAGAGAGAGAGAGAGAGAGAGAGAGAGAGAGAGAGAGAGAGAGAGAGAGAGAGAGAGAGAGAGAGAGAGAGAGAGAGAGAGAGCTCCGGTGTTAGCGACCGCGGCCACAACGGGCGTGGTTTGACAACGCCAGCCTCCTCCGTACGAAGGTGCTGATGATTTTTTGTGTAGCACAACTGAGTTCTATTGTTTGGATGCCTCCAAGTGATAGACTAGGAACTGGGCGCGATGGGACCGGCAATGAGGCTTCCGATGTTGATAATCGTCTATGGATGGATCGAAGCCTCGAGTCACTCGAGTCGAGTGACTCAGCGCCATGTTCTGTCCGTACTGCAAATACTCCCATTATGGTTACACTAGACTGCAGGCTACACTTAGGATACATACTACACTTAGACTCCAGGATATAGTTGGGAAACAGGATACGCTTTGGCTACAGGATACGCTTTGGCTACAGGATACGCTTTGGCTACAGAATACACTTTGGCTACAGGATACGTTATGTATATTTTACAAAACACGGTACGTTTCATTAATAACGCTTCAATTGAACATTACGGCCCCGAAACAGGATTTTCCCCAAAAAGTAAGCACCGTTTTTGCCAGGTTCGACCCCCCCCTAATAGTACCACCTTGTAGAGCACAGCTGCAATACTCCACGGGGCATAATTACTGTTTTTTACAGTACTTTAGATCGAAATGTGTCCACATATATTTCCCGCAATTACTACTATCAAATTGTGAAAAAGCGCCTATTTTGGTCGTATCGGTTAGCACCCTGATTTAATAGTTCGATTAATTTGCGTTCCTATGATGCATAATATCGATCAAGCTAAACCAGGGTAACGCGTCCGGGGGCGCGTTGCAGTCGAAAGTGGTCGCGCTAAAAGCTCAAGTCGCGTATCTTTTCCAAGAGAAGGAGCAGCATCGGGAGAACGGAAGTTTCAACGGTTTTGGGTGTGATTCTCAGCAGCAAGGGTACCTTGAGTCACAGGAAGTGCTTGGAGAGTCACAGCTCGGAGGCTTCCAGGACCTATTGCATGGGAACTCCCCATTGGAAAGTACGAGGACGAGGACGCACAACCCGACTATATTTTTCTCGTAAACTCGGTAGGATCTTCATGTTGAAGCTTGGGGTTTGATTGATTAACCTTTACTCCCCACAGAGCCCACGCGTGGGCTCCACAGCCCACGCGTGGGCCCACCTATAAATATTAGTGTAGAAGCTACTGGAAATGGCTAGCGCACGTAGCTCGTTTAAAAATAGAGAGGAAGGCCTGAGCTATTCAGCGCTTTTTTTTCGGTCACAAACGAAGCAGTCTTCATGGTGAAACTCGCTGTGGGAAATCGTGTTCAAGGAAAATCTAAGGGGTCACTGGGCAAGGAGGGAGTAGTACTGTCGATAGACAACAGCAAACGCCAGCCGTGGTACAGCGTTCAATGGGGCGATGGGTCAGTACAAGCAGTGTCGGCACGTTCACTTCAGCTACTACAGCCCTCCAGTAGCGCCTCAGCCACGCAGAACGCGCCTACGGAGCCTTTAGGGTCGATGACCGATTTGCTGTTAGCTGGTGCTGGCACGGGACCTGGTCATGGTGACTCTTCTTCTTCGGAGTCGGAATCCTCTTCAGACGAGGAGGAAGATGAAGAAGACAGCGTAGACGATCCGTCTACGATGGTGTCTGGAATTTCCAACGACGGAAAAATACTTGCTCACAACCGCATCTGGGAATTTTGTTCCGACCTTCTTGTCGACCCTGCAACTTTGCAACGGAAGCGCAAAACTTTTTTTCGTTGGCCGTCAACGCTGGAGTTAGGAGAGAAGACCTTCGCTAAGTATTTTTTTTCTGATGTATCCGTGGTCGACCATACAAACTACTCTACAGCACACAAATGCTAAGTTGGTGCAGCGTAAGCAGCGCCCAATTGCTGAGGGAGATTTGTTTCGCTTTCTGGGAGTTCGGCTTGCAATGGCAGTCGAGCCTCGACGTGGTCCCTTGCGGACCTACTGGGAACGAGAAGTTGGTGAGGGTATGGTTGGCACAGCCGCGAACTTTGGTGAGCGCTACTGCATTACACGACACGCCTTTGAAAATATTTCAGCCGCGCTCTCGTTTTCCGATGATGTACCGTCAGATGACCCATGGAAATCTATTAGACCGCTAATAGATGGATTTAATTCACGCCGCCGCGATGTAGTATCACCCGGGGAGATTCTTTGCGTGGATGAGTGCATGAGCGCCTGGCAGGAAAAGAGGGAAAATACTGCCACGATGGCATACCTCACAAGACCAAATCCCAAGAAAGCCAGAAGGCGTGGGTGCCGAACTAAAAGCTATCGCCGATGGTGATTCGGGTGTGCTGTTGGGGTTAGACTTGATGGAGGGGGCCGAGCGCCAACGCCAGAAGCCATACCACGCGTTGTTCGGCGAGGGTACCGCAATTGTGCTTCGACTTTCTGAAGGTTACAAAGGTAGTGGGCGCACAATTGTTGCAGATAGTGCGTTCGCTTCGGTTAAAACCCTTGTGCAACTTGAAAATCTCTGCGGCCTTTACTTTATGGGAATGGTCAAAACAGCGTCTCGCGAATATCCGAAAAAGTATATGACAGAGTGGTTTGGTACTGAGCCCGCCCGCGGGTCATTTAAGATGCTACAGAGCAACCCCCCCAAAGGCACCGCGATGTATGCTCTCTGCTGGGCTGACCGCAAAGCGAAGTGCCTCATCTCAAACCGCGGAACGTCGCTTCCAGGGAACGACAGCGTTCGCCGACGACACAAGCTCATCCTCGACGACGGCCAGCTTAAAACTATACAGTACGACCGACGTATCCAGCGCCCGCAAATGGTGGAGCTCTTTTTCTCGAAGTTCTCGGTGATAGATGTTCATGATCACCTTCGACAGGGGAGCCTCGAGATGGAACGAACTTGGCACACAATGCAGTGGCAACACCGTTTGCTCGCTACTGTGTTTGGTATGGTGGTGGTGGATGCTTTCCGCGCCTATCAGTATGAGGCAGTCGAATCTGGGTTCCTGGAATCGGCTATTGTCGACTTCAACACATTCATCTCTCAGTTGGCCTATCAACTGGTATTCAACGACTTTGTGATGCACCGCTCGACGAGGGTCACTACTGCTGCTGATTTCCGTGACGACGTAGCGCCCCCAACACACACGCTCCATGCATTCAGTACGCTTCCCCAGTACAAGCGTCTTAGCGGCACAATCTTGCGTGCTCAGCGCAAATGTAGTATTTGCGGGCGGAAGGCATCATTTTACTGCTCTGGGTGCTCTGATCCGCTGCAAAACAGTTTCTTTGGGGTATGTGGCTTGAAGACAGGTCGGGACTGCCACTCACTCCATTTAAACACTACATTGGGCTAACTAGCAGCCTTTAAACGCTCTGTCTAATACATTTACCCATGAATTCAACTAATCCGCTTGAGCCCACCCGTGGGATATTTGCCGATCCCACGCGTGGGCTTTTAAGCTGGGTAGTAAAGGTTAAATATACTGTACCGATTAGGAGCGGTCGCCACCGTTCCCACTACACGGACGACCGTTCGACCCACGATCTACTTTGGGAGGGTCAGCTGTTGGACAATGCGGAGAGCGGGCAGTCATCAATTTCGGGGAGGCGCTACTGGCGACGCGTCGGTTAGGTGGCGCCCACGGCAGCTATTGGAGCAGTGACGCGAGAGATGGGTGAGCAGTTGTCCCGAGTGGGAACGGTGGGACGGTGGTGGACTGGGCCGGATACGGTCGGGAGTGTGGCCTCAGTGACCCGTCCCATATGCGACCTACATCGGAGAGAACGACTGGGCGAACGGGAGCAGTCATCGCAACTGGGTGCTGCCGTGTCAGATCTCATTCGGCGCGAGCAGGCGAGCGGTGTCTCCGCGGGTGGCCCAGCCGCCATGGAAGCTGTGGCGCATGCGGCGAACGCGCGCCTTCGTGAGGAGCAGGACGGAGGTCATGGGGCCGGCGTGGCTCGAGGCGAGCAGTGCGGCGAGCCAAAGACGAAGGGGTGAGAGTGAGGCAGGTCGAGCAGGTGGCGTGTTGAAGTCGGCGGACGTGCCGGCCGAGAAGAGCAAGAAGAGCGAGAAAAGCGAGAGAGCACGGAGCGAGCGCTCCGTGCCAAAGGTTAGTCAGGACAGTCGCGTATTTGCTTTGGGTCCAACAAGTCAGAACGCTTTGCATATTAAACCGTGCTTAGCCTGTTCCTACTTGTCTGTCTAATCCTCCTCAACCATTTGTGCCTCGCTACCCACGGCGGCGACCGTCCCGACCCATTCGACGCGCGACACGTGGTGGAGAAGCAGGGTAGTGTCGTCGCCGGAGAGGACGTCTGTGCTGAGGAGTGAGTGTTGGTGTTCGTCGAAGAGAAGAACGGTGCGGAGATCTTGTGAAATCTGGTGCAGAAGCTTTGGAACGGTCGGTTTGTCGAAGTCAAGTTGGTGAAGATCCTGGAGAAGGGCGTCGAAGGCCCCGCATTGGTCGCGGTGAAGGCCTGATCGAGTTTGAAGTCGAAGTTTGTGTTCCCCCCGAGTGAAGAAGGGCTGTGGAACGGTCAGTTGGTTTGGTGGAGTCGGACTAAGGAGATAACGGTGAAGAAGCGCTTCGAGTGATTGTCAAGGACGGTAGACGAGTGAAGATCCGCGTGTTGGAGACGGTAGTTGGTGAGCTGGAAAGGTTGGAGGGCACAGTCGGTGTTGAGAGGAGGACGGTCGTCAAGGATACGGCAGCGAGAGGAAGAAGACTGGAGAAAGAAGTCGAGCGTGATGAAGAACATGAGCGGACGCTACGACGATGGGTGTGTAAGCCGTGCCTGGGCGGAGCCTGCTGAGCGTGACGTGGGCGACGGTGAAGGACGGTGGTTTGAGACTGGAACGGATGACGAGGAGGAAGGTGCTGTTGATGAAGACGGCTGCTACGAGGACGACAGGCTGCACATGGAGCGCACGATGCTGAAGCTGATTCCGTTCTTCGACGCGGCAACGGCGAGTACGGAGAGCGCGAGAGATTTCTTGTGGTGCTTTGAGACGGCTACTGAAGGGTTCGATGACCCGACACGGCTGCGGATGTTTGGGGCGCGAATGGACGGTGGTGTAGCACAACGGTGGTGGCTGAACTCACGGTTGGGTGACTTCGAGATGCTGAAGCGACGGTTCTACAACCGCTTCATCCGTCTCACGGAGGAGCAGTTGTTGCTGCGGTTGTTTGATGCTGTCCAGGAGCGTGATGAACCTGTCGATGAGTGGGGACTGCGTGTGGTACGGTACTGCGACGAAGCACAATGGTTCAACGAGACGATGCGGTACACGGTGTTCAAGAACGGTCTGCGGAGTGAGCGAGTGCGGAGATGCTTGGAGTGTCTTCCTGTACAGTCTATTGAAGTTGCCTGTGCGTGGGTCGTGGCGAAGGAGCTGCACCGCCCAGTACATGAGGGTTACTGTGTCAAGCGTCAAGCTCAAGGGCGTGTCCTCGGAACGAGCGGGTACGGTAAGAACTCGGTCGTCGGGAATGCTCACGGTGCGGCGGCGCAAGTACACAGTCAGGTGGAACTGCAGAAGCCAACGCAGTCTAAGACAGGACGGTCGCTGGGAGATCTACCTGGTCAGGGGCGAGGCAGTACACAACTGGACGGTTGAGAAAGACGGTGAGGCCGAGATTGATGACGGTCAAGACTTCAGTGCCGGTTATTGTGAATCTTACTGGCACGGCCAAGCACCTGCCGAGTACGGTGCTGATGCGGATACTGGCTACGGTGAGCTGGATCAGTGCGGACGAGAACAGGTTGGGCACGGTTGGGCTGAGGACGACACGGAGTATGAAGCTCATTGGAATGGCGAGAAGGCGAGTCTACCGGTCAGGTCGAAGCGGGAATCGAGTGGGAGGCACAAGGCGTAGCCGGAGGCACTGGTGGCAGCGAGAGGAAACGGTGAAGTACTAGGTCAGCACGGTGGTCGTGCTGCGGAAGACGCTTCAGATGGTGATGAATATGAGGTCAAGGCGGAGTATGGGGAGGAGGTTGTGTTTGGTTCGGTGGTGCCGCTGCCGGAAGTCCAGAGCGGAACGGTCGCTGAGTGTTTGGTCGCGGTCAAGGTCATGTCGGCCGATGTGGTTGTGCCTGTGGCGCGGTCGGTTGAGTCGAGAGCGGTAAGCTGCCAAGACAACGAAGTGCGAGCAGTCAGTGAAGCGCATGTGAGAACCGTGACACTTGCAAGAGAAGAAGGACGGTTTGGTGATGCTGTAAAGAGCTTTCTTGGCCAAGACGCTGAAGGAGTTGGAGACACTAGAACGGTCGGCGACGGAGATGACACGGTGGTAACCGTGGTTTCGTGTGAAGACGGTCAGCTGAGAGGTGAAGACAACAAGAAATGGGCAACGGTGAGCTTCGTACCTTTGGGAAACAAGACGGTCATCTTTGGTGATTATGGAGTGATAGCGGGAAGGCGTCCTGGGCTGGTCTACGGTTACGAGTTGGAGAATCGCTCGAGTATTGACGATTGTGTTCTAGTCGATGTGATTCCAGTCGTCGAGAGCTGGTGTAAGGTGCCTCCAGAGAGGGACAAGTTGGCGCAAGCATGGTAGTACGGTGTGTTCCCGGGCTACGGACCGGTGCATCTTGGTTGTAAGGCTGCGTTGTCGGCTGGAAACGGTTGGTCTGTGCGGGCTACGGTGAGAGCAGCACGGGGTGTGCTTCAGCTCTGGTCGGGGAGCAGTCAGTACGGTCAGTTAGTGCGAATGGTGGCAGGTGAAGGAGTGTTCGTCTGGAAGGCGTATGCAGTTTGTACGGTCGGCGAGCGGTTGGTACGGTGGCGTTCGGGATGAGTGTAGTGAAGGGCGATTTATGTAGGCACTGATATGGCGGGTTTCGGGACCGTGACTGGGGTGGTGATGTGGCTACAAACAAACGAGCGAGAGGTGTCTACGGCTGAAGGACAGGACTGGTGGATGGAGACCTGCAGAAGCGAAGCCGAGTCGATGGTGGGAGCGTCAGAGTAACGCGTAACGGTGGTGAGCGGACGGTGAGCTGATGGCAGGACTCATGAACGGAATGGTGAAGAACTGGTGCGCATGTTTGAATTTGAATTGAAGGAGGGACGCCTGAAGTATGCAGAAAAAGCCAACGGTGAAGAAAGCGTCCTATCACGGTGTTTGGCTGAGTTGGAATGGTGCGGTGCGCTGTGCGGCAAGTGACTTGTGGCGGCAGAAGCCATGGGCTTTGGACAGCTCGACGAGGACGTCGAGATTTCGGTCGGGAGGATGTCCCGAGTGGGAACGGTGGGACGGTGGTGGACTGGGCCGGATACGGTCGGGAGTGTGGCCTCAGTGACCCCGTCCCATATGCGACCTACATCGGAGAGAACGACTGGGCGAACGGGAGCAGTCATCGCAACTGGGTGCTGCCGTGTCAGATCTCATTCGGCGCGAGCAGGTGAGCGGTGTCTCCGCGGGTGGCCCAGCCGCCATGGAAGCTGTGGCGCATGCGGCGAACGCGCGCCTTCGTGAGGAGCAGGACGGAGGTCATGGGGCCGGCGTGGCTCGAGGCGAGCGTGTGCGGCGAGCCAAGGACGAAGGGGTGAAGTGAAGCCAAGGTCGAAGAGGGGCAGTTGAAGTCGGCGGACGTGCCGGCCGAGAAGAGCAAGAAGAGCGAGAAAAGCGAGAGAGCACGGAGCGAGCGCTCCGTGCCAGGTTAATCAGGACAGTCGCGTATTTGCTTTGGGTCCAACAAGTCAGAACGCTTTGCATATTAAACCGTGCTTAGCCTGTTCCTACTTGTCTGTCTAATCCTCCTCAACCGTTTGTGCCTCGCTACCCACGGCGGCGACCGTCCCGACCCATTCGACGCGCGACACGTACCCTGCTTCTCCACCACGAATCCACCCAACTAGCTGGACCAAGTTTGGGAACGGTGTTGTGGTGTAGGGAACATCAAGTTTTGTGTCACACTCCAAGGCTGCAGTGGAACGACGTACCAGAAGCCACGTACTACTCGGCGGGATGACCGCCCGCCGAGCTCAGCGGGCAAGAATGCGCTGATGGATTGAACTCGGCTGATGGCGTCCGAGACTTAGGCACACTGGCCCCGACCTGGTGACACGGGCAGGCCCAGTGGTGAAGACGGAGCCGCGTTCAGGAAGACCCTGGACACGCTCAGCCGAGATCATGGGGAGTTCAAGCCGCCGAGCTCGGCTAAACGGTACCACGTACCATCCCGATACGGTAACCGGGTCCGACTGATCCGGGAGTCGCCCTGTCGAGTCCATGGGTCGCTCCGCCGAGTTCGACGTGTTATCCGGACATCATATCCGGCTCAGCCGAGTTCACCGTGTTATCCGGACACCTTATCCGGCTCAGCCGAGTTCGAGGCGTCGCAAAGAGCTGAAGGGTCGGCCGAGATCCAAAACCGCTCACTTTCATTTGGTATTTGTATAGGAGCTTAGGAGTAGTGGAGGCGCCCCGTCAGGGCGCCGACAGAGATAACAAACAACAGAGCAGAATTTTCTAGGCCCACAACACGTGTACACGTTCCGGTACGTCCCTGCACGGGGTCGGATTATGTCTGCTGTCAGCACCCGAGAGGCATAGCTTGTAGGGTGTTGACTGGTAGCGCCAAGAGATTAAGGTTGGCCCGGGTTGGGCACGTGTCTCGCCAAGCGCGAAGGAAAAGTCTCGCCACCGCTGCGAGCCGGTGTTCCCGTACGTCCCGGGCACTGATTGCTGAGTCGAGAAGCCTTTGCTCTCGGCGACCCGTAAAAGCGCTCCGTGCGCCGTCGTCCATCCTTTGGTGGAGGGCACGGGATTTCTCATTCCGGAGTCAGGTAACTCAGCTGGCTGCCGAGATTGACTGGCTTGGGGTACTTGGTCTCGGCGAGAACGAGACACCACTGTCCCGGAAGGGCCGAACCGCTGGGGACATCTCAGCGCAGGCCAACAAGGGCCGACTAGCTCGGCTGTTGTTGTGTTTGTAGCTAGGGTGCCACATCTGACGATTTTGTGCGTGCTACTACACCACAACAGGTGCCGCGACCCGGGAGCAGGGTGGATTGTTTTCGTTGGTACCAAGTTAACTAAGTTTCGAGTACTGAGCAAGATGGTCCAGGGAAGATTGTCGCCGAGCTGGGCCAGCCCAGCGACGGCTGGGGTTCGCTTCTCACGAAGCTGAACTCAGCTGGCGGAAGGATCGCCGAAATGACGATGGAAGTGGTCCCAACCGTTCGGTTTGGCGACGACAATACCCAAGACCGAGGAAGAGATGGGGATATTGGAGATTGTGAAGAAGAACGGAAGAAAGCCGAGTTGCTCAGCGAGATGGCTGAGTTCTCGCTGCATGTCGGGCGCATAGAGGAACCTCGACGAGCCCAACAAAACCCCGCAGCCGAGCTCGGTGACGATGCGGACGATGACCTTCAAGACGTCGCTCCAGGGACCGTCCGCCCCTGATACAGCGAGCGACGAGGGCATCAAGCGTGAAATGCCCGAGTTGGGATTCGATGCCGAACGTCTCGTGGGAAATCTCTCCACTCGACTAGGGGCAACCGAAGAAATGTGAAACCCGTCTGCAAATGGTGCAAGTTGCAGATGCGGTCTGAGGCTATTGCACCAAAGTGATGATCCGCCGACTCAGTGAAGACAGCAGGCTGGGTCGAGTCGAAGAATGATACTGCGTCAACTGTATGAATTATATGAATTACATGATATCGAAATGGAGTGAGCGATGATGGAGCTGGGAAGCAAGAAGTCCATTCGCCGGGTTAGCGTTGGAGTCGGCGCGGCCGCCACCGACACCGGGCGGGTGGAATCCGCATCTTGGATCTAAGGGTCAGCCAAGTTGCCGAGCTGAGTGATTGAGCCCAGCGGTTCTGACGCCGACACCGTGAAGAAGCTGAGGGAGGTGACGGTGAGTCGGCACAGATGGAGCGCGTCAGCCGTCGATGTCGAAGCTGTGTCGACTCGTCACTGGGTCCGTGAACACACTACCAACTGGGGCACTGTGTGGGATATGCGGCGGTACGATCGACGCCCTTGGTTACGACCGACGGGACGTCCGACCAAGTCGGTGAACGATCTACCCGTTGGGCGCTCAAGCTGAGTTGAGCGCAGGTGTTCTGACGCGAAGCTGGGCTGATATGGAGCCGCGCGCAAGCAGGGAAGCTGAAACGAAGTCGAGTTCACACTATGTTCCAGCAAGGCCGTAATCACACCACGTTTACTGAGAGGAGACTAGCCGAGTCGGTCGATACGCGGCGGCGGCGAACAAATCGAGGTTGCAACAAAGCTGGACATGAGCAGAGCTCAGCGGAGGGAAGCTGGGCAGGCTCGTCGCCAAGAATGCCAACGTGCCAGCGATCTCGAACGGAAGCCGAGTTGATCCGTAGCTGGGCAAAAGCAGACGCCTGGTTTGAAGTTGGACTCCGATTTCAATCGATCCGACGTAGGGCTACCGCCGAGTTCAACTAGGACCAGCCTGAAACCGAGTCTGTGAAATCGCCGAGTCGGTGAAATCGCCGAGTCACGATGTCGCAAAGGGTATCCAACATCCAAAGCTGGACTGAAGAGGAATGGATTCCACGCGGGAGCCAGACGAGCAGAATTTGATCAGAAGTCGAGCGACGTTCACTCAGCCGAGCTCAACCATTTCCTCGCTTGACGTGGAGCTATACATCAGCAGGGCCAAGTCCAGGTGACATGAAGTCGAGCTAGACTTGGGTTGGTTCGCCGCACAGCCACAGAGGCTTGTCTTGAATCCGAGCAGAACCTGGATCGGGTACAAATGCAGCCGAGGTCAGCACCAACTGAGTTGAACCGCAGTCAAGCTGAGGCAGAGATGCGTTCAAGCAGAGCCGAGTTGAAGCGAGACAGTGCTCGCTCTAAATGCAGGTAGTTTGACGCCGAGATGTCGTGAAGCCGAGTTCAACCAAGCCAGAACGGAGCCGGGTTTGAGCAACACCCGAAGAAGGGCTCGTCGTTGGAGTGGAGCCGATTGAAGAACAACCTTGCTCAAGCAGAGCCATGGTCAAGTTGGACCGCCTCGCGTCCGGTTCCAGTGGGAACGCTTGCATCTCGGTCTTGCGCCGGGTACTCGTCGGATTCCAGCCGAGACGAAGTAGATCGAGCCGAGTTTATACTCAGCCGAGGACGAGCTGAGCTGAGCTGAAGCGAGACTGAGATCACGCTGCGTCCGAATGTCGCGTTCGCACTGGGTTGCTGCGAAGCGGAGAACATTGAAGTACGACCACGCTGGAATGGGATGCCGAGTTGCAGCAGTACCGCATGTTGGATGAAGTGTACTCACTTCAACGGAAGGAAACACTGGGCTGAGTTGCGGTGCGCCGAGCTCCAGTGATATCGCGGTTTTGGAAGTTCGCCGAGATGAGCACTGGTAAACGCACCGAGTTCCGATTGGAGAGCGTTCATGCCGATGTCGAGAAGGTACAGCCGAGCTGAGTCTGAACATACTTCACAGCTGAACCGAAGAGGCTGAATTTGAACTGAGCTTGAACGCAGCCGAGTTCGCGGCGAGGCAAATTCGAATATGACCGAATGAAGTGCTGCCCCAGTGGAGCTTGCCCACCACCAAGTCGATCCCAGTCGGGGTAAGCTGGCTCTTACAGAGCTGGAGAGATGCTGAAGGCAAAGTCCGTTGACCACTGAACCCAGCTCAACCCGTTCAGGACAACTCGACTGAAGCATCAATCTCATCAGGATCGCCTTGTTCGTCTACAACATGATACAACAACGGTGAGAGTTAGCTCAACACACCAAGGCGAGTGGGGCAAACACTTACCAGGCTAGTTGAGTCGATCAAGCGGATGCTGTGTTCAAGCCCAGCCGAGCTCAAGAAGGTCAGCGGATAGCAGCTAGTCGTCAGGGCAGCCGAGTTCGGACACAGCTGAGTTCAACTTGCTGCTGCACTTCTCGTCAATAAGCTCAGCTGAGTTGGATTTCGAGCTCAGCGCGGCCCGATCGGGGAAGCGTTCCTTGACCCACCGAGTTCCCGGTGGCTTGTATCATGCCAAAACAACTATCAGGCTCCACTCGACGCACCGCAACGAGAGGCAGATGCTTACCTGGTCAGCCGAGTCGCTGGCAGCATCCATGGCTACCCTGGGTGTAATACCGACGAAGCCGAGCATCATTGTCTCCGTCAACATGAATCGAGCACTTCACCGACACCTACTTGCTTGGTTGCGGCAGGCCGAATAGCACCGCTAGTACTCTGAGCTTCGACAGGGGCACCAGCTGACTCCGTATGACCCAGTTCAGGCAACCGGCTGCCACGTTGTGACGGCCATCCAGGCTGATTCGCTGCTGAAGTGATCCGACGGCGGGGCTTGGCGCGAGCGACAGGGGCATCTACATGTGCACAGACCCATGGTGCGCGGAGTCCACCCATCAGACAAGAGCTACACCAAAGCTCAAGGCTCAAGCCGGTCTCACCTTCACGAATCGAGGTCGTCCAGCTGGCGTTGTGGGCGCTTCTGGTCACTCGAATTCGGGAAATGTGAACTCAGGGTGATTGCGCCAGATCTGATTGGACGAAATCAAGTGTGCGACACATCCAGTTGGCCAGGCCACTCACCACTCCGGCTCGTAGCATGACCGGGGCAGTTGTGGTGTAGGGAACATCAAGTTTTGTGTCACACTCCAAGGCTGCAGTGGAACGACGTACCAGAAGCCACGTACTACTCGGCGGGATGACCGCCCGCCGAGCTCAGCGGGCAAGAATGCGCTGATGGATTGAACTCGGCTGATGGCGTCCGAGACTTAGGCACACTGGCCCCGACCTGGTGACACGGGGCAGGCCCAGTGGTGAAGACGGAGCCGAGTTCAGGAAGACCTTGGACACGCTCAGCCGAGATCATGGGGAGTTCAAGCCGCCGAGCTCGGCTAAACGGTACCACGTACCATCCCGATACGGTAACCGGGTCCGACTGATCCGGGAGTCGCCCTGTCGAGTCCATGGGTCGCTCCGCCGAGTTCGACGTGTTATCCGGACATCATATCCGGCTCAGCCGAGTTCACCGTGTTATCCGGACACCTTATCCGGCTCAGCCGAGTTCGAGGCGTCGCAAAGAGCTGAAGGGTCGGCCGAGATCCAAAACCGCTCACTTTCATTTGGTATTTGTATAGGAGCTTAGGAGTAGTGGAGGCGCCCCTTCAGGGCGCCCGACAGAGATAACAAACAACAGAGCAGAATTTTCTAGGCCCACAACACGTGTACACGTTCCGGTACGTCCCTGCACGGGGTCGGATTATGTCTGCTGTCAGCACCCGAGAGGCATAGCTTGTAGGGTGTTGACTGGTAGCGCCAAGAGATTAAGGTTGGCCCGGGTTGGGCACGTGTCTCGCCAAGCGCGAAGGAAAAGTCTCGCCACCGCTGCGAGCCGGTGTTCCCGTACGTCCCGGGCACTGATTGCTGAGTCGAGAATCCTTTGCTCTCGGCGACCCGTAAAAGCGCTCCGTGCGCCGTCGTCCATCCTTTGGTGGAGGGCACGGGATTTCTCATTCCGGAGTCAGGTAACTCAGCTGGCTGCCGAGATTGACTGGCTTGGGGTACTTGGTCTCGGCGAGAACGAGACACCACTGTCCCGGAAGGGCCGAACCGCTGGGGGACATCTCCGCGCAGGCCAACAAGGGCCGACTAGCTCGGCTGTTGTTGTGTTTGTAGCTAGGGTGCCACATCTGACGATTTTGTGCGTGCTACTACACCACAGTGTGCGTTCGCACGAGGAATCCAAGGCAGTCGCCAGTGAGTGGAAATGTGTTACGTCTTACGGTGATGGCTGCCCCCTTTTCGGCGGAAGAACCACAAGCGCCATTGAAGGCCAAAACAACGCGCTTCTGCTGAGCGGCATTCGAGATAGCCAAGTAATGGGAGCACTGGTTCTATTCTGCAACTCGCTTGTGGAGGTCATCGCCAGCAAAAAGACAACTGCACGTGCATGGATGAAGGCGAACCACACCGTTACCCCCGGGCTAATTCGATGTTCAACAAACAAGTGTGGGCCGCGGCTGCATGCACAGTGCGTAACAGCGATGATGGCATCTTTCACGTCGACGACACTGTTATAAGTCTTGAAGATGAAGCATCCGACGGTGCGAGTTCAGACTCTCTTCTGGCAGCGACGAGTACAGAAAATATCCCTCGAACCTACACGGTAGACCTGGCCACAGGTATATGTACTCGGTGTGCCGATCGTCATCACCTGCAGCTGCCATGTCGGCACATCGTGGCCTCTTCCTATCTTCATGGTGGCTGCCGAACGTCCACGTCCGCTGTGTACAAGTTCTTTCACTCGGCATACACGGTAGATGCATATGCTCGTGCATTCTTGCCCGTAACGATCAGTCTGCCCTTTGTGCCAGCTTTACTTTCCGAATCCCACATTCAATCTCCACCACTTTACAATCAAGCCGGCACCACATTGCACTCTACCAGGCGAGATGTTGCTGCGCGAGAGAAAAGAATTTTATCTCGGGGCAAGCCGCGGAAATCCAAGGCGGATCGAACTTCAAAAAAAAAACGGCGTCAAGAAATGAGCAAGCCGCACTTGCTTCCAAAATGCGTGAACATTTCAACACTGAGATCCGTGCCCAGAGGAAGCAGAAACGCCAAAATTGTATGTGCAGTCGGTGCGGCAAGCAGGAAGGTCACAACGCAGCCAAATGCTCAAACAAATCCACCGGCAACGTCGAACATGACATTCAACCCGGTAACTACATTGTGGGAGAATGCCCGATTGATCTGCTTCAGCAACGTAGCGCATATACAAGCGTTCAGGAAAATCCGACCATCCTGAGCGAGTATAGCTTCTGATCTAATCGGTCGGTAGTCCGGTGACTGTGGATTTACCTACAGAGCGTATGCAGGACGAAGGATAGTTAGATGAAGCTAATCTATTTTTTAATACACGTGATGCCTTGTATATGCTTGCACCCGTGGGAGCTACCCATTCTTCTTTTGTATCCTTCTCCCTGGGTTTGGGGGCACTGGGACTTGTTACCACACCTCTCACCCCCCACATGCAGGTCAAGCAAAGGAACTCCAGATGTAAAAGGCAACCCCATAATGCTGCTATGTCTTAGCTCGCTGTACTGGATAACACAAACATATAATATAAGCTATATCATTCAGAAGCAATAGTCCTCAACGCTACCTGTCTGAGCAACCAACCTTGATCCTTGCTTCTCGCAGCCCTTCCTGTGTCGACAGCTGATGACCGGTTTTCTGTCTCAGCAAAACACCTAGCAGCGACTCGGATTGCCGATGCTTCTGGCTGGGGTGGTGCCACTGCGGTCGCCTCGGGCTTCGTCTCTATGCTCGTGCTCTTCTTGCCGAAGCTACCCGCCGTCTCCATCGTGGCCAACACCTCGACCGTGCGCGCCAACTCGTCACTGGTAGACTTGGAGGCACATGCAGACAGTGTCTTCAGTTCGAAGTGGTTAGAAGAACAGTCGTATCATGGATAGTATCATTGACATTACTTACTGCATGAGTGAGAAGCAAGGCGGAGGGTGGAGATCAGAAATGCGTCGTGTCCTTGATCTATTGCGCTGAAAACGAAATGAAAGATATCCCAGTAAGATTCTTCTTCGCCTCGTCCCTAAACAACGACATGTGCTTCCTTAAACGGTCAGTCTTGAAATGTTTGACACTAAGTGGGTCACTCGTGATATTTATTCCAGAAAGAAGAAGGTAGCACGGTCCGTCAGGCGGTAAGGAAGTAGGGTCAGTCGTGAATCTGCACTGGAGAGAACAAGTTGATAGCTTTTGCATATTAGCTCTGTTCTCGCTCTGTGTTCTACTGCCTAACCGTTCTAGCTTCCACACAACGCTTGACCGTCCCATCCAGGGCACTCGCGACACGTGGTGGAGAAGCAGAGTACGGTCTCCGTTGTGAAGTCTGAACGACGGCAGTACGGGTCAAGTCCTCGCGTCGGTGGAGCTTCGTCTGGTCTTCGGGGGTCTGCATGGAGTACCAGTCTTCGCCTCGGACGCGTGAATGGTCTGGATCTGGAATTGTGTCGTGTGAACGGTGCGCACGGCGCCGCAGTGGAATTGGAGAACGGTACGCGAAGTGCCGCAACTGGTCAAGATCAAGAAGTAACGGTCGGCTCGGTCTGAGCCCTACAAGGTCAAGGTCAAGGTCAAGGTCAAGTCAACCGTGAACGGAACGCTCGGTTCCGCCGGTAATTCTGGTCGGCTCGCTCGGAGCCCTGAAGTAGTTTGAAGTCTGGAAGTTTGGAGTTTGGAGGTTGGAGTTTGTTTCGCGCGTTCGAGTGAAGAAGATCGCGTGCTGAAGGTCGAGTGAAGAAGACTTTCCGAAGAAGATGACGGTTGTTGGAGATCAAGGAGAGAGTAGAGAGCAGAGGACCGTGCAGGACGTGGCGGCACGGCTGGAAGCGGAACGGTTGCGGCGACTGCAACTCGGTGGGACCACGTCGACTCTACTGGGACAGCGGCGCCCACGGTCGTACGGGGATGCGGGCGAAACGGACACGACGGCGCAGGTAGCTACTGCTACTGGTCGCGACTCGCTTCGCCAGGAAACGAGGGAAGCTCTTTGGGCCGATGAAGCCGATGATGAACACAAGACCGCAGATGAGCACGGTGATGCGGTCGGAGCTCAAGCAGAACAAGAGCTCGAAACGGTGATGGCTCCGTCTCCGGGCCTTGAGGCAAACGGTCAAAGAGGACGGTGAGGATGCCGGTGAACAGTACTGGCCGGCGGAGGACTACAGCTACCGTGAACTCGCTGCGTACGAACCGTCCTACTACACGGACTACGTGAAAGAAGAACCTGAAGAAGTGCAGCAGCAGAGGACTCCGAGTGGCTTCATCCCGATGTATACGGGAACGGAGAAGCGCTTGCCTGGAGGTCTTGTATTTGGCTGGAGCGTCGGTGCCCAGCAAGGAGGCTACGGTGGCTGGGGGAACGGTGCCGATGCCCGCAGTGAAGATGGAACGGAAGGTGAAGTCGGAGCCGACTGTGAAGTCTCTACCTCTGAGACCGGTGAAGACCCAACCGACGGGGCCGGTGAAGACAGTCGTGCATGGGAAAACACCTGTCAGAGCGACAGTGAATGCCTCAGCGAACGGACGGCCGATGCCTACACCGGCTCGGAACTTTGGCTATCGAGCCCCCATGAACAACCCGACCGTTTGGAGCGACCGTGACTTGTCGTCTATGGTCTCTAATGCGATCAAGGTCTTACCTGCTTTGTACTCGGACACGGCCAGCATGGCCAAGGTGCGTGACTTCTGGGAGATGTTTGAAGCTCACACTAGTCACCTCCTGGAGCAGTCTCGGCTGCTGATTTCCCGACAACGGATCAAGGGCAGTGAAGCTGAACGGTGGTGGAACAACTCCACCATCAAGCCGTTTGCGACGCTGAAGGTCAGGTTTCACAACCTGTTCCTCCGTCGAACGGCTGACCAGCTTTGGGAACGGTTGCAGTCCGCCCACCGTGAGCGCAGCGAGTCCGTTGAGAAGTGGGGTGACCGTGTGACGGATCTTTGTGACTCGTTGGACTATCCGAACGTACCAGTTGTTCCGTCGCGGACTCCGAAACAAGCGCATATTGGCGTGTCTCGACTCGGGACCTGCGCGCGGCATTCCGGAATCCTGTGAATGGCTATTGACCAAGGAGATGTCGCGTCCCATTGAAGAAGACAACGAGTTCTCGGACGAGAAGAGGTAGGCGAGCGGGAGCGATGCACCGCCCGCGAACGGCCCGATGACGGCTGTGGGCGTGCTGGCGGAGAAGATGACGACCTTCATGACCCAGCAGCAGCAGTGGCAGCAGCAGCAGATGATGCAGAACCGCTGGCAGCCTCCGCGCTCGCCGCGGAGCCGCATGCCCAACGTGTCGGCTACTACATCAAGTCCTGGCGCTGGGGTGAACGGTCAGGGACCTCGGGGAAACGGTCGACCGGTCCAAGGAATCCGTATAGGGGCTGACTGTCGAACGCAAAAAAAACCGGTGTGCACGGTGGGCATGACGCGCCGAAGTGCGAATTCTGCAAGCAAGACGGTCGCTATGTCGGCTCGTGTCCAGGCATCGAGGCGCTTCGTGGTGTCGCCCAGGGTCTGCTGGCCGGGTCCGCGCCAACCGAACGCAGACCTGAAGAATGGTTTACGCCAGCTGACGGAGAGTTGACGGCCGAGATCCCGAAACATGATCGCGATCGAAGTCTGCCTCGCGTCAGTGAACACCGCAGATCTGGCGATGTGGTACCCGATCTCCTCCCAGGGGAGTCCAGAGGGTACTGGAAACATCATTTGCCGGGTAAATGGTTCCGTCAAGCCAAGATCGCTGGCAAGATCAACAATGAGAAGTCGATCTTACTCTTAGACACCGGCGCCGAGGTGTCCATCGTGGACACCGCCTTTGCTCGTAAGGTGGGGTGCTATGTCGACACGAGTCAGAGCCAGGAATGTGTGGGGATTGGCGAAAGCGTGTACATGACGGAAGGAAAGACCAGGATCAAGGTTACGCTGGCAGGATCGCTGGTGTATTTCTTCGATATCTGGGTTGGCGATCTATCAGGACAAGATGCGATCCTGGGTATGGACTTTATGGTCCCGGCGGGGATCCGCCTCGATCTGGCAGACGGCTCCATCTGCCTCCCTGATGAAGTCAAGATCCAACTTAGCGGACGGCGACAACTGTACAACGACAACGTCCGACATGTGTGTGTGGATCAAGGGATGCAGATCGCGATCGGCGATTCGATCGAACTGCCACTCCGAATGAAGGTGACAGATCGCGAGAAGCTATGGGTCACTCGTGGAGATCGTTGGGTGCCGACTGTAGTTCGAGGACCTGGCCGGATCAGGTACCTCCAGGTTACCAACATTAGTGACAAGGACATCGTTCTACACCGGAACGAACGGATCGCCATGTGGTTGGCCGGAGATCGGGTACCCCGGGTGCCAGGGTATGTGTCGATCGGGTCCCGTCGCTACATGGAATGGCAGAACTTGGCCTTCCAAGCCACGACGGAAGAACCGCGAGCTAATGAGGAGGCGTCAGTCATACCACCAGCATCGGCTGTCGAGCGACCGACGTATCCGACACCCCGAGCGATTCTCCGGAGATCCGAAGTCTCCCCGATCGTCGATCGCTCGATTAGTCTACCCGACCCCACAACCGAATCGAGGGCGAGGAGCCCTGATCTGGAGGTAGCTGTTGCCGATATGCTTAGATCAGGGGGCGGGTCGCCGCTGGAGAGTGATCGCGTGGCCGAAGAGCCCAGATCGTCTACTTCAACCACTTTAGTTGGAGAACGGACGGACCTACGGTCGGATCCTACAAGGTCGTCGGCCAAATCCTCCGGATCGGAGGGCGAATGCCTTCCGGAGCAGGGACAGGTGCTTGTGGGCTACCGGTCTTCGCCGACCGCCGACCCAGAGGACGAAGCGATGGATGACGATAAGCTGCGAGATGATTGCACTGGTGATCTGGAAGAGAACGGTGGAACAATGTCCCCAACAATGTCCCCTCACTTGCCATTGGCCGATCAGGTCGACGGTTGTGCCGTCGAACCAGATCTCGGGGGCGGGAGTGCTGATCGGGTACCCCACGTGGCGACCTTAACGGTGGAAGAGTCGAGATCGAGAGGCGACACCATAGTTGACGACATTCCGATGTCGATCGACGGAGGTGATCAGGTGGAAATAGAGACCAAACCCACTGTCAATCGGGGTGATCCTGCTGCTGCTGAACCAGATCGAGATGTTGACGCCGATGATCAAGTCCATTACCACGAGGGCGGGAGTCTATCAGCCGAAGACGTCGAAGGCGAACTGGCTGTGCTTCCGGAAATCGTGATCTCGACGACGGATGAGGTGAAGATCGACGACATCAAGGTGGGAGATCTGGAATTTAACACCCCGGAGGAGATCGATCGACTGCGAAAAAGATCTGGCACAGGAGACACCTGCTGATCGGCAAGGGCAATGCACTTCCCCAGCAGCCAGGGGCGTCACATGTGACATCGACGTCGGCGATGCGAAACCGATCGCCCAACGAGTCCGGAAGGTCGCCCCTCAGTTTGTGGAGAAGGTGTCGGATCTGATCAAGGGACTGCTGTCAGCCAAGATGATCCGGAAGTCCCGATCACCGTGGGCCTCGCCGATCGTCGTGATCATCAAGAAGAACGGGATGGATATCCGGCTCTGCATCGATTATCGGCTCGTCAACAGTCTGACCCGGCTCATGGTGTATCCAATGCCCCTGATCAACGACCTGTTGGAAGATCTGGACAAGGTGCTCTGGTATTGCTCTTTGGATATGGCTAGTGGATTCTGGGTGGTCACAATGACCGATCGAGCTCGTGCGATCTCGGCCTTTATCACCCACATGGGTCTGTTTGAATGGAATCGGATGCCGTTCGGCCTGAAGAACGCTCCTCAGATCTATCAGCGACTTCTGGATGACGCGTTGTACGGGTTCACCAGAATCCCGCGATCGTCGAACTCGGAAGTCACCACGGACCTGATCGAGTCGGGCGAACCAGAAGATCCGGGGCGTCCGTCAGTGCTAGGCCGCAGATCGTACATCGATGACATTCTGGTGGCGGCAGAATCATGGGATGAGCTGTGTGATCGGGTGGATCACCTGTTGGACGCCTGTGACAAGTGGAACCTCTCGATCAGTGTGGAGAAGAGCTCTTGGGGGATGCGCAAGGTGGACTATCTAGGACATCGCGTGTCAAACGATGGACTGGAGGCCAACCCGAAGGACCTCGCGGCTCTGACAGATCTAGCGTTCCCTGGATCGCTCCGATCAATGCAGTCTTTCTTGGGCAGTCTTAACTACTACAGTCGTTTCCTGGAGGATTACGCGATCTACGCGGCGATCCTGTATGAACTGCGCGAGGTAGACTTCGCCGAGTTGAAGAAGCGTCCAGATCTGCGCCGGATCATGGATGGTCAAGTGTCGAACGCAGTAGATCGGAACTCGGCAGACCCCGATCGGGCACCGTCCGTTCATGGAGGCGAGGTTGGCGACGAACGCTGGATTCGTGCTCATCGCGCCTTCTCGACACTGAAGACGAAGATCGCGACGACGCCGATCCTGCGGCATTTCGATCGCGATCGGACTCCGGTGGTGATCGTGTAGGCGAGTGACTGGGCGATCTCGGCCGCACTGATGCAGGAACACGACCAGATCTATCACCCTGTTACCTTCGCCAGTCGAACGTTGAAGTCGAATGAACTGAACTACAACGTGGTGGAGAAAGAAGTGCTGGCTCTGTTACGGATCCTAGATCTGAACTATAACATGCTGGTTGGACGATCGATCCGGGTCCTGACTCGACACTCGACGTTGGCGTGGCTGTTCCGATCACCCGGCCTTCAGGGCCGATTGGGTCAGTGGGCCGCACTCCTATCGACCTGGACGTTGGAGATCACGAAGTGCACCAAGGAGAGGACGAGATATTGGGGCGATCGCCGCCAGTATTACACCCCGATCGGATGTCGACGAGGCGCTGATCGCGATCGCGCCGAAGAAGGAACCCCGGCGGAAGATCCAAGCCCCGATCCCGACTGTACGCGCGGATGAAGAACTGCTGGTGATAAGCTTCGATGGATCCGCCCGCGTCAAGCGAGGTGGGGGCGCGTACAGTGCGATCTTATGGAAGCTGCCCGAGTGGAGTGTGGTGAGAGCACGATCGGGCTATGCCGAGGGACTGACCGTCAATGAAGCGGAATATCATGGTCTGCTGCTGGGTTTCGACCTCTTGGACGGCATTGATCGAGGCAGGCTGGTGGTCTGCGGTGATTCCAACTTGGTGATCCGGCAAGTGCGAGGTGAGATCGACTGCAAAGCACCCAAGCTGACGTTACTAAAGCAGAAGGTGCTGGAACGGTTACGGAACTGGCCAGATCATGAGCTGTTACATGTGAAACGGGACTGGAACGGCAGCGCAGACAGCTTGGCTAGCGCAGCGCTTCAACGTGAAGGTGGCGTGGTCGTCGAGGATGAGGCCGATCACGTGGATCTGACGACATTGAACCGGCTCGATGAGATCCTAGTTGTCAGATCTGACGAACCGATCGCCCGGCTATCACCGATGACTACTCGATCAAACGCCAGATCGCGACCGAATCCGACTGTCCTACAGGAAGAATTTGTGCGGGGACTACGGATCGATCGAATCCGTCGATCGCAAGATGAAGAGACGTGGATCGTGGGCATGAAGAAGTACCTGATGGGAGACGTGGCTGATCTAACGCAGGATGAGGCCCGATCTTATGGCAACATTGCGGCAGACTACGAGATCGACGACAATGATCAGTTGTTCTACTGTTCTCCCTCCAAGAGATCGGAGGCAGATCGAGACGGGCTGATGAGGCTGGTCGCGCCGGAGACGCTGCATCAGGATATCCGGCACCACTATCACTCTACTGTGGAAGGCGGTCACCAAGGGATTGGACGTACCTATCAGCGGATCCGTGATCACTTTCACTGGAGAGGTCTCTTCAGGAGCGTGCAGAAGTATGTTGGAGAGTGTGTCGATTGTGAGACCGGTAAAGGGCGACCCACGATCAGGGGCGAGTCGCCAGGGAACATCCAGGCGACATATCCGTTCCAGATCATAGCGATGGATCACATACCTTCGCTGCCCAAGTCGTACAAAGGCGACCCCGAACTGCTGATCTGGGTCGATCTGTTCACAGGATACGTGATCGCGAAGGCCAGCTCCTCTCGAACGGCACAGACGATCGCCGAATCCTACGAAGAGTGTGTGTTCCGGCGATTCGGTGCCAGCGAAGTGATCAGACATGATCGCGAACCGGGATTTATGGCTGACTTCTTCCGCGCCTTTAATAAGATCCTAGGTATGCGTCAGCGAGCGACGATGGCATATCGACCCCAAGCGAACGGTACTGCGGAACGAATGGTGCAGACGGCGACGAGAGCCCTGAAGATGTTCGTGGAAGATCTGGATCAGAGGGATTGGGATGAGTACGCCGAGCGATTGACCTTCGCGATCAATACGGCTCATGATCGCGTTCGAGGAGACTCTCCTTTTTATCTGGTACATGGCTGGGATCCTCGATCGACGCTGGAAGCGACGATCCCTTTGGGTAGTACTCGAATCCAGGATCGGAATCCGCGACGGTGGCGTTATCGGATCCAGAGGCACTATGATCAGGCTCGAAGTCAGGTGAATGCTCGTCTACGCGAAGCGATCGCGGATCGGGCCGATCGACACAACGAAGAGGTTCGACCGCACTCGATCGAGGCTGGATCCCAGGTGTGGCTGTACTTGGATCGGGTAAAGGAGGGGTACGCCCGGAAGCTAGCTCACCTGTGGCATGGCCCATTCCGTGTGGCCGAGAAGGTGAACGAGTACACGATGAAGCTTCAGATCGCTGGCACAGACTATCACCTGTTCCCGATCGTGCATGTTTCTAAGCTGAAGTTGGTCAGGGACTTCCCCGATCGACCGCAGATCGAGCTCACGGTGGACGAGGCGGATCGACTCGATTTCGACGAGATCCTACTTCCGGAGGACAGCTGGGCTCCAGATCGAGGTGCGAACGAGTATGAAGTGGAGAAGATCACGGATATGCGGACGGGTCGAAGGACACGGTACGGCCGGACGTATCGAGAATTCCTGGTACATTGGAAGGGTTATGGCGATCCTGACTGGATCGACGAAGCTGATCTCAACTGTGGAGCTTTATTGCACGAGTTCCTTCGAGATCGTGTGAACCGGAACCGATTCAATGCGATGCAGTCTCACGAGGAGGTGTGAGATCGGACCGCCAGGGCGAGCTGGTCGCCTTGGTGAGCGAAATGGGTGGCGGATCGGCGGGGAGGCCGTCGATCGGAGGAAACGGCTGTATATGAATGCGTATGTACATGAGAATGCAGATCGAGAGGATGTGGAGCAATGGCAAAGTGTTACGATGATGGATCCGTGCTGATCGTGTTGGAGATAAGTGGAGCGATAGGCACCCGGCGGAGCGAACGAAGTATTACAATGAAATGGATGGATCTGACGACGTCGGGTGACGATTGAAGAGGATCGGCCTCCGGATTGACTACGATCTCGGACGGACTGATTAATCGACAGGCTGATCGCTGCGGCCGATCGCGTGAGCTGAATACTGATATTACGGCTGCTGGATACCGACATCGTGGTTGAACTCGTAGCGAAGACGCGAGATCTGCAGCGCCGGGTGCGATTGGTGCATCGGTCACACGACCGATCGGGATCGCCCGCCTCAATCAGGTGTACCGGTTCCACTAGCGACCGTGATCGCCTGCCTCAATCAATCGGATGGATCTGGGCAGACTACGCAACCGAGGTGCATGGAGAGTTGGAGACTGTGTCCGTAGTGGGCCGCCGTACGACCCGACTTACGGACAGGGGGCGGTTGTGGTGAAGTGCTGAAGGAGAAGTTCCCGCTACTACGACATTGAGTGGCACGGCGGCATGAGCGATCGACAGTCAAGAAGCCGTCGATCGGTGGATTCTGGTGTTACCAAACCGTTGATCAACCCGTGGCTTGAAGCTGACGAGAAGATCAAGGTGTTTAAGGTTGGTGAAGTCAAGATTGATCGAGGACGGACGTGGGCCAAGCCTGATCAAGGTCGAAGCATGCAGGTTGTCGATCGACTACGGCTGATCGTGGTGGGCTAGCCCCATGTGATCAACGTCGACCCAAGCCCCGATCAAAGGCAAGCATCGATGATTCAGTATGACCAGGGACGGAAGAAGACGGATCGGCGAGGGCCTGCGACGAACACGAGTCATCGATCGAGGTTCGATTGCCGACCGTCGATCGCGATCATGATCACCGATCGAGGGGCTGATCGCTGATCACCGATCGAGAGGCTGATCGCCGATCACCGATCGAGAGGCTGATCGCCGATCGCCGATCGAGGGGCCGATCGCGGATCGGCCAAGATGGGGAGAACGGTAAGGCGAAGCCAGGACAAGAATCCAGTTGTTGTGGGGTTGTAGGATGGTAGCTAGGATGGTAGCGGTAGGGAGACACCAACCCAACATAAATCAGAGCTGAATTTGCACAGTGGAGCGCAAGTGGTCTGGATTCTCGACGAGGAAGAACACATTGGCCTCGATCGACTTGCGTTGTGGAGAACGGATTTGGCCCCACGCGTGATCCAAGACTACCAAGCCCCCGCAAGTCGTTCTCGAGCGCAATTTGCACAGAAGACCACAAGTGACCTCAAGTCACCAAGTCCCAGGAACTACATTGGCCTCGGCAAGCGTCGACACTTCGGGTAGTGAACTAGCGGTACGGTTAAGACTGGATTAATACATTGGCCAGCTTGACCTACTCTAGTGATCTATTTCTTGTGTGCGAACTCTCGGTCGACCGGATATCAGTGCTTGGCCGGCGATCGCTGCGTCTCTCAATCGACCTCGATCCCGCTATAGGAAGTGGCAAGCAACTCAAGGAAGGAAGGAACACACCCGAAAGGGCAACTACAGGCCTTGGATCGACTCCAGGCCGACCGATCGCAGCGAACAACCCTCGATCGGGACGAATACTCGGACGCAGAGCGAAGATTCCCGCGCTGCTCCACGGACCATCCCCGCGTCACGCCAAGACATTCGATCTTCACCAAGTGCTGCATCCTCGGAGCCCCGAGAGAGCAGATCCAGCCCGCCGACGGGTACACAAGGTGAGAACAAGTTCAGCCGATCACGGATCGTTGGGGACCCTCCGTTAGTCGGTGTCTGGGCGCTGGTGGGAAGCTCGATCAGGCCTTAACCAGATTTTGGCTGATCCCGCTACACCACAGTGGTCTTGCCCTGCTTCGCGGCCACCTTGATGAGCTTCTCGCTGGATGTCGCGGGGGCAGGTCTCGGGCAGGTCGAGCATGTACTGCTGGGCGCGCGTGAGCTTGCGCTGCTTCTTGGCGGCGGGGGCTTTCTTGTCTTCAGGGCGTTGAGCAGCTGGACGCTTGGTCGCAGTGGTGGTAGCTAGACGCGAGGCGAAGAGATCGTGCGCGGGCGCGGGCTCCGTGTCCATCGAGTCGGTGGCGGGCAGCAGCACCACGGTGCGCGCGAGCTCCGCCGGGAACGCGGCGTCGTCTGCCAGCACCGCGACGGCCAGGTCGTCGAGGGCGGTGACGCCGAGCGAGTCTCCATTGATGAAGGCGGCGGCGCGGAGTCGGGCGAAGAAGTTGACTTGCGCGCGCAGCTGCGTGTCGGCCTCAGCGTTGGCGCCGCGGGTCTTGCGGTCCAAGCGCGCGAGCAGCCGCTTGATGACTGCGGCCTTGTTCTCGTCGCGCGACTTGGCCATAATGGCGAGGTTCTTGGACGTCTTGTGCTGTCTCGGCGAAAGCTAAAATGATGACAAGAGACCAATGAGCGGAGGCCTCTGATGGACTATGACTCGACCGTTGGAAGTTGAAGGTCTGTGATGGCCTTTCAAAGAAAGGAGAGATGCGGTTGGCGAGCGACACGGTCGCGTCTACCACGGTGAATTGATGAAAAGCTACGGTGGGTTGCGAAGTCTACCGAGACTGCCGCGGGCGATGGCTGCAGACCTCGCTGGCTGGCAGAACGGAGGACTCGAACTACTCTACGGTCTGCATTTTACTTTTCGCACGGTGGAGATGGAGACAGCGATGGCGGTGATCGAGTGGTGCTTCTGGAGCTCGTTGCTCCTTGGGCGAGTCGCACTCAAAACGGTCTGCAAGTACTGATGGGTGACCGTTTTGCTGACGATTGGGGCGGTTGGCAGAGTGGTGACAAGGCCGCTGTGGAGCATCGCGAGCTGACTACTCGGGGCTGTCTTCTCCTTCGTCTACAAGTGGGCTACGTTGGTGCGAATGTGCCTGAGGCGCTACCGTCATTTTGTGAACGGTCTGGCCGTGCAAGCCGCCCGGCTGCGGAAAGGAGATGCAAGGTGTTCGAAGCTATCTGGGCTACGCCCATGATCGTGTTGGAGTCTCGTGGCGAGCCCACTGAGGGCCTAGGCCATCTGATGCACAAGTGGCCAGAAACGTATCACGCGTTGTGGTGCGTCTTCCTGCCGGACGTGTTGGAATTGAGCTACAAGTCGACGGTCAAGTACTGGAAGGGATCCAAAGCCGCGTTCCGGCGGTCGTTCGACCGTGCTGGCTGCGTGGGCCGTGGGTTCTGGGCGTTCTCGTCGTTGATGGCGTACGCCGTCTTCTACACGGTTGTGTATGTGTACGACTTCGTGGAGAAGGCGTGCCAAGGAACGGTGGGCGTCGCAGTGCTGTTGCTGTCACTAAACTACCTGCTAGCTGACGGAGGGCTGGTCGCCGGCGACGAGCAGGTGCCCGACGAAACGGTGGCGCTATGGAGTTGCTATGTTGGTGGTGATCGACGTGGCCAGTCACCTATTGAAGCGGTATGAGGCGGCTTCGGGTGGGTGTTCGCCCACGAAGATGACAGAGGACCGCTATGAGGCGTGGAAGAAGGACTTGGAGGCACTGGAGCAAGCTGAGCGTTTGAGCGAAGCGTTCCGGTGTGCGGATGGCTGCGTAGGCGAGAAGAAACCCGTGAGGACGCTCACTGGGTTGCATGCTGAACAGTGAGAGCTGCGGGCCAAGATGCAAGACGTCAAGCTGGAAGCAGCTCGACGAGGACGTCGAGTTTCAGTCGGGGAGGATGTCCCGAGTAGGAACGGTCGCCACCGTTCCCATTACACTAACAACCGTTCGACCCACGATCTACTTTGGGAGGGTCATCTGTTGGACAATGCGGAGAGCGGACAGTCATCAATTTCGGGGAGGTGCTGACTGGTGACGCGTCGGTTAGGTGGCGCCCACGGCAGCTATGGGAGCAGTGACGCGAGCGATGGGTGAGCAGTGACGCGAAGGGCAGGACGGAGGTCACGTGCATCGCGTGGCTCGGGTCGTGAGCAGTGAGGAGAGCCAAAGACGAAGGGGTGAGACGAGAGGCAGGTGAGCAGGTGACGTGTTGAAGTCGACACGTGAGCCGACAGAGAGCAGAAAGAAGAAGGTAGCACGGGCTGTCAGGCTCCGTGCGCGGTAAGGAAGTAGGGTCAGTCGTGAATCTGCACTGGAGAGAACAAGTTGATAGCTTTTGCATATTAGCTCTGTTCTCGCTCTGGGTTCTACTGCCTAACCGTTCTAGCTTCCACACAACGCTTGACCGTCCCATCCAGGGCACTCGCGACAATACGTTAAGCTTTTCATGATGAACAACGCAAGATATATGGATAAACGAGCCTTTCAACGATTTTACATATCTACAAAATTCAATTTTCTATTCAAGTACTTCATCTCCCAGTCTTCCAGTGGATGCCTGCCAAAACGAACGACCGACCCTATATCTTTAAATTTAAGAAAGCTTACATTTACTCCACCCCTCGGACGAGACTTTGGGCGGGGAGACGGTTTTATCGATATACCGTCTCCTCTTCCAGGAGGAGTCGGTATTCCCGGTATTACCGTCTCCCCCTTCAAAAGCGTTTGGAGAAGGAGACGAAACTCCATCTCTCCTCGTCGTCTCCTTTTAGGATGCTACCGACTTTAGGCGCTGGTCAGAATCTCACCGGCTCCTTCTGCACAGCAATGCCTTAAATCTGAGGCGCACTTTGCCTTTTAGCAGGCCTTTCGACAAACCTGGCTGCAAAATGCTCGAAATCCCTACAGAATACGCTAAATCGCTCGTTCTCTTCTATAGGATAGATTATGGACCAATGGTTCTCTCGAAACGGGAGACGCAGTACACTATCGTATCTATTAAGTGCGTCTCCCCGGGAGTTTCGGGGAGGCTTAAAACCCCGGGAGACGGTCTCTCGAGGTTTTACGTCTCCCGTCTCATGGGGGGAGATCGTCTTCCCCGCATCTCGTCCGAAAGGTGATTTACTCAGAGGATTTTTATTCTATGGCGAGTTATATCTGTTTTGGTGGGCACCCAGTACTTAAGAGAAGTTTGGATTGATAAACAGAGCTAGCCACTTAACCTGGTCGACTAGTACCAATTGATACTTTAATACTACAACTTATTATTTTTTGTAAAAAAACATTACAATACTTACGCACTGTTTGTGATATGCTTACTGATTGTAAGTATACGACTTAATAGCAGGGAAATAGATGTTCGATATATTGTAGATAAAGTTGAGGCAAAGCGAACGGCAAGCTACACACTTCAGCGCATAATGAAGGAGAATAGATTGACTGATTAGAACAGTAAAACTTATCTAGATACAACTGAATAATATTCACTCGTCTTATTCGAAGATTGGTGCCGCTCGTTCGGCAGTCACATGTTAGCAACATTTTCTAGACACTAACTATCGGTTCTAAACATGTACAATTATCTCTACAGATATTTTGTTGAGTAGTGTATAAGGACACTAACTACAACAAAACACACTTTAATTGTCAACAGACCTACCAGCACCCTTGTTTAGAAATCATGATGTGTCCTACAGGATACGAGACACATACGATACGCAGAAAAGATAAAACCGTTTAGTAGGCAGCTTGCCTTACCCCTCAGTAATTCAGACGATATCGCCATCTGCAACTAGGCGGATCGCGCCGATTCTAGTTGCATCGTGACGTTATTTCTCGTAGCAACAACAAAAAGCCGAGTTCATCACGGACACGCTTTGGTCTGCAGCTGAGGACACCCGTGATGGTGTGCTCTATATTATCAGGATAACCGATCCCATTCGGTGTAGTGGTAAGGGCCGCACATCGGGGACCGGGAGGTTGAGGGTTCGAGTCCCCCAGGGGGCAGGACTTTCAGCCGGGGTAGAGCGGGGTGGATAGTGTAATGAACAGAACCCTACAGCACATCTTGACATGGCTTGCACCATCCAAAAGGGACGGTTATCGAATATCTCTATATTATGAGGATAGTCTTGATGTCGAATATCTGCTGGCGCACAATACCCAGCAGATCGAAGAGCCATCGCCCCGTTGCCATCGACATTGATGGCCCAGATCCTAAGAGAGGAGACATTACCGGTTTCGGAGCTTGAGAAGGCTGCACCGAATGCGGGGTGCGAGGGGGAGCGGAGCACCACGGAGCCTGCACTACGTCAATTGCTCCCACATGCCAACCTTGGTGAGGCCGTTATGCTTCGGCTCCCCAGGTGAATTAGAACCTTGGGCAACGGCTTAACAGTTATCTCATTGTAACCCTTCCCAGTACAGGCCTTGCCCAAGGCTCCATAATCACTGCCCCGTCGTGGTCAACTTCCCGCTCTCCCATCACGGTACCGCGTACGCGAACGACTTCTGAGACCTTCCAAACAAGAACAATTATGCAGGCAAAGGCAAAGTGAACACTTGCCACGGGCGATTGTCGGTGGGTGTCATGTGATTGTCGTGGAATCTCGTGAGCTGGATGAAATTTGTGCGCTAGCTACTGTAAATATTGCAGTGGCGTCAAGGCGTCAAATCGTCAAGGCGACGACGGTTCCGAGCAGTCAGTGAAGGGTTGATACCCTCGACGAGCAACCAGAAGAGGAGCCAGCCAGCGAAGTGAACCCACGAGGAGCTAGGGATGCATGTAATAACAGAGTTAGTGTAGGGAACAGTGAATGAGCACCCGGGTCATTCCGGAATCAACAGAGGATAATATAGCCGACCTGCCCTGACCAAGCAAGTGTGGACTCCTCATCTTGGTGATCTCGGGGAGCAAATCACGGACCCCTTAACGACACATCGGAGTGCTTTCAAGACGTGAGCTCGGGCACATCTACAAACAAGAACAAGACTTCCTTTGCCTAAGTGCTAGTGAGTTGGAAAAGTGCGACATAGTAGAGCTTGGAAGATGCAAGGACGAAATACGGCACGGAGAGTTGCGGAGCGACACAGCGCCGGTTCGCCAGCAGCTGGACGAGCATCTCCGCAGCGCTGAGCACGTGAGGATCGGCCGCGTGGAGGCACGGCTGGACGAGACTCATGATGATATTCGCGCCTTCGGCAACAACATTAATGCGACTATCAACAAACTGAGCAGCGGGATCAGCACGGAAATGGCTGCGCTGAATCAGACAGTGGCGGGCTTGGTGCAGACGATGAACCAGCTTGCCGAAGGACTCAACCGAGTGCAACAAGTGGCTGAGGACGCGCGCCGAATGGCACACAATACGCCAGCGCCAGTACCGTCAGCACGGACACCGACGCCGAACCAAGCACCGGCAGCAGCACTCTCGTGGACATCTGGATCGTCGGCTGCACGGCAGATACTGGCTATGGGTCATGGTGGTGTCAGCGGTGGTGGAGCGAACGGCATGGCAGCACCAGCGGCTCGAAGTGATGCGAGCTCGGCTGGCGAGTTGCATTTAAGGAAAATGATACCAAACCACCAGTTTTCGAGATATTGATCGAGTCAAGTTGAACGCCTTTATTTTCCAGTTTGAGTCCTATTTCACCCAAAAGGGGTTGGATTTGTTGGCGCATATTAGTGGGTCTCAGTTCTGGTAGAAGCAAGATAGCGCTATTTGAAAACCCTTTAAATTTCCCCCAATCAGAAACAGAAAGAACTGAGACCCCGTTTGTAGACCCCCTTTGTAGTTCGTCAGCAGCAACATGTCCCATGCGTGGTCTTCTCGCTCATTTAGCCTATTGGTCAACTACATAGTGCGCGCATGCATGTGAAAGGTTATAGGTGCCCTGCAGCTTGCTGTGGCAAGTTGTCACATGCTTGTGATGCAAGGACTCACTGCTAGGTGGTTGTTGAAGGTCAGATTGACCCCGCGACGGTCGACCCCCTCGAACCCAGTAACCCCATGCTATCTGATCCACCGAAAACACCTGGGGAGGGCTCATATACGTCGGGGGACGTCAGGTCCCGCTGCCGGCACTCCTGGGGCGGTCCGGTAATGTAGGTGGCAGGCATCTTGCTGCTGCCTGCGCTATACTGCACCAAAATCGTGGCAGTATGGAAAGGGGTCGACAGCAAGATAGCAGCCGTGTTTTAAGCAATCACAGCCCATATCCTTCAAGATGTGTAAAAGTGTTATCTTGCTGCTGCCAAAACTGAGACCCACTAACGATCGGCTCACGCAGGAACTCAGCCAGTGTGTGCACAAAGCTGCCCTCGTGTAGGGTACATGACCGAGGTAAACACGACCAAGCTGTGGAGTGCGATTAAGCTTGAGCTGATCATGGAGTTTATGGAGCCAAATTTCGAGGATAAAATGAGGAGCCGACTGCTAACAATTAGGCAGACTGGTTGTTACTCTGGCTACGTAGGTAATTTTCGGGAGCTGTATCGCATTGTTCGTGTTGACCAACCCACCGCGATGAATCGGTTCGTGAATGGACTGTCGGATATGCAGATGAAACGTGAAATTCAGCGGAGGCAGCCACGAGACTTGAATGACGCGATCCAAGTCGGATTTCTCGAGTGGGAGATCAGGGAAATAATCGGCTCACCGAAACTAGGTCGAAGAGCAAGGGTGGAGGGGCTAGCGCCACGACGTATCAGCAGCCGATGAATCAGCCTCCAGCAGCTCGCAAGTCAGGGAATGGAGGCCGCCAAGGCAACAACAATGCAAAATCGGCTAGCAACTGCAGCTTTTGTGGCCGTGGACCGCATCGAGTCGAAGATTGCTGGTTTAAGCTTCCTGAAAAGCGCCCCAGCCAAGTGAACAGAAAGGTCAACACCATGTTGGCGCGCATGACTGTCGCCGAAAACCAGACGGATGAAGGAAACGAGTAAGACCACTCAATGTCGAGCGATTGAGTGGACATACGCCCAAGCTCAGCAGACTAAAGGGCGAACGCGATGGCTGTGAAGTCGAAGAAGATAGCGTAGCGCAGCGCCTGATGCATGGTGAAAAAACTATTTGTGACCAGAAAAATGAAGGAGAGGATTCACAACCGGGAAACCAAGCAAAATGATTTGACTTTGTATGCTAGCGTGACGAATTGAGTGCAGACTATGGAGTTCGAAGACCAGGACAGCTCGACAGCCAAGTCTGGTGTTTGCTTCGCCTTGCCTCGTGTATACGTGCATGGGTGGAGGAGATGCCGGGAGCTGGGTTGATTCGTCCTTCTTCCTCGCCCCACGGTGCTCCTACCTTTGCGTGAAGAAGCCCGTGGGCTGGCGCATAGTTCACGACTACAGGACAATGAACAATCACACGGTTAAGAGGACATTGTCGATGCCACGCAAAGATGTGTGGTGTAGCAGTACGCACAAAATCGTCAGTTGTGGTAACTTGGCTACAAACACAACAATAGCCGAGCTAGTCGGCCTTGTTGGACTGCGCCGGGTTGCCCCCGAGCGGTTCGGCCCAACTGGGACAGTAGGTGTCTTGCCTCTCGCCGAGACCTGCCAACCAAGATTGCTCCTCCGGAGAACCGCCGAGTTCGACGGCCTCCATTCACTCAACCCTGTGCCCTTCACCAAAGGATGGACGACGGCGCACGGAGCGCCTTTACAGGTCGCCGAGAGCAAAGGCTTCTCGACTCAGCAACCAGTGCCCGGGACGTACGGGAACCCCGGCTCGCAGCGGTGGCGAGACTTTTTCCTTTGCGCTTGGCGAGACACACGCCCAACCCGGGCCGACCTTATCTCTTGGCGCTACCAGCCGAGTACCCTACAAGCTATGCCTCTCGGGTACCGGCGGCAAACATAATCCGGCCCCGTGCAGGGACTCACCGGAACGTGTACACATGTTGTGGGCCTAGAAAATTCTGTTCTGTCGTCTGTTATCTCTGTCGGGCGCCGTGAAGGGGCTCCTCTACTACTCCTAAGCTCCTATACAAATACCAAGTGAAAATAGGCGGTTTTAGATCTCGGCCAACCCTTCGCTGAGCTCGGCGACGCTTGAGCTCCGCTGGTCCGGATAAGCTGTCCGGATAATCCTTGAGCTCGGCTGAGCCGGACAACTTGTCCGGATAAGCTGGTTAACTCGGCTGAGCTCGGCTAACGGTACAGTGTACCACTCCAGCCGAGTTGGTCGCGAGCAATCTGGTGTTTCCTACTCCACAGATGTTATTTTCGAGAAAATGCAAGATGCATTCTGGTACAGCTGTATGGATCTGCTTAGTGGTTACTACCAGTTTCGTATGCGGGACTCAGATGTCAAATACACTGCTTTGCAGACAGCGGACGGCTCCTTTGGATACCTGGTTGTACCTAGGGGATTATCCAATACACTTGCGACTTTCAATGAAGGGATTCGCAAGTTGCTGAAGGATCTTGCGGACTTTCTGTCTCTCGTACTTGAATGATATTTAAGCGAAGTCGTAATCTGAATGACCATCTTGCTGCTCTCGACCGCGTACTGACTCAGCTAGAGGATAACCAATTCTACGTCGAAATGGAGCAAGTGTGTGTTCTGCTCCGCTGAGATTCCGTGCTTGGGCGACTACATCGGCCGTGAAGGAGTAAGAATTGACCCAAAAAAGGTACAACTCCTCCGTGAATGGCCTCGCCCCACTACTGTAAGCGAGTTACAGTCATTTCTCGGAACAGCAACCTACGTTCAGCGATTTCGTGACGGATTTGCTCACGATGCGGGTCCTCTTTTCGAGATGCTGAAGAATAAAGCCAGATCTAAAAGCAAGGTGAAATTGCAGTGGACGACAAACCGAGTGCAGCATTTTGAGCAGCTGAAGCAGCGACTTTCGGCGACGCCTGTGCTAGCTGTCGCTGATTTCACTAAGCATTTCTATCTGAGGATGGATGCGAGTGATTATGCGATTGGAGGTGTTCTGTTTCAATTGGAGGAGCATGACGGCGTGCTAGTGGAGAGACCTGTAGCATTTAATGGCTGAAAGGAACTATTCCACCAGGGAGAAGGAGTTATTGACTATCTTGTACGGACTTCGAGTGTGGAGAATTTATTTGCTCGACAAACCCTTTATTGTGGAGACTGGCCACAAGTCCCTCGAGAGTGTCTTTGCCCAGAAAAGTATTTCGCGGCGTATAGCACGTTGGTACGACGAGCTGAGTGAATACCCAGTTACGTTCAAGTATATACCTGGAGCAACTATTGCGGCATTTCTCGCCGTACTGATTTTGCAGAGGCTGTTCCTTTGGAGAAAATAGTAGCTGCTAGTGCAATTCACGAGCGTGTGCGTGGGTCTCTATGCCGTAGTGCGCGAAGCGATTACTCGCTACAAGGAGGATCCGACGGTGCACGCGATTGTGAGATCGAGAAATGACTGAGAACAGCCTGCGCCGAGGCCTAACGGTCTTGAACCTCCGAGTGAGTTAGATGTCCCTTACAAAATCCGGGAATATTTGGGTGAGAAACAATTGAGACATTTTTCCGGACCGGTGTCACTCCACATGGTGTTAGCTTTTGAAAACGATTGTTTGCTCGCAAGAAGACTACCCTTTTTCGAGTGAAATCGCGGTTCGTACTTAGGTTCGTAAGCATTCTTAGCTTGACTCGGTCTCAAAAGTGTGTGTGTGTGTGTTCCAACTACTCTCGTACCTCATAGAAATAATAGTTTACAGTTAGATTGTCATTTCACGGTCTTGGGTAATAATTTTGAAATGTAACGTAGTTTTAGCCAAACAAAACGCGTATAAATGACTCATACTAGCAATAAAAAATATTTTGAAAGCAAATGAGATTTATTAACGGTAATTTGTGTGACAATAATAATGAAAGACCAAAATTGATCTTTGTGGAGGTACAGTAGTCAAGTGTAGTAAAATACGAAATTTATCTACACAAATAACTTTTGGAGCACCGTAAAACAAAAGGTTTATATATGTTTGCATTTAGTGTATACTTTGATTTAGCTGTATTAATCGCGAAGTGCGGTAAGCGGTTCGCATTTGTGCTGTTTAAACGTTAATACGACCTTGTTTCTTACTTAAGCATGATACATCCAACCGAAATACGGAAGGAGTGGGGCATACCTTGCTGGTTTAAAGCAATAAATTCATGTATTCAATTTTACGTGATATCTGAACGAATCATATTCATGGTGATACTAAGTATGTCAATGTGCTTGTACTTTTAAGCAATACTTTAAAATATTAACAAAGTTGTTTTAGGCCAGTTAGTGCGCTAACGTAACCGACACTCCAATGCTGTAAAAATAAACCCTAGAATTTGCGAGTTCAGCATACCATACTTTACAAAAAATGTTTAACATAAAGACTGCGGTTTGACGCGCTCGACGGGTGCTTTAGAATTAATGTTACGTATTGCCCAATCCGAATGCAGTATTGTCCAATATCTAAATACAAAATCTGCAGTCTTTGAAAAAAAATCGGGGCGTTTTAATGTTACGATGACTACCGTTTTAAAATATTATCAATCATTTATGTTGTGAAGTACAGTATTAGTGCAGCAAAATGTACTCTAGGGGACTCCTTGAACATTAGATATAAAGTTATCATAAAAAAACTGCGCAATTTTTATTTAACCACACTATATTAAAAAATGCGCCGTCCATTATTACATGTTATTCGTTGTAGTATTTTGTTTTGAATATATCAACTGCAAGGAAAACGCTTAGGCGCGAAATAAATGTACTTTAATAAAATAACAATTGTGGATAAAGTGCAGAATTCACGAAAGTAATAGACCTTAAAGTATGTTTGCTAGTAATGACGGTTCATTGTTCGTTAGAATCTTTTTTATCTTAGCCCTAGTTGCTTAACCCTTTCGCGAGTATCCAAGATAAACTATAGTATACAACTCATTGATATTTCCTTCTAAAAGGGCACTCTAGGCGTCCTTTTACAAAGTTACGGAGCATTTTCTGTATGTCTCATGGGACATGCAAGATACGGAGATTTGCAGGTTACATAGTTTGGATGCATATTACTTATAATTTGTATACACAATGATTACATGATGATTACGCTGCGTACCGATTATGATTTGTTCTAAGAGATGGTAGATTACTAGCTTGAACTTGTGTAAAAAGGCACAGGAAGCGCCCTTTAAGAGGGGGTACACTCTACCGTGTTTTGGTAAATCCTTTAAAGGGCGCTTTCTGTAGCCTTTTACCGCGAAAGGGTTAAACATATTCATATTTAATTAATTTATCTACCAATCATAGTTGCGAATACAAAACAAGAGAAAATGGTGGAATTCCAATCTATTTCAAGAACCAAGCGCTACTAAAGCTGAAAACACGCGATCCACCCACACACGAACAGGCTCCGAAACCACGATTCACATGCTTGCATTCCCGTCGTATATGTTGCGACTCCCGGAATCCCATACGACCAGCGGTACATTCTGTGTCGCAGCAACGAAGAACATGTTGTGTACCCACGACCAAATGGACCTCCATCTAGTGGTACTTTGACCGCACATGACCACACACGTGTCCGGTCGAGCTGTGGATCGTGTACGCAATACTCCACGCGGTGATCAACTGGACTAGGTATCGAATTGATCAGTTCAACAGGGAGCTTGTGTGCTACACAGATCAAACATCAAGGTTATCGGAAGCACACCCGAGCCTGGTGAAGCTGATTATGGCCAAGGTCGACAATACAAAGAACGCTTGAAAAGGTGATCCGACCCTGGCCCCTGTGTACGAGATGTTCGGTGCTGAAGACGAGTACTTCAAGGAGTAGGGGATACCAATTCCAAACGAACGAGCTCGCAAAAGGATCAAAGAACAGATTACCCGGCGCTTCGAGAAGATGAACGCCATATTTTCTAGGAGGAGGCACAAGGAGGTTATCGTCTACAGATGAGGCTACCGTTCGCAAAATCTACGTGTACTGTCTCAGCAAGTATTCTTGAAGAGATGACTTCACCCGCCGCTACGCTTAGGGACCGACACGGCTACCCAAAATACAGTCCCCATGAAGGCTGAGTGCATCTTCTGTTCTGACGCCAGGCGGGAGGACCACGGCGACTGTTCGCGCGGCGCAACACCTCAACGGCTGAGTGGACCTATCCGTGGCGACAGGAAAATCTCTGGTGGCACCACACAACAGCCACCCTGTCGCGTAGGCGAAATCGAAATCGCTCCAAGAAGTAGCAGAGGCAGCCAAGGAGGAAGCTGATAAAAAAAATGACTAGGGAGCAGGTCGTCGCGTTTCTCGAGCAACCTCGACACTGGTTGCTGCATGACTACGACAGACAAGTTACACGTCGATGTGGGTAACACATCGTCCCCCCTCGCAAGGACCGATACGATGTTCGCGTAGCTGAGTTGAACAAGCAAGCCACGGCCACATATCAGCTACAATATCAATCATAGGAAGAAAAGCGCTGACGCTCGGATTGAAGTGATTAAGGTCATGGAGCTGCAAAATATTATAGACGCAAAAGACTTAGGGAATCAACTCCAACATATGTGCACCAAAGCGGTGAGCTCAAAGCTGCTGTCGCTGGGAATGGTCGTGCGCGCTCAGGCCTGCTGTAAACGAAAGTGGACGCGCAAAAATCTCAGATCGCGTATTTTGAACAGGAAAACCCCTTACTATTGTGATGGAACACGTTTGTATGAACTTCGAAATTTTCGTGTATTTAAAATTTTAAAACCAAAGACACTTTAATATTTACGAATGCATTAAGATGTTTACCGCACCTCACACAAAGATTAATTTCGGTTTTTCTGATTTGGTACTCCCATTAACGTTAATGCCCTTGCTCGCTGTACGCCCCGTAGGCCCTCTCCCCTCGATGCGGCAGTGTCTCTGTCATCTACTTTATCTCTAATTAGCCGTCTAATTCGTGTCCTTAGGACATGCTGCCGTCTACAAGCCTCGCGACCTGCTGTCCAGCCACTTCGACGCGTATGAGGTGGCCGCCGCCTTTGCGCAGCCCACAGATTAATTTTGGACCGTCAAGAAAAGCCTCATGTGCGTCATCTACATCTTCAACATTGCCGAAGGCATCTCCCGCTTCTTGCGGTTCTGACAGACCATGGCGCCCAACGCGCTGCACCGCAGCTAGCGTGGTGTGCACAGGTGCGTTTTGTGGGTTTTGGGTGTGTAAAATCGCGATTTTTGAAATGGCGGGCGGGGAAGGTATGGTTCGACGCGTGGGTAGCTCAGTGGTAGAGCGTTCGATTGCAGCTTGAAGGGTCACTGGTTCAATCCTGGTTTCAATATCTTCAAAAGTACTTTGCTAATGCTTAGCAGCCATTTATGTTTAAATAAGCTACATTTAAATAATTACTCATCGTCTTAAAATGACTATGTAAACTGTTTCTGTGAGGTAAGGTATTCGTTTGCTTGAAACCTAGCTTTGTTGTTGTTTACCAACTACTGTATTTACTGTGCAGTACTGGCTACACCTAAATGCTTTTTCAAGTAAAAAAACATTCTCGCTAAACGTTTGTGCACAAACAAAATGTCAAAACTCGAGTTTTGTCTTGCCAATGTACGTATTGTAAAATGAAACATTTCATAGTTTGTTTGCCGTTGGGTTGAACTTGTTTTTATTTTCTCTAACATCGTCGTTGTTTTTTTAAATATGGGTCTTGGCAAATTTACAACACCATGACTAATAAAATAGATTCACGTTTTTATAAAAACACTTTCAAAAGAAAACAGCAAAAATGTTTAACCAACGGCAAACAGACTGTTAGTAGCTACTTTTAGTGACTTGTGCTTGCACAAATTATTTTAATTTTTTAAAAAAGTAACATTTTGTTTGCCGTTGTCTCAAATAAGTAAAGAGGGCAAGCGCCAGTGCGCTCGGCGCGTTCTGCTTTCCATACCAGCACGCGACAAGAAAACAGAACGACGACCGCCGCTGTCCGATTATTTGCGGCGATAAGGTGCTACTGCAAACCGCTGAATGCGAATCTGTTTGGCTTCGACAACTGCAACAACGAACTCCAAGTTGAATCAACTCGATCCGTCAAGAATTTCCGCTGACTACAACTTCAACTCAACTCTAGCGAAAAGAAGTCTGCCAAGCAGAGCTCGGGCTCGTTTCGACGGTACATTACGGTACGGCTGTAAAACGGTGGCGCTGGCAGCGTGTTGGTTGTCATGCAGTGCCGGCCAAAGGCTAGCCAACACGCAGCGGCGGCAAGGAGATCGCGCTGGTCGGCGGTCGACGGCGATCGGATCGTCAGCGCGAGAAAGGCCGGCGCCAGCGATTGGCGTGACGCTGCAAGACGTGTCAGACGTTGCTGTGCAAGCCCCGGCTGCGGTACAGACAATCCCCTCGCTAGTCATGGCGTCGGGAACCCACTTTTTATTCCTAGATGAGGGTATTCCTGTCGTAGGGTGTACATTGGGGTGGTACACTGGACTGTACCACATATATGGTACGTATTGGAGCAGTCTTTTGGTTACATAGGCTGCTCGAATCGATGAGCGGGCATGAATGGAATTCGTGCAGATAACGATATGTACCTCGGTAACACCGAAAAGGATAAAAGTATATTTGATATAATACCGTAAGACATGTGGGGCATGATGCAGGTAATGGTACTGATGCGCAAAATAAGTTGCTACGATAGTATTGAGCCCCATTTCACTGATGTTGGTAAGCACCCAAGCTCCACTCTATTCAAAGGAACGGTACTAGCAGGTCTGAAAGCCAGCTCCGAATGCTAATGCAAGCATTAAATATGAAATCCGGCACGAAAAATGGACAATAGGGGCTGGTATCCTGGTTAGACTACTGCAGACGTCATGTACAGAATGGACTTTTCCCATAGTTAAGCACCCCAACACATTCATAATCCGTGATTTTTTATTCCTTATGACGATTGAGGGGTGAGGGGGAATACTTACTTGGCTTTGTATGTGACGGTCATTCAGAAATCGTTGGGACCCACCTTTATATTCCTGATGAGCGGGTATTCCTATCCTAGGGATTACTACCGAGGGGATGGTCTGTATCGTTGAAGCGTATGCCGCGAGGGTATCAGGCCACAGAAGGAGCTGCTGCAAACTAGACAAACTAGACGACGCATCGTTTGCGGTGGTAGCTTACGACGGCCAGAACGCTTATCAAGGGCTTACTAGGAACTTCCTAGTAGGAAGCACGAAGACAACACCAAGAATCACAAGCTCGGCGATCAGTGGGCGGCAGTAGCTCGACGATCGCAGGATGGAGACATTTTGTCGCGGACGTCTTCGTGAACTTCAGCATGATGCGGCTCGCATCGGAGCCCGGTTCTGCTCGCGGCCGAGCCGAAATGCGCGAATGGCTGGCTGCAACGGCGGCTCCACGGAACCGTACGTCGTCGCGTGCTGTCGACGAAGCCTCCAGAGCACGGGCACTTACCGCCGAGACCGTGTTTTTGCCGAAAATATCGCCGGCTCGCCAAAGGTTTTCCTTGATTTGACCCACCAACGCCGCGCCACGCTGCGCGCGGGTCTCCCAAGACGCGCCGAAGCGAAGTCGAGAAGCTCGGCAGCCCGAAGAATCCCACACGCTGCATGAGAACCGATCGGCCGGTATGAATTCCACGGACGCCGCGGAGATGCTCCTCCGGTCCAGCCAAAGGCCCAGGGAGTTCGTGTCCCTTGACAAGTGCAGGCGAGACGAATCACACGTCTCTGTAATCAGATGGTGCGTACAGAACCGTTAGTGCCTGCTTCACCTTCACCGTCAGGACTTGACACGGCCCCGCTCTGCTCCAGTCGTACACATCGGTCGATCCTCAGGCCATTCCTCAATCCGCCGAGTCGAGCTCAAGTGACCCGCGTACGTACAGTACCGACCGCAATGGTGCGCACCTCGCTGTCGCTGCTGCTGCGGGCCGCGGCGCTGCCCGCGCTGGTGGCCGGCACGGCGTCCCAGCTCGACTACCCGGCGTGCGCCATCAACCACTCGCCGCAGTACTACTGCTGCGACCTGGGCACGCCCGAGGGCTCGGACGTCTCCAACGGCCTCGTGTACGTGCGCTACAACAAGCCGCAGGGCGAGGGCTTCTCGAGCTACTACGACGAGGGCTGGCAGAAGAGCCGCCAGATCAACTACGACCCGGACGGAGACGTCTCGCTCTACGCGCCCAGCACGCCCAGCTACGTCTACGGGGAGGCCGACCGCACCTGCCGCCTGCACGACGTGGCCGTCAACGGCGCGGTCGTGAGCACGCTGCAGTGCACGTTCGCACCCTCCAGCAGCGATGCCATCTACACGCAGAACACGTCGCTGGCCGAGGACTCGACCGACACGTCCGTCTTCTGGTCGTCCACGCCCAACCCGCGCAACAACAACGCGTCGCTGCCCATTGGCGCCGTGTGCCGCAGCATCATGCTGGACGACGGCACGGTGAACGCCACGGCCAAGAGCCTCTGCACGTCGCAGTCGAGTACGTCCATCTACCGCTTCAACTCGTTCACCGAGACGCCGCTCGTGGTCGTCTACGCCATCTACGCCGTGTGCTTCATCAGTCTGGCCTGCTGGGCCGCTCTGCGCACGCTGCTGGGCGTGCACCGCTCGTCCGACGCGGCCGCGTCGCTGACCGACATCGCGGACGGCGACAAGAAGCTGCTGGACCACCGCGGAGGCCCCGAGACGCCCGGCATCAAGACGTCCGTGACGCGGCCGTCGCTGGCTGACCGACCGTCCGAGGTGCAGCTGCGCAACAGCACCGAGGACATCGTGCAGACCGGGTACACGGACTCGGTCGTGGGCTACGTGGTCTTCGGCTACTTCGTGCTCATGACGGTGCTGCTCAACATCCCCATCATCCTTACCATCCGCGACAACCAGGGCAAGCTGGCCACGGACAAGTACGCGGCGTGGTTCAACCCCACCACGGTCGTCATCAAGGTCTTCATCTCGCTCTGGGTCATCGCCACCGTGTGGTTCGTCGTCGTGGTCGTCTACCGCTTTAAGATCCTCAACTTTTTCCGCTACCCGACGGCGCTGGACAAGTGCACGCGCGTGCTCATGTACAAGCCCGAGGTGACGGAGACCATGCTCGCGGACCGCTCGGGCGTGGCGCAGATGGTGCTCAAGGTCGAGAGCTTCCTGTTCCCGCACTCGCGCCAGGGCGTCGAGGAGACTGTGACCGTGCACTCGACCGCCGAGGGCGCGCGCTACCTGGAGTTCCAGCACCTGCGCTACACGTACGACGACGTGGAGGGCAAGTTCATCCCCGGTTCGGTGGTGCTGCCGGACACGTACGACAAGATCCTCTCAGACTCTCAGGGCCTGACCACGGACGAGCACGTGCGTCGCCAGGACATCGTGGGCCGCAACGCCATCGAAGTGGAGATGCCGTCGTGGGCCACGTCCATCGTGGACGAGTTCTTCTCCTTCTTCTACATCTACCAGCTCATGTGCTACTACGTGTGGTACTTCACCGACTACGTCTGGGTGTCCGTGCTCAACACGGTGGTCATCGCGCTGGCCGCGGCCTTCAACATCTACGCCAAGCGCAGCATGCTGGCCTCCGTCGTGCAGATGACGCACTACGTGGCCGACGTGACGGTCAAGCGCGACGGCGAGTGGTCCACCATCAAGTCGTCGGACTTGGCCCCGGCGACCTCGTGCGCGTGGCCGAGAACTGGGAGCTGCCGTGCGACCTGGTGATCGTCAAGGGCTCGACGGTGTGCGACGAGTCCATGCTCACGGGCGAGTCCATGCCCGTGCAGAAGTTCCCGCTGCCCAACGACAGCAGCGACGCCTACGACGCCGAGGGCAACGGCAAGAAGTACACGCTCTTCTCCGGCACGAGGACGCTGGCGTCGGGCCGCGACGAGGAGATCCTGGCCATCGTGCAGGCCACGGGCGCGCATACGAGCCGCGGTCAACTCGTGCAGGCCATCCTGTACCCGGCCCCGATCCGATTCAAGTACGACGAGCACCTCAAGGCCGTCTTCTCCGTGCTGTTCGTCATCGGCCTCATCGCCGCCTACTTCGCCATGAAGTTCCTGATCGAGAACGCCGGCCTGAGCAACACACTCTTCGCCTTCGTGTACGGCATGTTCATGTTCAGCGCCGTGTTGAACCCGCTGCTGCCGGTGGTGATGACGGTCGGCCAGGTGAACGCGGCCAAGCGCCTCCAGAAGCAGGACGTCTTCTGCCTGAACCCGCAGCGCATCACGTTGTGCGGTAAGGTGCGCGTGTTCTGCTTCGACAAGACCGGCACGATCACCAAGGAGGGATTGGACTACCGTGGCTGCGTCCCCATCGGCGAGTCGGGCGAGTTCCTGTCGGAGTTCAATGACATGACGGACCCGTCCCTGAGCCAGATGATGAAGTTCTCGCTGGCGTCGTGCCACGCCGTGGGCTCGCTCAACGGCGAGCTGGTGGGCAACGAGGTCGAGGTCAAGATGTTCAAGAGCACGCAGTGGAAGTTGATCGAGATGGAGGGCCAGCTGCCCGTTGTGGAGTCGGCTGACGGCTCTGAGGAGCTCGAGTTCGTCAAGCGCTTCGAGTTCGACCACCACCGCATGTCCATGAGCGTCGTGATGAAGCAGCGCAGCACCGGCAAGCTCATCATCTTCTGCAAGGGCTCGTACGAGAAGATGGCGTCCGTGTCCAGCAGCGACTCGATCCCGGCCAACTACTTCGAGACAGCCGAGAACCTGGCCAAGAACGGCTGCTACGTGCTCGGTATCGCGTTCAAGGAGATGCCGGCCATGAGCGAGGCCGCCCTCGCCGCCTTCCTGGCCGACCGTGACGCTGTCGAGGAGTCTCTGGCGCTGCTCGGCCTGATCATGTTCCGCAACGAGATCAAGGAGGACTCGCGCGACGCGATTCTCACTCTGAAGCAGGGCGACATCCGCCCCGTGATGATCACGGGCGATAATGCCATGACCGGTTGCTACATCGCCCGGGCCAGCGGCATGGTGGAGGAGGACGCGCAAATGGTGCTGGGCGACATGGTGGCCGACGAGAAGGTCGGCAGCATGCTGGTCTGGAAGGACGTGGACTCGCAGCAGGTGTTCTCGTTCGACGACATCCGCGACATGGTGGAGGCCGTGGACACCAAGGTCGAGCTGGCCGTGACCGGCAAGGCCTTCGACTTCCTCGTCAAGATGGGCGACATCCACAAGATCCTGCTCAAGACGCGCATCTTCAGCCGCATGACGCCTCAAGGTAAGGTGGACTGTGTCAAGCTTCACATGGGAACGGGATCGGTGACCGGAATGTGCGGGGACGGCGGCAACGACTGCGGTGCTCTGCGTATCGCGCACGTCGGTGTGGCCCTCAGCGACGCTGAGGCTTCCGTCGTGTCTCCGTTCACGAGCAAGGCCCGCTCGCTCAAGGCCGTGGTGGACCTGGTGCTTGAGGGCCGTGGGGCCCTGGCCACGTCGTTCGCGAGTGTCAAGTATCTCATCATGTACGGCCTCATCGGTATCGGCTGCCGCACCGTCATGTACTACAACGGCGTCTTCATCTCGCAGTTCGGCTTCATGTACCTGGACGGCGCCATCCTGGTCGGCATCTCGTACGGCCTCACGCGCGCTCGGCCGCTCAAGACCATGGGCTCGCAGCGCCCGACATCGAGCCTCGTGGGCCCCACGACCGTGTGCTCGCTCATCGGCGCGGCCGTGATCCATTGGCTGTTCCTGTACGGCGCCATCCACGACCTGACCACGCAGCCCTGGTACTGCCCGTTCCAGCCGAGCGACGTCAACCTGGTGCAGTGGTGGCTGCTGCAGGACAGCAACCTGGGCTCGACGCTGTGGTTCATCATCTGCTTCCAGCAGATGTCCACGGGTCTCACCATGGGCCTGGGCTCGCGCTTCCGCCGCCCGATCTGGCACAACGTCTTCTTGCTCTTCTGGTACGCGCTGCTGTTCGTGGTGCTCGTCGTCATGTTCGTGGGCCCGCCGTCGCGCTTCAGCGACCAGTTCCGCGTGGCCAGCAGCACCAACGTCGTGGGGCTGCCCGACATCCCGCTGCCCAAGGGCTTCCGCTGGGAGCTCTTCGGCTGGGGCATCGCCGACACGTCCGCCGTGCTCATTTTCGAGCACTTCTTCGTGCTCGGCTACGTGCGCGACTACTTCCGCGCCAAGTACCACCGGGACGCGCTCCCCATGAAGCTCTAGGCAGGGGGCACTAGTAGGAACAAACAGAGCAGAAGCCTGTGCATATGACAGCGTAATGTACCTCGCTGCTTATCATTTTTTTTTAATCGCACGTGACCGAAGGAAGGAAGAGCTTGGTTTCATCCAACTATTTCTACCTCTCAGTTGGACAAGAAACTACCGAAGTCTCAGCTAAACTTATCCCATCCTGGTTCACAACTCGAGTTTGATGCTTGCCTCAATATGAAGACCCGCCCTCCCGAAGCGCTGTTCGTCCAGCGTGGGCCTGTCGTCGTCCAGCACCGACCAAATGCTTGGCAGTCGCTGACCAGGTCATGGCGGAAGCTTTCCACTTCTGAGGTTGTACCGGTCGGAGGGGATTCACCACTACCACCATCGCGAAAGTTAACTCGTGGACCCTCGTCCAACATCGCGGCACTTCCTCGACGCAGCATCGTGGCGATTAAATTGACGTACGTGTCGTTTAGAGACGCGTTTGGAGTGCTGGGGCTTCCGATGATTGTTGTGGCGATCTTGTGCATCTGCTGGACGCTGTGGCTCATCATACTCACGCTCGCGCCCAACAAGACGGCCAACTACCTCATGGACACGGCCGAGTTCGACGACGGACAGTTCTGGCTCATCCCGGAAGAGTTGGATGTGCTGCAGATTCTCAGTGTTGCGGGGCTTATCGTGGTGATCGCTCTGTATATTTACGTGCTGCTCAAGATGCTCGTCTGGAGAGAATACCACCACGTCGAGGGCTCACTTGCTGACAAGGTTCTGATGCGGTGCGAGCCCAGCCGGAGGCTGTCGGACGACGGGTCCAAGCTCGATTTGCCACACAGATTGGTTTGGGAGCTCTACTTGTTCCTGAAAGAACTCACGGGGTTTCGAGGAAGACATCGCAAATTGTGGGTAAGCGCATGCAGAATTTGTGTTTTAGAGAAATTTGTGCTCGAAATGACGGTAATTGTTGTGCTAGAATTTGTGCCTCAAGGCTTTCGACTTGATGCTGCAGGGACTTATGCTCAGCGGGTTGTTGGAAGCCGGAACGCCAGTTGAGATCACACTTGGATTCGCTGTCTTCACAGCCGTGAACTCGTTTTTCTGCGCGGTGGAGATCATCAGCCACCGATACACCGCATTCGCCGAAATCCTCATCGACTCGTTGTTCGCCTTGTGCGCGGCCGTGGTGGTCCCGGTCGTCGTGCTCGTGTACAGCGCTTACAACTTCGACTTCGACCGCGCCGTGTTCCGAATCAACATGGACTTGTTCCCCGTCGGGAGTTTTGAAAGGCGCGCGCGAATGCTCGCGGACCCGACGGAGATTGAACTGTTCCGCGTCTCCTTCGACTCGCTCCGAATCCGCACAATGTCAGATTTTTTTCCTACGGATTGGCATGAATATCGGATTTGCTTACCGGTTCAAGCGAGTGGTGGAGGTGCTCATTCAGATGCAGACCCAGCGGCAACGACAGCAAGGGAAGAAGAGGGGGTCGCAGGTCGAATACAACACAGCGCTCCTGGAATTCCCGAAAGTAATAAGCGGCAAACGCCCCTGCCAACGAGCAGCACCGAAGTCGGTTGCGATTTTGTTTGTCGCCTACAGCGCCGGCGTTGTGGTCGTAACTCACGAAGCCATCTCCACGTCTCAAAGCATTTGCTCCGCTTACCCGCAGTGCGACGTCTTCGCGTATCGGTGGCGAGATGCACAGTTTTGCCCGTGTCGAGCGCTAATCGATGGAGACCGCGCACCGAAAACCTATTACGAGTGGACCCACCCTGTTGATGCTACGGACACGGTGAAGGCCCTGGCTGCCGCGGGCACGCTGGAAACGCTTCAACTCATCAACCGACAACTGACGGTGCTACCAGAGGAACTTCGAGGATGCAACACTTTGAACTTTATGTACGAAATTTGCATGAAGCAGTGATACTTACATTTGCTAAAGAGAATAATGTTGTGTGGTGGCGTGTAGATCACTGATCAACTGTGCGACGGAGGAGTTACCGACATGGACCAAAGACCTCCGAATGCTCCAGTACTTGTAAGTTACATGGCGTCTTATGTGAAAAGCTAGGTTCTTCTGTTGCAATCTGACTGGGTTTGTGCGGCAGACAAATCGAGGGCAAAGTTGGAAGCAACAACCTCGGCAACTTGGCCGACGACCTGTTCAGCGACATGCCGGAGTTACGGTATCTGCAACTCGGGCTTCACCAGCGACTGGTTCGACTGCCAGCGCTAGACGGCGTTCCGAACCTTTCGTGTCTGATTCTCGCTCGAATGGGCAAGTTTACGGAGCTACCGTCGTTCACGAAGCTCCCCCGACTACAGAGGATGGAGTTTAGCGTGCTAAAGCACCTGTCCTGGATCCCAGATCTTCAATCCGTAGGATCAATCGTGCACTTTGCGGTGTACCAAGGAGCGGAATTGTGCTGCAATGGGTTTCTCGGCGCGTGTGACCTGACCAACCCATTCTGCAGCACTGCCACATGTCTATACGATGCGTCACGCAAAGCCACCGCTACAACACTAGAGGTTTTTCATGAGTTCTCGGCCAACGTCTGCCAGCCATATTCGGGGCTCTCTCAAACGCCAACGGCAGCTACCATCCAAATGTGCGACGGAGTTCCGTATCGACAGTGCCGCTTACCGGGTTTTGAGCCGGACACGTGGGTCGTGGGGATGTGCTACAACCACCGCATGCAGGTTCTGGCCTGCAACCCCGATCCCGTTAAAATTCAGATTCGCCGTCGTCAGATTCAGGAGCGCGTAGGGGCTCCATGCAATCCAGTCGAGGAAGCTTGGCTGGGGTGTGGCAATTCGACAAGCTAGTGAGTGACAATGAACGGTCCAGGAAGTACATGTAGCTGGATGAGAACAAATTTACTTTGGAGGGTCGTGGTGGTGAGTATCTGTTCTGAAACAGGCTGGAAAGCCATCCAGGATGAACGTGCATGTGAGACGATACTTGTCCACCTTTTAGAGTTATCGAGATAATCGCGTTTTTAAAGTTGGCCTATCACTTTTCAGACATAACCTGACATTAAAATGTTGAAAGTGAAAGCCACTCGTATAATGTGCAAAATCACTTCAACTCAAGGGTTCCGAAAATGTACAAACAACCGACATTGAAGAAAAATTGAGTTCACACTTCCGAAAATGGAGATCACTTGTTGAGAACAGAGCTACTACGTAAGTACAGGCGTCCCCGCTAGGTAATGTACCTTGCCGATCATGTGCAGATGTAGATGGGATTTGCTTGACCTGGTCGGGGCAATGTACTGAGTTAAATGAATTCGGAGCTAGAAGTGTCGCATTGCGGGAAGTTGTGTGCATGTGCAAGTTGCTACATGGCAGTAGAAAATGAAAGACTCACGTTGGAGGTTACTTCACACAAATCAAAATTAAGGACAGTATCGACCGCTACAGTGCTGGGCTTCGCAAGAGATCACGATTCTTACAGCTGTAAAGTGGGCCACTCAAGCTTGGGACGCAGTTACTCCCGACACGATCAGGAATTGCTGGAAGCATTCGGGAATTATCGACTTACTGTCGATGCACCGCATTTTCAACTAACTTTAATTGAATAAATCAGTACGTTTGGAAACCTGTGCATGCCAAACATACTGATTTATGCAATTAAAGTTAGTTGAAAACCTGGGCAAAGCTTGCATCCTTGCAGACTTTTTCAGTCCAACCTTTGCATATCCAGCGGGGACGCCTGTATGTACATATGTGGTCTACAGTAATGCGCGTCAATAAGGAACGTGTAGGAACTAATTTCCTTGTACATATAATAAACAGCTGGGTGGGAGGAGCCCAGTTTCCCGCTGATAGTAATGATTTAGATTAATCATTTTTACGTGTTGACCGTGAAAAAAACATCTGATACTAGTTTAGCACTCTAATCCAGTACACAGAGCCGGCTTTGTTACACTGTTTGGTCCAATAGCCTCCTTGCTTCTATCCATATCAGCGGTTCCTTATTGACGCACATTACTGTATCGCGATTCGTATATGGGTTGATTAGTAACCGGGTGTTTGCCGCAGTATGTGTACAGACGACCCCCTCTGTAGTAATCCCTAGGATAGGAATACCCGCTCATCAGGAATATAAAGGTGGGTCCCAATGATTTCTGAATGACTGTCCCATACAAAGCCAAGCAAATATTCCCCCTCACCCCTCAATCGTCATAAGGAATAGAAAATGACGGATTATGAATGTGTTGGGGTGCTTAACTATGGGAAAAGACATTCTGTACAGGACATCTGCAGTAGTCTAACCAGGATACCAGCTCGTATTGTCCATGTTTTCGTGCCGCATTTCATATTGAATCCTTGCATTAGCATTCGGAGCTGGCTTTCAGACCTGCTAGTATCGTTCCTTTGAATAGAATGGAGCTTGGGTTATTGCCAACATTAGTGAAATGGGGCTCAATACTATCGTGACAACTTATTTTGCAGTTCAGTATCATTACCTACATCATGCCCCACATGTCTTACGGTATTATATTAAGTATGTTTTATCCTTTTCGGTGTTACCGATCTATATATCGTTATCTGCACGAATTCCATTCATATCCGCTCATCGATTCGAGCAGCCTTTTCAGGTCTCTGTAACCAAAAGACTGCACCAATACGTACCATATATGCGGTACAGTTTAGTGTACCACCCCATGGTACACCCTACGACAGAAATACCCTCATCTAGGAATAAATAGTGGGTTCCCGACGCCATGACTAGCGAGGGGATTGTCTGCATTAATACATGTATGAATCCTACGTCGAGAATACATAGCAGGCTCTCGTCCAATCCGAAGATCATTTGAGACGGTTTCAAACGAAATGATGCTTAGGCGCCATTTGGAGTTTTCGAGATAATCGCGTTTGAAGTTGACAAATCAATTTTCGGAAATAACCGGACACCAAAATTTCAAAAGTGAAAAGCACACGTAAATCACGTAAAAACACTCTTATTCGAATGCTTTTAGCACGAGCTTTCCGATAAGATCAGATAGGTTAAAATCGAAAAAATATTGACCAAATAAAATCGGGAATTTTGGGGGTCCGAAAATGGAGATCATTTTTCTAGACCGATGCCACTCCGCGAGTTCTTAACATTCCGGAGCGTTCGATAGCTTAAACAAAGCACAAGACACGCCTCTTTCGATTGATGCGGTTAAATCGCGATTCGTACTTAGGTTCGTAAGCATCTTTTCGTTTGAAACCGTCTCATTTTTACCATGTGACTCAAAAGTACTGTAGCTCATTGGGGCTCATTTTGCCTACCGTAATATCGGTGTTAAGTGTCACCCCCTGGTGCAGCCTATCCCTATTTACGAAAAACCTCCGGTGCAGAAAAATTATGTAGACCACACTATATTCATAGCGGCCTACACCGATCATGGCACTTGTACTACCTGCTCACCGCTCCTGCGAACGCGTCAATGCAAGTCAACATGGCCACCAGCTCGCTGTAGCCTTTCACCAAATCTAGACAACCACTAAACTCTGCACGTCTACGTTGGCGGCTGTATATGCTCGAGGTTTTTCAAGGGGTGACATTTTACACAAAATCGTCAGCTGGCAAAATCCAGGCCTTTGATTGGATAATTCGGGAGGGTGACAATTAACAAAGGGGGACACTTAACACCGATATTACGGTAATCCAGAACCAAGCTCCGTATGGACGGGTGCAATGTTTAATCAGATAACTACTTGGACTCATTTGTGCCCGCTATTCCGGAACCCAGTGGCTGTTATGGTACGTAGATTGTTGCGCACTCTATTGTTGATCTCCTTGTTGTTGTTGATTTCTCCTCACTGCCCTCGCAGCCAAGCAATAGATTCTGCGTTATTTTATAATAATACATGTATCTCGGTGGGCGGCATTCTTGCAGCTATGTAATTGATAAATCTGTGAGAGAAAGCTTGTGTGAGCGGGTGTATAAATTGGAGCTATCTTGAAGTTTTGCACTATACCATATGGTACCGGTAGACAGTTCTTGAGGCTGAACAGAGAATAGGCAAAGCTTAGTCTTTAGAATTGTACTCATCAACACAGCACGATCATCTGGTCTATGCAAGTGATGCAAGAATAGCGTTAGCCGGGGTGCGTCAGGTTAGGACTTTAGTCCTGAGTCACAATATGAATCAAATTAGGGCCTAAAAAGTTAAGATTAGGACTTTTGCTAGTTTGACTTGATTAAAGTATAGTTGTACCACAAATTGTGCGATATTGTGCGATACGACGAAAAAGTGGCACACTATATTGAAATCAAGTTAAGAGATATTTTTGTTCTGCGGAATGCCGTGTCCGATTGAGGTCAAGCATTCGTGCGGGGCAGCTATTAATAACACTTAATTCGCTTGCGCACAACTAAATGTGTGTTGGTGAATGAAACAATGGTCTGCCAATTCATCAATGACAATGAAATCCCCAAGTCAGTGCAAATACACTACATCTGGGTTTACACAGTTCGGGGACTGAGACAATGAGGAGTAAGAACTACCAGCTTTGCTAGAGGGAGGAGTTTATAAGTGTTGTGGAGGCTTTTACGAAGGTCTTAGCACGAGATTATACTCAAGTAGCGGGGTTTCGCCCTTGCCAACCTTCAAGTGCACATGTAGCCATCGTATCCCGTTAGGACTTCTAAAAACTTCATATTAGGATCTTTCCCGACTAAGTACGAAAATCATAACCTGACGCTACACCATTTCAAGGTCAAATTGAGAGAAGTCGTGCTTCAAATTGAGAACCGCCAAAATCAAAATGAGAAAACCTCCAAGCTTAAATATGCATATCATCTAATCACCTTCAAGACCGAATATATTGTACAGAGCAACTGACTTGCCCACTCTATTTCGATCAGAAAATTCCCTCCGGAAAAAAATTTCCGTGTAATTAGTTTACCTGTTCGAAAAAAAATTTTGGCCGTGACAGTGCCCTCTCTCTTGTTCTGATTTTGGTCGTTTTTGTTTTGACTAGCCGAGCGCCGCCGCTACGCGGCGGGAAATTTTAGTTGGTTGACGCTGCGCTCGCTAAGCTCACTCTGCTTTTGGAGCAAGCTGCCTACGCTTCGCTACGGCAGTAGTGGACCCGTTCCGCTCGCCTCGTCGGCTCGCTGCACTACTCTCAATGTCAGGTTAGTAATACAGAGGCCGGGGCGGGTCCTGCGGCCCCGCAATATCCTTATGTGGGGTTGCCTTCGGCGACGGAGCCGCCTTCGCTTCGCTCGGCAGCTAATCGGACTTAGTTGGATTCGTACTTAGTGAATAAGTGTGATCTACTCTCGGACGGACAACGTCGTTCTGATTGACTCTTTAGATTTTGACTCTCTCAATTTGACCTTGAAATGGTGTATATTGATCGAATATATTACATCCAGTATTCACTAAGTAATACTACGTAGTATGAGTTCTGCGTACATGTTTTCAGTAGCCCACAGCCATAATCAAAAGATAACCCTTCTATTATTCTATGTACCTGGTACAGTATAACTTCCGCCAATCTGCCATGTGAGAATGTACAGTACAGACAATCCTCTTTGTAGTGGTATCCTGAATAATAATACCTCTAATTAGCAGTAACGGCGATGACCGACGGAATTCAATCCAAAACATCGACAGTATACAAATTCAATCCAAAACATCCTCATACCTCCAGATAGTGCTTAGTGGCACGAGACTTTACTTTATCACTATCTGTCCGTTTCGTAAAGCATGCCTTGCAAAGTTGAATCACTACATGGATCGCTTGCGACCTAGAATGAACTCGGGCTCTACAGTATGGTGTGATACTGAACGTGCATTTATTTAATAAAATTGCTATACGCGTTGTAGTTTCCCGGGTAGTCATTTCAAGTCCAGATGAATAGAGGGCCATCACCCCTCGCGTCATACAACTTTAAAATCCGGTATTACAATGTCCAACGTCCAGAGCAAAAAAAATGTTAGCTTGTACCTTACGCTTTGACAGCGTATTGAGTGTACCGGTGAGTGCCTAAAATAGAGGTATTACCACTACACTGGTACCTTGACCGATATTGTAGATAGAGATGTCTCTGGATAGTGATAAAAGGAGGATATCACTACGGAGAGGGTTGTCTGTACCATGTGTACAAATCGTTGCGACCCGTGTCTTTCCCGAGGACAAGCCTCAAGAAGCTAATACAGTGCAATGTACCCGCTCCAAAGAGCAGCTACATGCGCATGGTAGTGTGCGGCGCCCTTCCGTCATTCCAGCAGCTCTTCTCGACCATCACCCTTTCATTAGATTTGCGCGCCCACTCACGCCACGCTGCAGCTCTCGAAGCTCTTGCCCTAGACTCCGGTCCTCACATTTCAACTTTTCATCTCGAAAGCACGCGCAGCTCTGAAACCACCCAAGCCAACGAAGACCCAAGCCATGCGGTTTTACTACGTTGCCCTCGTGTTTACTGCCGCCCTCCTGTCAGCCACTGGTGCCCAACCGCTGACGACCGAGCAGAACCAGGTGCCGGCATTGATCGATCCCAAGGCCGCGCGCTTCGACGGCGTCATCAACCGCTCTTTGAGAACGGCAGACACGACGGATGAGGACGATGAAGAGAGGGCAGTCCTGGACAAAGTCACGGAAGCGGTACACAGGCTTCGCTTCAAGGTAGCCTTGAAGCGGGCCAAGACGCCTGAAGCCAAGGACTTGGTCCAGTTTGCTGAGTGGGTTCGACAAAAGAAAAATCTCGATGATGTGGCCAAGATCTTGGGTCTCTCGAACACGATCACTGGAAAGGGCGCGGCGTACAACAAGTATAAGGCCTTTGAGAGTTTCTGGCTCAAGCACCGCCGAGGCAACAACATCGGCATCAACTTCCACGTTACCCCCAAGAACCCTTAAGCCCGCACCAGATTTATCTGCCTTTGGTTGGGTGGCACTCAATTGTGGGTTAAGTCACCACAGGCCTGCAACTTTGATCCAGTTAAAATCTAAAGCCAGCCATGTCGTCGCCAGTAGCCCGTAGGTATAACCACCAGGAAGGTAGAACACGTACATGTAGATATTTGTTTACTTCACAAAACTTATATCATGCATTTGCTTCTCCTCAAGTCTTCTTGCCGAGGAACGGACACCGTCTAGCGTGCATATTTGTACATGTGCAAGTGCAGTAGTTACGGTTCTAACGAGTAAAAGAAGGTCTTCGTTAGCGAACAAACCCGTTATAAATTTGACTTTAAGGTTGCACAATTTAGCATTCTTCAAAAAATCTCATGGTGAGCTCCCCTGTAGCCCACTTTGCTACATTCTCTTATCTCTTGGTGTTGAGTACCTGCCCCATTATCATCATGAAGGCGCCCACGGGGATCGCTGCAAGCCCAAATGCAGCCGGAACGCTCAACACGATGACGCCGATACCAATATGCTCGTCTTTGATGCCGGGGTCTTGGCCAGCTCATCTTGATGTATTTGATCGTGAGCTTGGCCTCCTTCTTGGGGTTGTTCGCTAGACTTTTGATGGTCGGGTTCCTCTCGAGGCTTTTGATTACCGGGTTGTTTTCGAGGTTTTTCACGGTAGGGTGCCGGTGCAGGGTGGTCGTCGTACTTGGCTTCTTCCGGAAAATCGCTCGTGGAGATCCTCGTCGACTCTGTGCTTGATTTCAGCGCCGCGTGATCTATCCGCTTACCGTGCTCTGCTACTGTTCAACTAATTTCTACTACGACATCAATCTGGAAATACTGCCAATAGGAAGCTCGAACGACGCGCGCGAATGTACGCGAATCCCGCGGAGATCGCACTCGTTCGCTCCTCGTTCGACTCGCTATGGATCCTTGATAGTGTAGTGCATCGCCACGAACTTGGCCTTCAGGTACCGCTGCAAACGGATCGTCGGGGTATTGATCGAAATGAAGACGGACAACAATACTGCCACGCGCAAACACTCGCTGCTCCACCCGCCGACACGAACAGCTTCAGCGCATCAGCTTCGCCATAATGCAACGTCCTGTTCCTCGGTGGCTTGCCGTTCTGTTCGTAATCTACAATGCGGCTGCTGTTGGGGTCACTCATAACGCTATCGTTACGTCACAAGTTGCGTGCTCCCCGCATCCAGAGTGCGTTGTCTACGCATACCGTCGGCGTAGTGATGCCTTGGGCCAAATATGACCGTTGTGGGGATGTGCTACAACCATCGCGGACCCTGTGCTCGCCGGCGGCAGATCCAGGAGTGGGTGGGAATTCCTTGTAGCCCGCTGGGGTGTTCCAGTAGTACTGCTACGTAAGTTTGTCTAGGAAAAGAACTAAGCACAACCTGGTGCAGTGATATAACGCCCTCGATGCTTACAGAAACGCCAATACCCTGTAGCTGGAGACCAGCGCAAGCCATTTCACCCCACTTTGCAAGTTGCAAGCCAGCCGCTCGCTAAAGAAAACTTTTGACCAAGTGGCCAAGATAATAGGTCGCTACCGGATTCTCAGGAGCGCTGTACGACTTCACAAACCCCCATTCTCATTGGACTACTAAGTACAGCACTATGATAGTGCATTCTCATGGACTTAATACTTAAGTGAATCGTCATAGTTCATCGATTCAACGTTCAACTTGCTCATGAGGAGATGATGTTGTTCATAGCGCGTATTGGTGGAAACCCAGTTGAAGACCTCCGAGACTGAAAGCTTTCTCCCTGTATATTCAAATCAGCTAGCGCTATTGCCACAACCCAGCCATGCTTCTTCCGCGACGTTGCAGGGTGCGCCAACATTCAACTTGATCTGCAGTCGACGCACGGCCATGTTGTTGGGGTCTGGATTGCACGATAGCACCTGCATCCGCAGGTTGTAGCACATTCCTTCCAGCGTCTCGTTCCTCGTAGGGTCGAGGATCTCGCACCGTCGATAGGGCACACCCCCGCACATGTCCACGGATTCCTTTGTCGGTATGTCAGCAAATTCGAGCAGATTTTCGGGGGTTTTGTAGCAAACAGCGGGGCCGAAATGATCTAGCAGTCTGACCATCGCAGGACTAGCCTGCAGGTTACTATCAGTCAGGCAGGTAGCCGCTGGGATGCTATGCGACGCATCTGCAGCACAGAACGGGTGCGTCAAGTCGCACAGTCCGAGATACCCGTTGCAGCAGAGGAAGCTTGGGCGGAAGACCGTAAGGCTGATGAGATGCTTGAGGTGCCGAAGGTCCGGTAGCGTCTCGAGCAGCGGGAGGTACGCGATGACGATCCCTCTCAGGTTCAGAGTCTTGTCGAGGTCGGGAAGTCGGTTCAGTCCAAACAAGTGAGCTAGCTCGATTGTCTGGAGCTTCGGGACTCCATCAAGTGCTGGGAGCTCGGTGAGTGTTTGGTGCAAGGCCAAATGGAGGAAGACGAGGTCCGGCATCGCGCTGAAGAGGTTAGTGGGGAGGTATACCAAGTTGTCACTGCCTTGTTTGCCTTCGACGTGCCTACACGAGACGAAATTAAAGAATCGCATCAGACTACATGTAGCAGTATGGAGTGAAAGATTTGTCATGTCATGAGTTAATTCATACAAGAACTCGAGGGACTTCCAAGTGCTGGTCCAGTCGGGAAATCTGTTGGTGGATGTGTAGATCAGCGATCTAGAATTTCATCAAAAGTATTGTTAGTGTATAGTTCGTGTTGCAGCTCCCCATTTGACTGTTAGTGATGACGTACAGGTGTTCTAGCTGGCAGTTTTTCAGCTCAGGCGGCAACTCCATCAACTGTCGGTTTATCAGACGCAGCACTTTCAGATCTCCAGAGGCAGCCAGGGTTTTCACTTCGTTCGTGACATCCACCGGGTTGATCCACTCGTCGAACGTCTTCGGCGCCCGATCAATGTCTATCAACGTTCGGCAAGGGCAGACGTCTTTGTTCGCAGGCGTCCACGGGAAGCGGTGGGCGTAGACCAAGCACTCGGCGTACGGGCTGCACGCTGAGCGTGAAGCCTGGATTGCGAAATGCACGTACGGCACCAGCAGTACACTGACCAGCATGAAGAACAGCGCGAACGGCTTCGGCACTCTGTTCTGTTGCCGCGGGTGGAACTTTGTGTGTCGCCTGGGGTAAACCAGCCGTCGATTCGTCCGCACCAGCACCTCGACGACCGCCTTGAACCGGTGCCAGAAGGACCCGTTCATGAGCAGATGAATCACGAGAAGCAGCGGGGTCTGGTCTCGAAGAGAGTTGAAGTTGACGCGGAAGAGTTCGACTTCCGCCGGGTCAGCGAACAATCGGGCGATGATCTCGAAGCTTCCGGCGGGCAGCACTTGGACGTAGGTGCGGAATACCTCGTGGTCGAACTGAAAGTTGTCGTAGCAATAGAAAAGTACCAGGATCGGGTACACAATCGTGGCAATGAGGTCGAAGCTGCTTCGTCACATAATTCGTTAGGATTAACGAGAAAAGCACAAAACGGTAGGAAGGCAGAGCGTTCGTACATTGAGTCCACGAGGATTTCAGCTAACGCCGAGTGTTTGTCGAGTAAGATGCTGTGTACGCAGGACAAGCAGTTGCAGCTGATGAACGCGGCCCAGCCGTACACCAACACGTCGGGAAAGCCCTTTTCCAGGTAGTTACTGAGTAAGACGACTTGGGTCGTCAGGTCCGCCACCTTGTGCACTAAATTCTGGCTCAATAAAAGTAAAAAAAAAGTTAGATTTCTCTAACGAGATGATGGATGATTATATAACCTACCCAAAATTTCCGGTAGGACCCGTTAATTCCCGTCAATTCTTGCCAAAACCCAGAGACGGAAGTGCTCTTTCGTCGTAATGGTAAGGCGCTCTTCTTGTCCTCAACGCTGGCCTTCCGAATGCCCACACCTTTCGCAGCGAAAGGGGCTGGGATCGTCCGCCAGACGAGCATTTTCACCAGAATGTGGAAGTACCCCACCTCCACCACGGACAAGCCGAAAATCCTGACAAGCTTGAGGCCAATATCTTGGTCCAGCAGCAGCCAGAACTGCCCGTCGTCGTAGTCGCCCGTGTTCATGAGGTAGTTCGCAGTTTCATTGGGCGCTAGCGTCATGATGATCAGCCACGCCGTCCACAGTATCGAGATGAGCAGGAACAGCAGCATGGGGACTCCGAGCAGTCCAAAGGCCTGCCAGAACGAGAGGTGGTGGGCTGTCGGCGTGTTTGGCCCCTTTCGAGGTCGGAACGACGCCGACATTGGGTTCGACAGTCGCTCGAGCGGTACGACGTCACTGGGACTGGGAGCCCAAAGAGCCTTCAGCCACTCGGCGGATCCATCCAGCGAACGTCGAATGTGTGAACTCCGTCTGCACGACGTGTCGGGTGCACAAGGTCCGACGGGAATCACATTCGTCCGGGGTGATGTCGTCGACTTCATCCTCGGTAAAGTGCCGCCGATGTCCTCGAACGAGTGCGACTAACGTCGGGGGCGTATATAGTTTTCAGCCGAGTTCGCCTCCGAAGCCGACCAGCCAAAAATATGGTTTTGCAGATTTCGCCAGCTATTTCCAAAACTTACACAGCGTTGACGAGCAAAACCCACAAACTTGACCTAAAATGGCCCCCGGTTTCATCTTATGCGTCAGCGAACAACCGAGCGTAGCTTTCGAAGCTCCCTGGGGGGAGAACCTCAGTGAACACGCTGAAGAGTTGGCGGTCAAAGTCAAAGCTGTTGACGCTGTAGCTAGCACCAGGATCGGGTACAGGACTGCAGCTATCATATCGAAACTGAGCCAAGACCCGTCAGTACAAGGTAGTTGGATAGCAAGGTAAAAACTCGATCGTACATTGAGTCGATGAGAATTTCGGTCAGGGCGGACTGGTTGCCCAGAACGGTAGTGGCAGCTATGGACAACGCGTTCGCGCTTACGAACACCGCGTACAGCGTCACCAGCACCACGGAGGACCCGTCTTCGAGTAGCTGATAAAGCATAATGCTCTGCATCGTACCTTCTGGATCAGGTTCTGTTACATGCACAGGAGCAGCGTGTGAGCGACAGAGATATACACCCCTAACTATGAGCAGCAAAGACCTTAACTGCTTACCCAGCACTTGCGATACTTCCCGCGAGTTCCACCGATCTCTCCTCATGAGGTTTTGGCGCGTTGGTAGATAGCGCGCGCGGCAGTAACGCACGCCCATGAACACGATCTGGCTTTTCCACTCGAGGTTGCCGTCGGATTCCGCTCCCTCCAGGACACGAGCTTGAACAAGATACATAGGCCACCGCTACGAGAGCGATCGCGCTGAGCACTTTCAAGCTCTGGTCCGGGTCCACGATGAGCCAGAACTGTCCGTTGTCGAGCTCGGCAGTGTCCATGAGGTAGTTGGCCGTCGCATTGGGCGAGAGGGTCAGCACGATCAGCTACGTCGTCCACACGATCGAGACTAGCACAACGGCCACTAGCACGGGACCAAAGGCGCCAAACGCGTCCCAGAAGCTGACCCACGTGTGCAGATTGGACGAGGAGAGCAACTTCGCATGGCTGCTCAACGATCTCGTGAGCACAGCGGGGACGATCTGGTTCTTCTTGATACTCTGCGGTTCGCACTCTGATGGTGCGGGAAGGGATGGCCCAACATTTCCACCCGCGCGGCTTGGGGTTGTATCAACGCGAGGCCCCATCAAGTCGGAATGGGACTGCAAGACTTCAAACAACAGCGAAAAATAGGTAAGTCAATGTCACCCCGACCGGGGTCCCGGTCTGCTCGGTCACGAACGCTTAATTTGGAGTCCTCTTTCGGCGTAGGCTGTCCTCAAGCACTGGTTACGGTCAGAATGCGTTTTCTATTGAGATGAAGCGGAAACACTGGTGTCAACTGGGTGCCTCCTTGACCGACTGGAGGATGAAGACGAGGAAGAAGAAGAATGCGAGCGTCCAGCTCGGAATAATCGCGAGTCGGGGGACACGAAAGATGATGCGTGGGAGCTGCTCTGTAGCTCCTCAATCCTTCGGTCGCGCTGTGCAGTAGTGGCAAAACGAGATGGTGAGAGCACATTTCAGACCGCAACAATATACGCGTGAAAGCGACTGGTTACCTGCTCGATTTCACGCTCGTACTTGGCAGCGAACCGCTTGAACTTACTTCGAGACCGCTCCAGTTGCTATGGCATCATCAAGTCACCAGGAACGAAAACGTTAGTCTTTTATTCTTGCAACCCTTGGACGGCAAAGCATTTGCACGTACCTTGATCGTGTTGTCCTGCTGCGCCAGTCGGTCTTCCAGCTCCTGGCACTTCGTCTGGGCCTCTTCCAACGCGTGCAGAGGGAGGTACGACGAAGCACTGGATGCCTTGCCACCGGAGTCCGGGGTGCTGTGTGCTGCACCGGATGGCGAGGAACGAGACGGAGACGGCGGGGGCAGCGAGTGCTCTGGACGAGTTTGATGCGATCGTCTCTGTTCTGACGCGTGCGACGATGAACCAGCCGACGGCGGTGAGTGGTTGAGCTCCGACATGTTCATGACCGGTGTGGAAACCGGCACCTGTCGCTGGTGAGACGCCTGAATTTCTTGTGCCATCGCATCTCGCTGCTCTTCGAGGCGAGAGATGAGGTGGTCATTGGTTGCGATCTTCTGGCGAAGCGTCGACGCGACCTCCTCAAGACTGCGGCGCTGAGACTGCTCGGCGCGCAGCTTGTCCTGCAGCGACTTGATTTCGTACTTGCAGTTGCTCAACTTCGCCTCCAGGTGCACGATCCGCTGAGAAACGGCAGCGTTCTCGGCCTGAGCTCCGTACCGCTGAGCAGATATCTCGGTGGAAACCTGTTTCTGAGCCTCTAGCTCCTCCAGGACCTGGTGCATTCGCGTCTGGAGATCGTCCTGCTTCTCCTCGCTCGCTTGCAGCTTCTCCGTCAGGAAGCTGACTTGGTCCCGGTACGTCGCTGCTTCAGTCGCCGAAGTCGCATTCTTCTCCCTCAACGCCTGGACCTGATTGTCCAGCGAAGCCACTTGCTTCCTCAGCGACTCGTTCACAACAGCCAGTTCCTCCTGCAGCGAAGAGATCTCCGCCCGCGCCTTCTGCATGCCTTCGTGTTCCTGGATCAGCGACCGGTACGTGTGGCGCAGGTCCTCCAGCTCAATCTGCAGCGTGTCCCTCTCGCGCTCGACTTCACGAGTCGTCTGCTTCATATTCTTGGTCGACTGGGAATGAGACAGCTCGGCGTGCTGCAACCGAGCGCACTCTTCGCTGATCGCCTGGTTCTCAATCGTCATGTTCTCCAAGTCCTGAGCTAGAGCCGCCAGCTCGGCAGTGTGCATCCCCTTCAGATGCTCGAGACGGTCCACTTCGCTCTCCAGCTGCGAGCAGTGAGTCTGCATCTTGCTGAGCCTGTCTTCCGCCTCGTTCAGCTTGTTCACCAGGTTTCCCATCTGCTCCTGGAGTCCCGCGGCGTCCGACTTCTTGTCCTGCACGGCCTTGCGAAGCTCGTTGCTCTGCTTTTCAAGCTCGTGATACTTCTCCGTAAGAGCGTCCAGCTGATCGTTCACTGCGTCCTTCTCGCTGTCCAACGTCCGCGTCAGCTTCTTCAACGAGGAGATTTCGTTGTTCTTCGCCGAAATCTCGCTCTCCAGGGAGCTGACCTTCGTGTTGAGATCATCCGTTTCTTGTTGGTGGCGCTGGATCTGCTGCTGCCTCTGCTTCGTTTGGAACACCATTTGGTCCCGAGACGACTCCATTTGCTCGATCAGCAGCTTGAAGTTCTCGACCGCCTCCGTTTTCTCGGTCAGGGCCCGGTCCTTGGTCTGAATCTCAGCGCGTAACTGCTTCAAAGCGATTTCGCGAGCGCGGTTCGTCTCCTTCACCTGCAGGAGCTCGTCCTGAAGCAAGACGAGCTGTGTCTGGACAGTCTTGTGACTCGTCTTCTCTTGCTCCAGCCGCGTCTCCAACTGGTGCGAGTTGTTCTCCTTCAGCTTCAGCTCGCTCTGCAGCTGTCGGACTTGGTTCCTCAACTCGCTCACGGAGCTCTGGCTTGACTGAAGCGCATTTTGCCCGGATGAAAGAGAATGCTGCTGCGCCTGCACCTCCTTGGACAACTTCTCGAACTCGTTTTGATAGTGGTTCCAGGTCTGTCGAGCATTGCGCAGCTCCACCATCGCGCTATCGTAGTTGCCCTGCAACTCCTCCTTCTCCTTCTCGAGTGTAGCGCACTTCTTGCTCGTAATAGCAGCCTCAGCTTGCAGCTTTTGGATTTGGTCCGATAGCCGCTTGCCGTACAGATCGTCGTTCTCGACGCGGTTCTTCAAGCTGGCGTTCTGGTCGCGGAGTTCTTCCACGTGCCGCTTAAGCGCTAGAGCTTCGTTCTGCACGACCAGCTTCTCATTCTCCGTCTCCTCGGCACGACTCAGTAACACCTGTGCTTGACTTTGCTTGTCGGTGAGCTCGCGAACCCTGTCCTTGGCCTCTACAAGCTGCCGCTGAATATCTGCACACTCGCGCTTCTTCGTCTCCAGCATGCCTTCAGCATTCACTTGCATTTTAGTAGCGACGTCGATCTTCTCCAGAAGCTTCTCCTTTTCATGTTGAGCCTCCTGAAGAGATGCGTTCGCCCTCTGCAGGTCCTCCTCGAGAGTCATGACCTGAAGCATCAGCTCTTCCTTCTCCCGTCGAAGATCGTGGCGTTCCTCCTCCAGCCACTTCATTTCCTGCGCGAACACTGCCTTTCTCCCGTCCTGCGCTGCATCCTCACCTTCAGCTCCATTAGCCGCAGCTTCCAGCCTGTCAATCTTGGCCGTCAGGCGCTCCACTTCGCCCTTCTGGACAATTAGTGCGTGATTCAACGATCGGCACTCTTCGTCACGCTGGGACAGCAACTTGTCCATCGACCGCAGTTCGCGGTGCAGCGAGGCATTCTTCTCCTTGTCCAGGCCGTGGTTGTCTTCGCTTTGCTTGAGAGTTTCGCGTAGCACGTCAAGCTCACGTGAGTTCGCATCGAGAGAAGCACGCGCGTCTGCCAGCAATTCCTCGAGCTTCGTCTTCTCCACGCCCAGCTCCTTCACCTTCGCCTCTGCGCGAGCTAAGTCACTGGTCAGCACGCGGTTGTGCGAGTTGGCGTTCGAGAGCGCGTTCGTGTACGAAATCTTGTCGTAGTGCATCGCGCGGAGGGCGTCTTCAAGGCGATCCTTGTGCGTCGTCAGGGTCTGCACCTGCTCCTTCAGTGACGCCTCGCCAGCGTTCTGGTCTTCCTCCTCCTCCTCCTCACCTTCTGCGTCTGGTAAGTTACCGGCGGGCCCCGGGCTGCGAGGAAGTGGAAGGGTGCCCGGCTCGCCGCTGCAGCGCGCGTGCTCTTCCTCCAGCACGTGGTACTTCGCCTGCAGCACGCTCAGCTCCTTGACAAAGTGTTCACGGTCGAGTTCAGCTTGCCTGCAAGGAACACTTACGAGTCAGTATTCACCCCCAATAACATCATCATCATCATCATACACAACAGCCAGCGAGCGTACTGCAGCTTCTCCGCGAGGCCCCCGTTGCGCCTGATCTGCTCCGTCGCCTCCTTGAGCCGACTCTCGTACTTGGCCACCTGGCCGTTCAGAATGTCCACTTGGGTGCTGAGCTGCTCCACCTGCAGATCGGCCGCGTCCATCTTGGACCGCGTCTGGTAGCGCTCCTCCAGGTCCTGCAGCTTCCTGGCCGACGCGTCCTGGTCGCTCACCACCTGCACCGAGAGCTTGGACAGTCGGCTGATCTCCTGCTCGCGCTTGCGCAGCTTGTCGTTGAACTGGTCGCACTGAGCGCGCAGCGTGGCGTTCTCCCTCGTGACCTCCGCCAGTTGCTCCTGCAGGTCCTTGGCCACCTGCGCCTGCTGCTCCGACTGCTGCTGCTGCTGCGCCTTCCTGGCCTGCTGGCTGTCCATGGAGAGCCTGCGCAGGGACTGCGAGACGTCCGAGCCCCTCATTTCAATTGACGGCGAGTTGAGGCCCTGCGAGACGTGGAATGCCCCTCCTCCTCCTCCCGTGGCCAGCACGCGCTCCAGCTGCGCCTGGAGCTTGGCCACCTCCTGCTCCTGTAATTACATGCACCAATACTCTTGTCAGGACGACGTATTCTACCGGATGTAGAACGGTTCTACCTCTTCGTTCTACTCACTTTCTTCGCGCATTGCTGAGTCTTCTGGCCGTTGAGGAACTGCAGCTTCTTGACGTCGTCCCGCAGGCCCTCGAGCTGCAGCTCGCACGCCTTCTCCCTCTCCGTGATGGCCTCCTCCTGGTGGATGATCTCCAGGTGCAGCTGCTCATAAAATAATTAATAAACCATGAGTGATACCCCCACTCTACCTGGTGTCCTACCCCCGTTCTACCTCCTTCGTACATACACTATTGTTCTCCCGCGTGAGCTGTGCGTTCTCCTTGCGCAGCGGCAGTAGAATCTGCGAGAACTCGAGCGCGTCCCTCTGCGCCTTCTCCAGCGCGCGCTCTACCTTCTCCCGCGCGGTAGAAGCGGCCACCAGGTCCGTCAGCAGACGCCGCACGAGCGGCACGCTCTCCACACCCACAGGCTACAAGGCATCCAACATGTTATAGAGTTAGCAAAAGGTAGAGCGGATAAGGTAGAACGCGCGTGGTAGGGCGCTTCACCTCGCTGTAGGACAGCGCGCGCAGCTGCGCCTGCAGCTCCCCGAAGCTGCGCACCTCCACGGCGGCCGTCACGTCCTCCCCGACCGACGGCGCCATGGTAGAACGAGGGTGGGTAGCTTTTGAAATGCGCGCGCGGTTGTCACTGAAGCGAGGTGGTATGTCACTCTATTGAGGTTTCGGTGGTCGACCACCAGTTAGTTGAAGTGACCCTACGAAGGAGATATACTGTGGACCATGGACAGCTTCGACCTGTCGGAGCAGCGGATCGTGCAGCTGGAGCAGATTCCGCTTGAAATCCGCCGCCAAGTGGAGACGGGGGGCGGCGTGGAGTACGCGCTGGATCTGTCGCTCAACCGGCTGCGGGGTATCGACCAGATCGGCGTCTTCGAACACGTCAGCCAGGTAGGGAGGGGGCTGTACTACCTGCCGCAGTTACTGCCCATACTCAAGGATGCATACACACGCTCTACGCTACGCAGCTGGACTTATCGGGGAACCAGCTCGAGAATGTGAACGGGGTCCAGGCGCTGCGGCGTCTGCAGAGTCTGGATCTGTCGCGCAACTGCATCGCCACGGTGGACTTGTTGGCTCTGCTGCCGGCTCTGCAGGTGCTCAAGGTGGCGGAGAACAGTCTTACCAGTATTGACGCCCTGCAGCTGCTGCCAGAGCTGCGGGTGGTGGACGCCTCCTACAATCGGATCAGCAAGTGGCCTCCGCTGGCGGGCTTGAGCTTGCTGGAGGTGACGAATGTCGGAGCTTCTCGAGGTTAAACGATTGGGAATACTAATAGGACTATGTGTATGTATTTGCAGACGCTGGACTTGTCGGACAACATGCTGGGGGCGTTTTCGTCCTCTCTATCCGCGACGCTCTTCCCTTCGAGGCTTCGGCGTCTGTCGATTGCAAGGAACCAGATCGACAAGGTGGGCTGTAGTTTTCAATACTAGCGGTCGCATCTCTACTAATGGACAGCGTTATTGTGTAGATTTGTGGTATTGCTTGTCTAGGAATGCAGCTTCCGATGCTGGAGTTCTTCGCCTTCGACGGGAATCCGATCGTGCTGGAGGTCGCACGCAGCGGTGGACAGCTCGAGCGTCTCCTTGCGACGCTTTTCCCTAATTTACCACTCAGCAACGATGGAGGACTCACTATGACTGGACGCCGACACGAAGAGTTCGAAACTCCTCCTCAAACGATAAACTCCCTCAAGCGCGCTATACTCGAGGGCCGCGAAGAAGTCCTGCACGAGTTTCTCGTTACGGGGTCGGTGGCGGGTCAAGCCAGTCCTGTGATGCCTCCACTTCCTCCAGTAGAACGTCCACTTCCTCCTAGCCGGCAGCAATTCCCACTAACTGAGGCTGGTGATGATCAAGGCCAAGCTCTCGACAACGCCCTATCACACGACAGCAAAATGGAGATCTGGAAACGCATCCAAGAAGACCGCAAGGCGCAATTCGGTCAAAGCAGCGCATCAACCTTCACTAGCAGCGCCGTCAAGAGAGATAAATCTGTGAGGTGGGAGCAGCAGCAGATTGAGCGGCCCGTTCCCGCCCCTCCGCTACAAGACGACACCCGAAAGCCCGCTCTCACTACTGCAGACCTGGCAGTCCCCGAGCCATCCCCACAAGCGATGACAGCTCTTGACGTGTCCAGTCTGAGCGTGATGAAACCATTACAGGCATCGACATTTCCTTCAGCAATTGATCCGATGAAAGGCTCGCCACCACAAAATAGTCCGGACAACGACGCACTCACGAAAAGAGTGAAAGCCCTCGCAGATCAAGTGGTCACGATGCGCAAGTACATGAAGGTACGACTGCGCCCAAGAACCTTGACAATGCTCTAATACTTGCTACCGTTAGTCAACTAACGACACCTTGATGTTTACTGCAGGTGTGGGTCAAACGTGAGAAGATGGTGCGCGATGCATCTGCGAGGAAAATACAGCGCTGGCTCCGACAACTTCGTAGAGTGGCTCAACTTCGACAACGAGTACTGCTATCAAGACAACGTCGTCAACAGGAGTACAGCGTTCGCCACTGTTCGTCGAATTTAAAGCAGAATGCCAACCATCGAGGTGCTGTTCAAGCTCGGATTGAAGCTACCAGCATCCAACTGATCCAGAGCCAAGCTCGTGGGTTCATTACCCGCCAGCGCATGAAATCGTTCAGAAGAATGCATCGAGCGGCTACTCGAATTCAACGAGTGTGGAGGGAAATTCTCAAGGACCGGCAAGATGTCCTTCACGGTGACTGTAAGCTCCCTGAGCGGGGTCGTTCTACCACCGCATTCAGATGGCACGGGTTGCTAAATGGGGTACTTCGGTGCTCGCGAGATGTGAAGCAGCTCCAACAGGTCTGTGCGGTGCAGGACGCTGCTATCAGCTCTCTCTGGGATAACCAAAGGGGTGACGACTCGGATGTGGAGAAGAAAGTCATTCGCTTCGAGTTTTTGCCAGGCAACGGACAGCGCAATGGAGATGAGAAGGAGTCGTCCCCAGAGCTGCACACTGCGGCCGAGGTGAGTGAGATGAAGAAACAGCTAGAATACCAGTCGTATGAGATTGATACACTCAAGCAACAACTGCAAGCACTCCAGAATCTGGTAGCTAGTCTTGCGGCCGCCAAGTTTGAGCAGGTGTCGTAGATGGTAACGAATAGAACAGGTAACTTCACTGCAATGCTTAAACCGCTACCTACCACCAATACCAATGCTACTATTCACACTTTCCAACATTGTTGGGCTCCCTTCGCCTTCTTTTTTCCTCGTTTTGATAAAGGCTCCAAGGTAAATTTCAAGCTTGGTACAGTGCTGGTGCGCAATGGCAGGCCGAATTGAAGCCAGATCTACGTCAACGGAGGGCTGACCGGACCCCACGTTGTCGTGCGGCGCAATCCGTGTGGGGTGACTCGTTGTACAGTACAAACAGTAGAACTTTCGTATTTCGCGATGACACTTTGCCAAAACTTTCGCCCCCAGGGTATTTAGATCGAGGTGCTTCATACTGCGAAGCTAGACCTAGCTGTTGAAAGCGTATGCTGCCGCTGGCAATAAGCGAGTCGATTGCCACGAGGTGGAGCACAACGACCCTCCGTTCGACGACTTCAGCCTTTTCGTCCACCTCGTGAAACTGTGATCGATCAGTGCCATGGCATTTTATCTCTGCTGTAAATGCCGTGAAGGGCGCATCGTAAGCACGCCCCCACGCCCGGGCTGGCAGGCTGGCTTCACCTTTTCAACCTGAAAACGTCGGTGGAACCTCCTCCTGCGGAAGCGCCCTGTCCAGCCAATCCTCCATGATGGGGAAAATGCACCAAGTCACACGAGCGCTTCCTCGGCTTCTCCGCTTGGTGGCGGCGCCCGCGAGGCCACCACAGCCCGGCAACGCATGCGTGTTCATCACGAGCAATTGACTGAGTGGCTGGAGCTCTTGCCGCGCACCGACAAGTTTTTTTTTTTTTCGCGCCGACAAACCTTGACAATTCTCACACGTCTCATGTACACATGCATGGGCCACCGTTTAGACGCCAGGAATCCTGCGTCAAAACATTGGCCACGCGCTCGTCTTGGTGTTGGACGAAAGCGGAAGAAGGCGCGACTAGTTTAACGTTGTTCGTCAGCGTGCGTTGATCACATGTACATGTTGAAGTGGTGTTCGAGTTGAAGTGTCAAGGTTGAATTCTTGTTATTTGAGGGGCTTATACGTGTGTGGGTTCTACTACATTCTACGACTAACTACGTACACTTAAGCCGACGAGGTGGCGTTGCGCACGTAGTACGGCTCGGACTGGAATTCCTCCGAGCAGTAGGGGAACGTGGCGCTGCTCGAGTCCGGGTTGAACAGGTTCTTGCCGGCGTAGATCATGACGTACACGCCGAGGACCGTGCACACGACGATGATCAGCATGGAGCCGGCGCGCTCGTACATGGGGAGCTTGTTCCAGAAGATCTTGAGGTAGAACATAAGCGGCAGCACGAGGCTGCCGGCAGTGACGGCCGACGCGCCGGTGAAGTCGACGAGGTCGAGGAACTTGTCGCGAAGGAAGACGGAGGCCACCACCAGCAGCGCGAGGATGCACAGTCGCAGCACGATGTAGCGAAGCATGTTCAGCTTGCCGCGATACTCGGCGAACTCGTCCTCGTACTTTACTACGACCTGAAGGTTGTCGGCCGCCGACGTGTAGTCGCACTGGATGTCGGGCGTCACGGGCGACGCAATGGGGACGGCGGACGAGAGCTTCTCGGCCGTGTCAATCACGCCCTGCTCCTGGTCGATGGCGGGTTTGTCCTTGTGCATTCCCAGCAGGAACCGCTCGGCCATGAAGAAGGCCGGCATCACGATGGTCGAGAAGGCGATCACAATGTGCACGTGCATGAAGAGGTAGGCCATAATGACAGCGCCGCGGTTCGGGATGAAGCCAAGAGCGGACGTCGAGTACGGGTCCGACGTGTTGACGGCCGAGAAGAGCAGGTTGCCCGAGAGCTGGCAGCCACCGGCAGCGTAGCCGGCAATGGCAATGGCCAGGAAGAAGATGGTGCCGACACCCATGCTGACGGTGATGATGCGGGGCATACGCTCCGGCTGCGAGTGCTGACGCTGCAGATCGGGGATCACGACGGCGGCACCGTAGGCCAGCGCGAGGTTGCCAAAGGCCGTCAGCACTTGGTGGAGCGACGTGTCGGGCGTCGGGATCGACGGGTGGCCGCGCATTTCCCATTCCAGGATGCTCACGCCGACAATGTCGGCGATGAGCGTGCCAAGGCAGCCGACGAGGGCCACCGACGACGCCTCCTTCAGGGTCGGGATCATGCACACTGGGACGACCGTGACGGCCATGAAGACCATCCAGAAGATCTGGCTGAAGGCGTCCGGGAACAGCACGTCAAGGAGCATGCTTCCCAGCACCAGGAAGGCGCAAGGTAGTAGCAGACAGACGAGCAGCTGCGAGATCATGACGGCGTAGCGGCCGGGGCACCGAACACCCACGCGCCGACATCCGTGAACGTCTTGACCGACGGAGGAGCAGCGTAGATGACCTTGGACAACGCGATGGTGGCGTAGATGTTCACGAAGGCCATGAGCAGCAGCGCGATAGTCGCGTAGATCGGCCCGGCGCGCGCGTAGTTGGACGGCATGGACAGCGACCCGATGCCGCAGAAGCAGCAGAAGATGTTAAAGCTGATCTTGGCATCTTCCAGCGTGTAGAACGGCGAGCGGCGCGCCGGAGTCGCGGACATCGTTGCTGGGTGCAGGAGGGAGGCAGGCGACTGAACGAAGAGTGAGCGACCAGCGCGGGGAGCACCGGCAGTGCCGGGGCTGGCCGGTGTGATGCAACGAGGTGCAACCGGGGCAAGTGGAGCGACGGTCCAAAGGAGAGCACACGCTCTCTTGTCGCGCGTGGCGTGTGCACGCGGCGTGTGCAGGCAGGACGGCTGCAGACCATCCACTGGCGAGATACGGAGTCGCCGAGGTACATGTAGACAACCGGAACGGAGACTCACCCGATGGGATCAAGGGATCTTTTCGTTTGGCCTTTCATCCCAACATGGTGTTTACCTAGGCAGAGAAGTTGTCGGTGCATTCATCCCAACATGGAGCTTGGATGAGGGAATGCACAAGAAGCGACGTTGAAGCGACGAGAAGGAGGACCACCTCTAGGTCCTGATAGAAGTCTTGTTGGGCTTGTGGTTAAATCCTACACTACTTACGATGCACTATCGGGGTTTGCTTGAGTCCTCTAGCTCGAGGTGGTGGCGTTCCGCACGTAGTACGGCTCCATTTGGTTCTCAGCGGAGCAGAAGGGGAACGTGGCGGTCTCCTCGTCCGGGTTGAAGAGGTTCTTGCCGGCGTAGATCATGACGTAGCACCCGACGATGCTGCAGATGACGATAACCAGGATGGCCACCACGCGCTCGTACACGGGCAGGTCCTTCCAGAAGACCTTGAGGTAGAAGATAATAGGCAGGGCCAGACAGCACACGGTGATGGCCGAGGCGCCCGTGAAGTCCACGAGGTCGAGGAAGTGGTCGCGGAGGCCAATGGAGACCGCCACGAGCACCGCAATGATGGCGAGACGAAGCGTAACGTAGCGCAGCACGACGCCCGTGCCACGGTACTCGGACAGCTCCTGCTCCTCCGTGGCCTTCTCCTGCTCTTCGGCCGTCAGCACGCGGCCAGGAGTGTTGGACGCGTTGTAGTTGCCCTCAAGGTCGGGCGTCACTGGGTCCGCTGTGGTGATCACGGGGAGCCCGCGGTCGAGAGCTTCTCCTGCACGTCGCCGTCCTGGAGGAGGCTGTCCGTCGAGGGCTTGTGCATGCCGAGAATGAAGCGCTCGGCCAGGTAGAACGGCGGCTGGATGACGGTCGAGAAAGCGATGACGATGTGCACCTGCATGAACAGGTAGGCCATGAGCACCGCGCCGCGGTTGGGGATGAAGCCCAGCGCCGAGGGCGACGACGGGTCCGAAGTGTTGACAATCGAGAACAACAGGTTGCCTGAGAGCTGGCAGCCGCCGGCAGCGTAACCGGCAATGGCGATGGCCAGGAAGAAGGCCGAGCCGGCGCCCAGACTCACGAGGATGATGCGCGGCATGCGCGTGGGCTCCGAGTGCTGGCGCTGCAGATCCGGCACCACGACGGACGCGCCGTAGGCGAGCGACAGGTTGCCGAAGGTGGTGAGCACCTGGTGCAGCGTGATGTCTGGCGTCGGGATCGACGGGTGGCCGCGCATCTCCCACTCGAGCACGCTCACGCCCACGACGTCGGCGATGAGCGTGCCGAGACAGCCGACGAACGCGACGACGGCCGCCTCCCGGAGCGTCGGGATGAGGCAGGACGGCACCACCGTGATGGCCATGAAGATGATCCAGAAGATCTGGCTGAACGAGTCCGGGAACAGCACGTCCAGCAGCGTGCTGCCGAGCACCAGGAAGGCGCAGGGCAGCAGCAGACACACGAGCAGCTGGGACACGATCACCAGGTAGCGGCCGGTCTTGCCGAGCACCCAGTCGCCGACGTCCGTGAAGGTCTTGACCGACGCGGGGGCCACGAGCATGACCTTGGACAGCGCGATGGTGGCGTAGATGTTGGCGAAGGCCATGAGCAGCATGGCGATCGTGGCGTACACGGGGCCCGCGCGCGCGAAGTTGGACGGCATGGACAGCGTGCCGATGCCGAAGAAGCAGCACACGATGTTGAAGATGGTCTTGGCATCTTCCAGCGTGAGGAAGGCCTTCTGGAGCGCCATCTTGTCAGCGGAAGCGGAAGCGAGAGCGACTTGCGGGCGGAGGTTCGAAAGTGGCTGATCGAGATCGAGCGAGCGGCGTTCGATCCCGTCGCTGGTGCTTGAATTCACTCGTGGACAAGAGCAGCAACGCGAGGGACATCCGGTGGCTGCACGTCGTTGTTGCACTTGTTCGTCGACATAGCGCGGTCTCACCCCCGCCATCCAATCCGCGAGGTTTACCTGCACTCGCGCGATTTGCTTGCACCCTACGGTACGCAGCACCGCCTTTGAAAACCCGGTTGATCTTGCAGCCGCGCGAGCACTCGACTGCAGTTCATGGCCAGCTCCGGCCGGCGTGACTTGCTCGAGCTTGAGCGTGAGCGGACACGCAGTCGCTCGCCTTGCCAGGTACATGTATTGCGCTGCACGCTGTCCCATCGTCTCCGTCACGTCAGCTGGTACTTCAGAAGATACGGAGCCCGTCACGTCTCACTACTCGCCAAGCAAACAAAGGTGGGGCACCGGAACGGAGCCCGATGGACGTGTGCTACGGCGGCACCGTCACCCTCGCTTCAACTTCGACGTCGTGACTGCCTCAACACAAGCTTCGACTGGAACAAACATGGAGGCGCTTACAGTGTGTATATCGCGGGGGCAGGGGTGAGTGGAGGTCGATTAGGTAGGTAGATCAACAGCTCGGGCAGAGATACCTGTCGTGGCTCTGCCCTAACGCTCTCCTAATGCGACGGTCGTCCGCGAGTCACGCCGAGGTGGACGACAGCGTGGTCGAGTTGCGCACATAGTACGGCTCCGACTGGTACTCCTCGGGGCAGTACGGGAACGTGGCGCTGTCCGAGTCCGGGTTGAACAGGTTCTTGCCGGCGTAGATCATGACGTAGCAGCCCACGACCGTGCACACGACGATGACCACGAGCGCCACCACGCGCTCGTAGAGCGGCAGGTCGCGCCAGAAGACCTTGAGGTAGAACACGAGCGGCAGCACGAGGCAGCACACGGTGATGGCCGACGCGCCCGTGAAGTCGACCAGATCGAGGAAGTGCGAGCGGAAGCCGATGGCCGCGGCCACGAGCAGCGCCATGATCACGAGGCGCAGCGTCACGTAGCGCGCGACGTTGGCCGAGCCGGTGTAGTCCGAGAGCTGGGCCTCGTCGTGCTCCTTCTCCTCCTGCTCGCGCTTGGCCGAGTTGGACAGCGTCTCGACGTCCGAGTCGGCGTGGTTGCTCTCCAGGTCGCGGCCGGGGATGGTGCTGGGCACGGGCACGTTGGACGACAGCTTGTCGCGCAGCTCCTCCCAGCCGTCGTTGTCCTCCTTGTCCTGCTGGAGCAAGGTCGCGGTCTCCGCCGAGTCCTTGTGCATGCCCAGGATGAGGCGCTCGGCCATGTAGAACGGCGGCTGCAGCACGGTGGACAGCACGATGACGACGTGCAGGTGCATGAACAGGTAGGCCATGATGACCGCGCCGTGGTCGGGCACGAAGCCCAGCGCCGAGGGCGACGACGGGTCCGCGATGTTGACGATCGAGAACAACAGGTTGGCCGAGAGCTGGCAGCCGCCGGCCACGTAGCCGGCGATGGCCACGGCCAGGAAGAAGGCCGAGCCCACGCCGAGACTCACGACGATGACGCGCGGCATGCGCTTGGGCTGCGAGTGCTGGCGCTGCAGGTCCGGGATCAGCACGGCCACGCCGTAGGCCAGCGACAGGTTGCCGAACGCCGTGAGCACCTGGTGCAGCGAGATGTCGGGGCGGGCGCGGCCGGGTGGCCGCGCATCTCCCACTCGAGCACGCTCACGCCCACGACGTCGGCGATGATGGTGCCCATGCAGCCGATGAAGGCGACGGTGGCCGCGGCCTTGAGCGTCGGGATGAGGCACGCCGGGATGGCGGTGATGGCCATGAAGACGATCCAGAAGATCTGGCTGAACGAGTCCGGGAACAGCACGTCGAGCAGCGTGCTGCCGAGCACCAGGAAGGCGCAGGGCAGCAGCAAGCACACGAGCAGCTGCGAGACGTTGACGAGGTAGCGCCCGGTCTTGCCGAGCACCCAGTCGCCCACGTCGCTGAACGTCTTGACCGAGGGCGGCGCCACGAGGATCACGCGCGAGAGCGCCACGGTCGCGTAGATGTTGGCGAACGCCATGAAGAGCATGGCCAGCGTGCCGTACACGGGCCCGGCCCGCGCGAAGTTGGACGGCATGGCGAGCGTGCCGATGCCGCAGATGCAGCAGATGATGCTGAAGCTGATCTTGGCGTCCTCGAGCGTGAAGAACGCGGAGCGCGGCGACGTCATGGCTGCGCTGCTACGAGAGTGCTTGCAAGGTGAACACGGCGAGGAGGTGGTCGACCGTCGAGTTGCTTGGCTGCGCTCCTCAACCCCAAAAGAGCGAATACTCTCGTGGACAGGGCGGCACGCTCAAGGCCGAGCGCGTGGCAGCGTCTACGTCCGCATGTCACGGCGTCGCAACACCAAAGCGGCTCGATTTCACGCTGCCCATAGTCGGGGCCTCTCTCTCGATGAACGGTGGCGCCGACGTGACGGTGTATTAAACTACTTCTCCGGTCCGGAAAAGAATTAACAGTTAGGTTTTTTTATGAAAAACCTCGATGTTTGATTGGTCGAAGTACCCTGCTATGCCACATTTCATTGGACAAAACTCTAACATCAGAGATTTGTATGAAACACGTTTGGCTGTTTTTCTGGCGTTGTAATACTCATCGGTTTACAGCATTATATCACAGAGATAAGCTGTCTTTCCGCTTTCTGGAGTGTATCTCCAAATTGAAATCTGATCAATTTTGATGGCGCAGCGAATTTAAACCTCACACCTGTGAAAACCGATTGTTTAAACCGGCTGATAACAACCTTAAATGGCGGGAAAATGCATTCATCAAAAATACTACGTGATACCGCGGATCTAGTGCTTTAATCTGAGGGCATCCACAGCTCCATTGGAGCAGTAGAACGCAAGCTACAGTCTGATTACAGAACTGTTAATTCTTTAGCGGACCGGAGAAGTAGAGGGTTGGGCTGGTAGCGCTTATTGCAAACTCAATTGTACTGCCGAGCCAATTAGTTGAAGAGGTAGCACATATACAAACGACAAACGCGACCCGCGCGCGCGACTTAGGCACGCCGCATTTGCGGCGCACCAGTCGCCTGCGCATTGCGTTTTGAACAACAAAACTAACAGTCTGCAAGAAGAGGGATGCAAAGTATATGATAACTAAAAATCCGGTGCCTACCACAGGCTCGTATCCTAGAGATCTAGCGAGATGACCGGAGGTGCAGCAGTGCGCGTCTCTGGGGTAGATATCCAACTAAACCGCAAAAATCAAAATCAAATTCAAATTAAAAAGTATGCTCATATTCAACTGTCACCGTGAAAGTATTAAAATGGATTATTCCCAGAAAAAGGTTGAGAAGAGTTCTGAAACAACTTGACTTGGCGCCGCGTCTCGAGCCATGCTACGATTCTTCTCACTTTTCAGTTCGTGCTCGACTGCTGCAGTGGCCCCCACCCTCCGCGGGCTCATACTCGCTGCTGTAGCACCGAGCGCGCTGCTGTCAAGAACACTACATGTATCTACCAATCTACCGATCTATCAATTTTACCACGCAACCTATCAACGCGGCTTGCTCGGTCGCTGCGGTGGCCCCCACCTCCGCGGGCTCATACTAGCTGCCGTGACACCGAGCGCGCTGCTACGAAGAACTCATCAACTCTACTGTATAATATGCCAAACATTTTTGTGCGTGTAGCCCCTCAAGCTGTCCACTGGGACTACAGCAGCATCTGATACTGCTGTGGACGTCTGATTGGGCAACCGCAGCGAGCGGCATGAAGATCACGGGGACGACGATGACGGCGTCACCGAAGGAGGTCTGCTCCATTCAGCTCAAGCGCTGAAGGCTGTGCAAACTACTGGGCTGAGAGACTCTACTAGGCCGGCGTTGAAGATTAAATAGGCGGGGCACCGCGATCCCAGAGCTATGCTCAATTGATTAGAGGTTTTAACTAATCAAGACATTTTCAATTCAAAACAGCTTCTATAGACGTTAAAGTAGTTGGTCCCATCCATACTGTAAACGATCACTTTCCTCGCCGATACTTTTCTCAAGTAATGTATCCTGTACAACCTAACACAATAAACCAGATAACATCCAAAACGTTAACGTAAGCTATCATTTAAGCTTCCACCTGCTATATTTCGTATTAAAACCTGTGTAATTAAGTCGATTTTGGTTTTGGATACAAAATATTAGATTTATAAGACCCTTACACTTGGAATTTGTATTGATCCAGTACCTACTTTTTCTGTGGACCACATATTTAAAGCCTCGAAATAATCCCTATTGGGCTTCTCGTACTACATACGTAGCACTACCAGGATAAGGTTTGGCATCTACAGTGCGCGCCAAAATGATAGGACCACCTCGATAAGTTCTCATAACTCGGTCAATATTGATTATTTTAAGGTGCGGTTTCGAGGCTAGCTGCAAAACACGCTGGGAAAGATCAGGTATGCGCTAACACTCGCGTTTTTGCACTCTATGGGATAGCTCACATACAAAAAACTGTTTCTGCCAAGTCGACACAAATTAGGACCCCCCCATCCCAATACAAAATCCTATAGTAAGGGAAAGCCTGTACAAAGCGATATAACTTCGGATTTGTATGGGAACAACTTCCACCGGCCCCTAGAACGCGCCCACTCATGCAGAAGCCAACATCAAGGGGGATATTCGATAATCTATTCATGAAACACATTTTAGCTCAAGCGAGGTACGGGCCTGAGACCTAGTTTCAAACGGATGAGCCGCTATCTAGCGAGGCGACGCCCACCGGTCTTTCTATAGCAAATCATAGGGATTTTGCAGGCGTACTACAGAGACTGACGTTCATGCTTAGTTCTCGCTCAATATCGCTAATGCAGCGGTGCCATGTTCACACACTGTAGGCAACTCTTCATACTACGTAAGGGTGACCATGGAATTGGCTCGCGCCATCCCTTTGTTAACGCACTGACCGGTGGAAGTTGTTCCCATACAAATCCGAAGTCATATCGCTTTGTACAGGCTTTCCCTTACTATAGGATTTTGTATTGGGATGGGGGGGTCCTAATTTGTGTCGACTTGGCAGAAACAGTTTTTTGTATGTGAGCTATCCCATAGAGTGCAAAAACGCGAGTGTTAGCGCATACCTGATCTTTCCCAGCGTGTTTTGCAGCTAGCCTCGAAACCGCACCTTAAAATAATCAATATTGACCGAGTTATGAGAACTTATCGAGGTGGTCCTATCATTTTGGCGCGCACTGTACAGGTGTAAGGCAAAGTGCCAATTTAGTGGCCCCGGCGGAGTACCGGCACAAAAGTGGCGATAACTCGGGAAGGAATGCTCAGATTGACATGTTCCTGGTACCATCGTATAGAGGAGACACCAGCGGATTTTTGTGATTTTTTGTGGCTTCAACCAGGTGCGTACGCGACTTCCATCTAATCGGCAACGCGAAGCATCGATTTCGCGGCGGTGCCAGTTTAGTGGCCCTATTACATTTGGCTTTAGTATGAAGGGCTACCAGACAGCGCAGCTCCAAATCACTTTAGGGTTAGGTGGATGCAATCCTTTCAAACGTCATGTTCTGCGCATCTCATGATAAAGTCTAGTTTATTAAATAATGTAGGAACCCCTTGGATGGTTGACATGGCGACCTCGTACGCGTGAGCGCCGGCGATGCGGGCACACTGCAACCGGAGGCGATTCATACTGTAGCAGACCAGCGCGGTCGCTAGAAGGAGCACGGTGGACGTGTATCGTCGGCACCACAATGGTAGGTTTGGCGAGTCGGCGGTGAAGAGTTCAACGAGTGCTCGACGGTGGCTGCGATGCTTTCAGCCGCAGGCTGTACGGCGCGCCATAGCTCGATGAAGCTGTAGATGTTAGTTTGCTGTGCGGCTATCATACGTAGCTAAGTGAAGCTGTAGATGTCAGTTTGCTGTGCGGTTATCGTACGTAGCTTGGTGACGACTGAAACAGCACTTGTATTGTATGCATACTAAACTGCACATGTAATGACGCGGGGACATGCCCTACATGTACTATGAACGTGTTGCAGCACGTATATCGAGCCCTACGCACAACCAGCTCCCCAGTAGCAATACAGTACGGCTCGTTATGCGCTGTCGGATGCACAACGCCCTCTTACGATGCCGCGCGCTACCTGGAGTAGCGCGGGCTTTGGGCTGCGTCGCTTGGGGTTTCTGTGCACTTTCACGCTGTAGTCGAGACCTTCAAGATCGTCGCTGCCATCTTGCCTCCGTCATCTCGTCCCCGTGGTGCAGCCACACCCTCGTTGGCTTCCGCGACTTCCGTGGAGTGGGAGGTGGTGACTTGGTGACTTGGAAATGCGGAGGGTGGAATCAGCGCCGATATCAAGTCCTTCAGGTTTTCACTCAAAAGCAGATGGTTCCTTTTTGTCAAATGAAAGCGCGTATTTAATGGCTACATTTTTTCTATTGGCCAAAAGGAGCGGAGCTACTAAATTGGCTCAATCTACTAAATTGGCACTTTGCCTTACAGCCAAAGTGACTGCTGCTGCTGGTGCCGGGTGCTGGCTGTGTACATTGCGGTCGGTGTTGGCAACACGCGCAGCGCCTTCCGTATGTCGGTTGATACAGTCTGTATCAATACAGACGCCGGCACCACCACCACATGGACACTAAGGAGCAGATTTGCAATGGGCTTTGGCCCAAAGACCTTGGTGGGTGGTTCACTGTGAACAGTTCACATCTCGACGAGTTTCTCGCTGCAATCGATCCCCTACTGTCGAGAGAGGGCTAGGATAAGTAGGAGGCTTTGGGTGCTGCTTTGAAACGAGGTGCAATCTGCCGCGGAGGTTGACCGCCAGCTTGGCAGACTCCGTCAGCGTGGAGGTTGGTGGTTTGCTGGACGGGTGGTCTGGTTTGGAGTGGTCACCGTGCAGATTGAAGTTGCTGGTACTGTAGTTGAACATCGGCTCCGTTTGCGCAAGGCCTGGACCGAGAGAGGCTATCGCTGAGTCAACTCGAGTCTCACTCTGCTGTTGGACTTCACAATTGCTGGCCTACAGTTTCCAATTTTCGCGCTAGGAGCATATCCGCGGTTTCATTGGGAGTTTGTGCTTCACGGGAGACCCATTGAACAATGAAGGCCAGCCACGCCACGACTATTATGAGCATGATATTGCGTGGCCAGTACCGACGCGTAATTTACTTTTAGTAAATTGCATGCAACAAGAGCAAATACAATGTAATCATACACAACCAAAGAAAGCGAAAAAAAAACTTACAGACCGGTAAAAAAATTTTAAGCAGGTCACGTAGTGCTGCTTGCCGAGTGGCATATCTCTCTACCACCCACAACCGAGCCACTGCTCCTCGACCGCATCACAGCTGCAGCCGGCTGCGATCTCCTCCTTGCGCATGTTGATCGTCTTTTGCGAGTAGGTGCACTCGACCCTCCGCATACCTTCGTTGAAACAAATCCCGATACCTTCCGACTCCGACGAGCACTGGCGATACAACACGCCCTTACAGGTGTCGCCGTCTTTGCGTTTCGTAGTCAAAACCGCAGTCGGACACGTTGCTTGAGCAGCATCGCAGAAGTTGGAGACATTGGTCGCGAACTGGTTAAAAATGGCGAGACTTGCGGCGGTCGGGAGGAGAGATTCGTCCTCCGGCAGGTCCAGACAACTTCGAGGCAACGAGTCGTGTCCGCTGCCGTTGCCGCTGTCGCTGTCGCTGTGACTGTCGTCCGACCCGCAGCAGCTTGGGAACGTCGTATTGCAGTCGCCCTCGCTGAGAAAGCCACTGCAACAGGCAGGCACGTCTTGCACAAACACCATGTCCAGTGTGCCCTCGAACTGAGCGACGTCCGGAAGCGAGCGAACCAGCGGAAGCCCCTCCAACGCCACGACTTGCAAGGCCGGTAGATCCTCCGTCGACGGGATCTCTTTGATGTTATCCAGGTACCCGAAGTAGACGCTTTCGAGGGTTTGAAGTCCGATTAGAGAAGGGAGAGATTGCAGCTTCGGGTGGTACGAGAGGTGAACCGTGTGCAGGTTTGCCATCGAGGCGAAAAGATCAGTCGGAAGTTTTATGAGGTTGGTGTCGCTCGTGTCACCCTCGATGTGACTGTAGCAATCAAAAAGTTAGTAACTTACAGGCAATAAGCATGCTTAAAGCTGCAGCCTTAGCATACAAGTACTCCATCTTGGAAAAAGAAGTTGCCGACCACGACGGAAATTCCTCGACTCCAGTGTGAATGAGCACGCTACAGCACATACAAACAATGTTGGTACCGTACTGTCGCAACAACAACGAGCAAGCTGCTGTTGCTAGGATAACGCACAGGTTTCGAAGTCTTCGACACGTTTGGAGCTCGTCGGGGAGCGATCCGTTGATCTTCCGATTCACGAGCTGCACGGTCTGGAGGCTGCCGCCAGCGGCCAGTTCTGCGAGCGTCTGCGTTACGTCCGTTAGGTTGTCGGAATCCGCTGGCGCCAAGTCGCGATCGACGTACGCAAGGCACTTGCAACTGGTATTTGACGCGCCAGGAATCCACAGAAAAGAGAATTGAACGCACTGGGGGTACGACGAGCACGAGGACTGGGATACGTGCACAGCGATGGCGGTGTACACGACGCACCCCACACCAAAAACCAAGAAAAAAATTCCGACAAGCACCCGAAGTTTACGGATCTTGGACGGGTCAGCCTTTTGTTTGAAAGAACCCCCGAGGGGTACCACCGCCTTGCAGCTTCTCGAGGATTTCGTTATCAGGTGCGGGTCTTTCGTCGATGACAGCCCCGCCTGCTCCCTTTGGAGAAGGAGCACTGTGATTTTACTCCACCGAAAGCACGCGAGCAAGCTGAAGCTCAGCTTTAGGAAGACGTCCCACGCACTGCGCACTAAAAGGCTCTCGAAGTTTGTGCTGAACATGTTCAACTCCTTGGGGCTGACGTAGTTGCGGGCTTTCCGCTCAAAAATGCGGGGAGGGAAGAACTTCTGGCGGATCTTCACAGCCTTGAGGTCGTCTTGGAATGTGAAGAGGGCGTAGAGTAGGATGAGAGCGGGGAAGAAGACGGCAAAGACCGCATCAACTCTGTGAGCGATAGAATAGCAGCATATAATGTCAGTTTCTATCTGTATGGACACTCTAGCAAAGATATTTTGTAGTCATCGCACATGGAATCCTTCAAAATGTGGTGAAGCGTGGCTTCGTTCCATCGGAACTGGACGTGATAGAACGCGACGAACGCGTTCAGTGCCATCAGCGATGCGTAGCAATAGAGCAGCGACGGATCTAGCCCTTGACCCATGTGCTCTCGCAGCGACAGTATCTGCAGAATCACTTCAGGCACCTCCATCAGCACATTCTGAAGATCGAAAGCGCATAATTTGCGGGTCAGCCTTTACAATTCGTAGTGGATATCAATACTCGGGTAAGAACTGGTGCGTACCCAAACTTTCCGATATTTGCCGTCGGTCGACACTACACTGCGATACACGCTGACCCCCGCTCGAAGCACCCGCCTCACGATTAATAAAGTGGGGCGCTGCATAAAGTTTTCCTTCTTCTTCACTATTTTCTCCACCGTTGGAATTCTTCGAAGCACAATCTTGCGTATCTTCGGCTTGGGCTCTTCGGAATGTACGCGGCGAGGCGGAGGCCTCACGAGCAGCAAATACAGCAGAAGCCAATAGACGCCGACCACGACGAGCAAGATGCTTGTGGTTGCGATTTGAACCGATGCAGCGGCCTGCCGAGATTGCCAGAAGTGGCCGTGGTCGAGGCTTTCCGTCTCCAGAATGAAGTTCGCGCTCTTACTGGGCTCGAGGTTCAGGACGATCAGGAGCACGCTCCACGCGCTCGAAAGCGAAAAGACCAGCACCATGAGACCGACGTATCCCCACCCGACGGCAGAGAAGCGCCGTCGTCGCCATCGCCACCACGATTCATGACTGGAAGGTGCGAGTTCAGGGCCTCTTTTCGTGGCGTCCTTTGTAGTGCGTGTCGTAGGTGCTTGAGCTACTCGCCCCCGCTTTGAGAAGAGCTGCACCATTCAGCGCGACGACGAGGGATCTGTCCCTGACCGATGCACTTGCGCCAAGAACAAGACTGTCAACCTTCTCTAAAAACAAGCCCTTGTAGACAATATTAGCCTCGACCGTTTTCCACTTATCAAAGTCAAAGCGAGACAAGTCCAAGTATTATAAAAAAATAAAAACGTGCCATCCGCCTGCATAACTTCAAAACTTCACCGGCGATGAACGTTCCAGCACGACTAGTTCAAATTTCAGCGACGATCACCATAATGACCGCCACCGCCACGACCCACACCTGCGGAACTCAATAGCGGAGTGCAGTCCGTGAGGAAAGCCGTAGCGCTGCGGGCGGATGTTTGGTTTTCTCTTTCTGTCGAGTTTCCGTCGGTGCTTGCAGATTGATCTCCCTCTTCTGGGCTAGGTCCGTTTGGCGGCGACTTGGTCTTGTGGCAACCGGTGACGTTTACCATGGATACTCGCGGAGAAGATTGTGGAGTGGAAATGGTAAACGTTCGATCCACGACTGATTGAAAGATCGGGACTTGCGCGTGATAGGGAGGGCTGTAACCAAGTTTTTAAGCGTCAAAACCGACGGAGTAGTTCCAGCCGACTATAATGTATGTAGTGTTGTGGCTGCGTTGGGGCGGCCTTCGCATTCTAGTCGGGCAAGAGCGTCAATGCCTTGGTGCACTAAAGAGCTACAGGACGGTAACACGCAATTTGCCAAGATGCAATACCACAATATCGACTAGCTTGCTTATCGAAGTGGCGATGCGATCTGCGTCATGAAATCGTAAACAGTCGATGTTGCACTGCATTACTCTACTGGATTACCACCGTTTTGTTGGTGCCAGTAATAGTGGATTACGAACAGCAAAACTTTCCTTCTCCGAAAACGTGGGAACTCCACCCAAGACACACACACGCGCGCGCGCACGCAAACAACTTGACTGTACACTCTCAGTATGCGACTGCACTGGTTGTGTTGGCCACTTTCCTTTTACAAGATGCGACGCAGTGACGTCAAGAAACTTGGACGGCGCAAAGCTGACGGCGGACGATGGAGAACCCAATAGTCGCAGCTTTCTGCGTGCTCAGAAGTCGATCGCTGCTGCTTCTGATGGAGCCGACGGCGAGGAGCGCGCGGGCCAAGGGCTGCTCAACCGATTCCTCGGAAGAAACGACTTCAACATGAAGAAACTTTTCCGAATGTTGGACGACGAGGCGTTCAAGCTCGAAATGTTCGAGAACTGGGACTTGCACAAGCAGTCTATCGGCAAGGTAACAACCAACCCGCACCTCGAGAAGCTCCTTCTGGAGTACTTGAACAACTACCAGCGCGTTGCAACGAAAGTAGAGAAGCTGAAACCTGGCAAGGTGCTGAATCGCCCCAAGGCTAAGGGAGCTAAGCGGCCTGCTGGAAATCGCGTGACTTTTGACGGACCTTAACGCACGTTGTCATTGCGGTAGTGAGGCAAGGTAGACGGAATAAATACACCAATCATGTTTCTAACCAAGGTACCAGCTAACTTTTACTTGGGCTGAACCCGCCCCTAGCTCGAACAGATCGCATCAGCCGCCTTGTGGCACAACGACCTGTCGATAGCTACGGGGGCTGGTAGCTTCGTAAACCGAAACGGGTTGTCCCCAATCGTGCTCGCAATCTCCAGTCGGTAGGAGCCGTAAGAGCCTCGGGTGCGGCACGTGTACAGCTCGGGCGGGTAGTCGGCTCTGGTTTTGCCAGCGCGCGCGTCCTCCTCGCTTGATCCCGTCGGAGCGATGACCAGCGTGTACGACCCCTTCTTCAGATACGTGAGTTTGTACGGGTCTCGATAGCTGACGGAGCCGTCGTCGATACCTTCGTCCACATCGGAGTCGTCCACGGTGAAGATCGGAGTCTTATCGTCACCGGAGAAGAGGAAGATCATCGAATCCAGGTATCCGGCGTGGCAGTCGCCGTTGAGATCGTAGTACGTGTCGTTGTCTGCAATCTCAACGGACAGCACATCGATGGCCACGTTGGCGTCGCTCGTCAGCGTGAACTCCACGGTATCAATAGTAACCGAGCCCGAGGCGAGGATAATAGCCCCATCAATCGCCAAACGCGGTGTGAGTGGCAGCTCCTCCTCCGGTGCTGGAGGCGTGTACTCTGGGAATCGCTGGGCATTGGCGACGGGGTTTGATCCATCGTCCACGCCGTCGAACGCGGCGATATCGATTCCGTTCGCCTTCAGGTCGGCAACGATGCTCACCGCGGGGATGCCAGTGTTCCCACACATTTCGCCGCAGTGGTGCAGTGCCACGACGCCGTGATCCGAGAACGAAAGCACCGGCGATCCCGATGACCCACTCTGCGTGTCACCGCTGTACGAGTAGCCCACGCCTCCGCACGAGCTGGCGCTGAGACTGAGCAGCGCCACGTTATTCGTGAAGTCGTCTACCAGTGCGATGCGCTTGCCTTCATACAGCGGGTGCTGCGGGATGTAGAGCTGCTCCCCGACCACACCAGCTCGAGTCTTTAGACGCAGGTAGCCGTACGTTTGGGCGATCTCCGCCCCATCCGACGGCAACTTGAGCAGCGCGTAGTCGAGCGTTTCGTCCGCGTGCACGAGCTCCACACTTAACGCGACGGGGACACCGGGACAAGCCCCCACGAGGTGCACGAGATGCTGCCACTGCACACGTCGGCCTCCGCCATGAACTCCACCGTGGTGGCGCTCGCCTCCGCGTCCGTGGCCACGCAGTGGTAGTTGGTCATGATGTGGCCCTGGTTGCCCAGAAGCCAGCCAGTGCAGCCCGCCGAAGCCCCGGGGCCCTTAGGTATGAGCAGTCTCGCCACCGATCGAGAGGCCAGGTACGCTGTGCGTGTAGCGGGGTCGGCGTAGTAGCAAATGGCCTCCTCCGAGTTGTCACTGGCGCAGATGGATTCGTCCGTGGACGAGATCGGGCGCGTGTTGTCCATGAGGACGTAGTAGTACGAGTCCACCACAAAGCCGAAGCACTTGGTGTCGCTGTCCGTCACACTGAAGGTCTCAGCGATGAGATCGCTCTCGGTCTCGGAGATGTTGGGGCTGCCTTCATCCCGGTAGAACTCGATCGTTAACTCCTTCGCAAGGACTGGAGGCGCGAGGATGTTGCTGAAGGCTTGGCCACTTGGAAACGTGTTGGAGAGATTGAGCAATCGGTCGGGAGCGTCGAAGCCCTCCACTGCACGAAGCACCATGGAGGTACCGGGAGGGAGCCACAGCTTGCTTAGATGCACCGCCACGTAGGCGTAGCCCGAGCCTTTGATCAGCGTGAAGGACCGGAATGGCGTGCTGCTGCCTGGTGTTGCGCTGTCGAACGCCGCTTGGAACTCTGGACAGCCCATGTCGATGTTGACGGAGTTCAAACTGGATCGGCTGGTCGAGTTGGAGGTGGCAGCCCCACCGTCATGCCACCCGCCGATCCTCCGGCTTCCTGCGGCGTGAAAGTGAAGTCGTCCAGGCTGCTCCGATCGGGGATGGGGAGGATGTTGACTGTCGCGTACGTCGCGACGAGGAACAGAGCGAGTAAAGCGGATGAAATGATCAGCGAGCGACTCCGTTGCTGTTTGTCGCTTGAAGAGTTGAGCTCGTGGTACGAAGCTGGCGCCACCATTGTGGTGGAGTTTTGAGGAATGTGTTGGTTGGTCGGTGCTCGGAAGATTAACAAGTGATGAGGTGGGGGCTGCTTTGAGGTCGTTTGTTATTAGCTGCATATACTCGCAGCGGAGGAAGTTTTATTTGCGCCTGGATTGACAGCCAAACACAACTATCAATAGAGAGGATAAGAGCAGGTGGCAAGCTCGAGGACGCTGAGGTATTGATACCAGGATACATGGATATTGTCACTCTCCTCTGTTGAGCGGTTGTTCGCATTGCTGTCTTTAGAATGTTTTAGTTGCGTGTGTATTATTAATAAGTACTCAATAAATCTGTCGCGGATTTTTCAGTCAATCGTTACCTGATGCCATTGCTGAAGCTGTATCGGATAATGTTGCTGATTCGGCTCAACTTGAGTCACACAAAGCTTAATTTGGGTCTTAAATTCTTAGGGCCTGGTTGTTTCCATCGTGTTTGGTGTCGAGTGTTTGCTTCGATATACCCCTACCCCTACTCCGTTGGTCTGGTCGTTCGTGTCGGTGTTCGAGAACACTGGCGCGAAGTCTGTGGGGGACTTCTCTTCTCTGCTTGATCTTTTAAGCGATGGCCCCTTCGAACTCGACGACGGCGCAGGACCCTCGCCGTCACTTCGCTGTGGCAGGAGCCTATGTCGACTTTCGTATCCCTGCACCGGCAGCCGCGGTGTCTGACCCCGCCGTTGAGAGTGACGTTCTATCACCGCAGATTGGCTCAAGTGTTCTCTGAAAGCTCCAGTTGGCTAGACAGTTCGGCCACTACACCGAGTATTCGAGTAATGAAAATCCCCCTCCCTTGGTGTTGGACACCTTCAAAACACCGACACCAGACACGAAGGAAACAACCAGGCCCTTATATTTAATTCAGTCGCTATGTTGCTTTTAAATTCGGACGACGACATACAACTTCATACATGGGATCCATAAGATACTGACGCCAAAAGTACACTGTTATGAGAGCTACTTGACACCCTCGCATCAGCTCAGCTTGTCCAATTTTCAAGATACCGTTGCGAGGAGAGCAGTTACCTCTCAGCAGATACTGCTCTTGAGTCCTACTCCCAGTGGGGACTCTACTGTCTACATGATACGTCGAACCTAACGGCTAATCTTAGAATCGTTGATATGTGTGGTTACATAGTCTCCGTGCTGTGCTTAGTCTACGCAGGGCAGTCCTCAAAATGCGCACCCTCGCTTCCACCCACTGTAAGTTTCTTACACCGTTAACTTGCTGTATTCTTAAGTTCTGGGCAGAGTCATTCTTTACAGCCATGTCAGAAAGAATGCGCAGAGGCAGTTACCGGTACCAGTTTCTGGATCAATTTGCTGCCGAGATCTGGCGCCACGGATTGCGTTAGTTGGAGGACGTGCTGTCCCAGCTCGACCCATAATTCAAAAAATTCAAGTCGAAACACAATATTGAGACGAACCTGGATGCTCCAACCAGGGCTTAACTCCAAGTCGCGTTCCCTTAGCAACATGTGCAATGTAGAAGGCCCCGCCGACGCGTCTTAGTTGCAATGTTATAATATCTGCATCATTGCCAGCGCGTGTCAGAAAATACCGTTTGCATAATTAAGTTCCACGCATCTTAGGATTTCGCCCTCAGACCCTGCTTTGGTTGTGATAGGAATCTCTTAACTTTATTGAGATGCCTGAGCTTGAGATCCATGTTAAACCGAAACTGCGGGTGGTACCACTCACGAATATCTCGACTGCTTCACGTGAATCATTCGGCTTGAGCAGAGTTGACCACCAGCAAAAATAACTTTTTATTCAGCTAGCTCGCTTGTTAAAGTTAAAAGTAGCGGCTAGCACATTGGCTCGCGGCTTCTTCACGCCAAATGTCATCGGTGCGATTTTTGCTTTTCTATGTGGTACTGAATTTTTCTGACAAAGATATCGTTTTAACAAACAGCCCATCATCGACCGATTCGAAGCTCCTGCAATACTGGAGTTATTGCCCATGTATGAGCTTAGCACTAAGGGTAGTTTATATGGCTTCGTTCAAGTAGCGGCGATTGAGAGAATAGGGAAATGCAGTCTTTTGACCGAAGGTGAAGAGCAGGTTTTTCCGTTTAGCAGCTGGTACTTCCAGGAGATCGGCGGGTAGCCCGGGGATTGTCAATTTGTTGGCCCCAGTGGCCCCCGCCACTCCGGTTGGAACTGTACTCTGCTAGGAGTCTCACTTGCAAAATCTCACCGTTCTAGTAACAGCTCGACCCACCACTCCACACCCGAGTTCACGCCATTATAATGGCGTGCCATCGCTGAGCTAGGTGGAGTCGATTTACATTTAAATTACACAAGCTCGGTTTGCCCCAATGACGACTCGATCACTCAACTAGCTGCGTTGTAGGAAAAGAGGAGTTTATCCTATTTTCGGACCTAATTTCGGCTGTGGTTTTTAACTACGGCACTTGATGTAATGCAATGATTTACGTGTTCGCGTAACCAACTAGTGTACCTAGCTACGGCCCTTGCTCAAAAATAATATTAACTGATCTTTAGTTTGATGCACTTAGAAGGTGCCATTAGGGGAAATGACCGAGCACTGGAGATATACGTACGCGCTATCAAAATACGCCCTCCCCAAGCTTAAATAGAAAATAGAAAGCCACTTTACCGCCAAAAACACTCCTCCCTGTCTTCATCCCGTGCATGCTACATTCAATTGGCTGATTCCTCGGTATATGTACAAGGATTCAGTGCCCAACCGAACCATACTTCACTACACATCGCAGCCTGAATGGATGCACTAGCGTACAGTACATACCCTACAGGAGACCAGCGAATTCCTAGAGTACACCGGGTTGTTGATCTCGTAGCCGCGATCTCGCCAGACGCGTCCAATGTACCACCGGATCGGATCCGGTGGTCTTCATTGAAGTTGCACGCTCGACCAATCCTCAAATCGCAACAACGACCCTCCAAACACCACGTTGAGAGCCAAACTACATGTATCATCACCCAAGCACGCTCGAAACAGCATGTTGAGACGAGCGGGCGACCGAAAGACGTCTTGAATTTGGGGAGTGCTCCGAAAGCATCCCCGCGTCTATGATAACAATCTGAAGAGGGCACCACTTCAGACTTCAGACTCATTCTTTCGACGCTCTCAGTGGGGAATGCTGTTGCAGGAAGGAGAGGGGATAACGAACTAACTGCGGCTTTCATGAAAAAATAGTACTTGACTGGTTCAACCCTGCCCCTACTTGCGGATGTTAAAAAGCGAGCCACGGTTGATACGCACTTGCCACGGCGTCTCATCAGAAGGTAAAATGTACAAAATGAAAACCAATTATTACTGAATATGATAACCGCTGGATATGCATGCTTTTTGCTTGAGTGATTTCAAATATGCGGCTTTAACTTCAACAAACGCACATCTGCAGCAAAAGTAATCACGTAAACTAACAATTTACTACAACTGCAACCGTGCCTGCTTCCAGCAGGCTCCGAAATAAGTGCCTAAATATACGCCACCAGGTCAAGTACCTGGGGCCTTCTCTCTCTACAACTGCAACCGAGGCATTTTTTTTCTTCGAATCACACAAGTTTACTTGCCTGCTTTCCCGGTTTTGTTTAACGCGAGGTCTGAGTCTCGTTTTTGAAGTTCAAACCTCCGACAAGCTGCTGTGGTTTAACACCTAAACACCAGCTTTACACCCAAACACGAGCTTCAAGTTGAAAGCACAGAGCTCTTATTGTGCCCTTGTACAGTATCCTAAAGTCTTGGAATACAGCAAATAGCCTGACCGCTGGAGATGCTTCAAGGCTGCAGACCGTACCTCTAGCGTACATGTACACGCCTCCTAGACTCACAACACGGCACGCTCAACCGCCACGACCAGGTGATCGCTCTTGGCTGTCTGCTGCCCCACTTGCCTCTCCTGGAGCGGAGACCCTCAGGTTCCAACCCCAACTGACTATTCTTTTGGTCGCTCCCCTCCCATCCAGCAGCCATGACCGCAACGCCCTCACGCTGGTCGCCGTGCTACACGCTCGAAGCTGCCAAGATCAGCTTCAACATCTTCTGCTGGTTCTGCGGCATCGGGTCGCTGTCCATGCCGTCCAACTACGCGCGCGCCGGGCCGATCTACGCGACTATCGCGCTGCTGCTCATGGCCTTCGTGAGCATCTACGCCACCATCGCGTTGTCCAAGGTCATCTACGCTGCTCCTCCGTCGGTCAAGACGTTCACGGATGTCGGCGCGTGGGTGTTCGGTGCCCCCGGCCGCTACGCCGTCATGATCTCGCAGCTGCTTGTCTGTCTGCTACTACCTTGCGCCTTCCTGGTGCTGGGAAGCATGCTCCTTGACGTGCTGTTCCCGGACGCCTTCAGCCAGATCTTCTGGATGGTCTTCATGGCCGTCACGGTCGTCCCAGTGTGCATGATCCCGACCCTGAAGGAGGCGTCGTCGGTGGCCCTCGTCGGCTGCCTTGGCACGCTCATCGCCGACATTGTCGGCGTGAGCATCCTGGAATGGGAAATGCGCGGCCACCCGTCGATCCCGACGCCCGACACGTCGCTCCACCAAGTGCTGACGGCCTTTGGCAACCTCGCGCTGGCCTACGGTGCCGCCGTCGTGATCCCCGATCTGCAGCGTCAGCACTCGCAGCCGGAGCGTATGCCCCGCATCATCACCGTCAGCATGGGTGTCGGCACCATCTTCTTCCTGGCCATTGCCATTGCCGGCTACGCTGCCGGTGGCTGCCAGCTCTCGGGCAACCTGCTCTTCTCGGCCGTCAACACGTCAGACCCGTACGCGACGTCCGCTCTTGGCTTCATCCCGAACCGCGGCGCTGTCATCATGGCCTACCTCTTCATGCACGTGCACATTGTGATCGCCTTCTCGACCATCGTGATGCCGGCCTTCTTCATGGCCGAGCGGTTCCTGCTGGGAATGCACAAGGACAAACCAGCCATGGACCAGGAACAAGGCGGCGTCGAGATCCGAGCCAAACTCTCCTCGATCGCCGCTGCGTCGCCTGTGACTTCTGAGGTCGAGTACAACTTCGTGTCTTCTGCGAGGGACAGCGCTCTACAGGTGGTACGAAACTACGAGGACGAGTCGGCCGAGTACCGTGGTAAGCTGAACATGGTCCGCTATATGGGACTTCGGCTCTGCATCATGGCGGGGCTCGTGGTTGCCGCCATTTTCCTGCGCGACCACCTCCTCGACCTCGTCGACTTCACGGGCGCCTCGGCCGTCACGGTCGGTAGTCTCGTTCTACCGATGATGTTCTACCTCAAGATATTCTTGAAGAAGCTCCCCATGTACGAGCGCGTCGGTTCCTTGGCGACCATCGTCGTAGGCTCGATCCTCGGCGTGTACGTCATGATCTACGCCGGCAAGAACCTGTTCAACCCGGACACGGACACCGCCACGTTCCCTTACTGCTCGGAGGAGTTCCAGTCCGAGCCGTACTACGTGCGCAGCTCCACCTCGCCAGCTTAAAGTGTGAATGATACTACACTCATGTTAAAACCATAGCAAATTCAACTGCTGATCCACTTCAGCATGATTCCTAGCCACCCCATGCGCGCCACGATCGTTAAACTAGCGCGGCCAATGCTTAGACGCTTGCAACTTGCGTCTCAAGCTATGAGATAAATGGCATCATCGTCAATTTCGATCTGATGGTTCGTTATCCCTCGAGTCCAAAACGATCACCGTCGGTTCATGTACTTCCAAGTCAAATAAGTCGAGGCGTGACCAGCTTCACTGACTCTGTAGCGCCCGGGCGATCCACACTCATGGGGAACGCGTGGTGCCACAAGGACGATAATCCAGAGAGCGGAGATGATCAGGTTTCCCGTAATGAGAACTCGCCGACCGGAAACGGTGCGGAGGACACAGCTAGCGAAAAGCAAGGCACTGAAGACGCTCAAGCTGCAAACAATCGTCGCACCAAGCGACGAGATCGAGGGCTCGAGATCTACGACTCGTGCGACGACGTCTGGATCGATCGCATGTGGCTTGACGAACTAGAAGAGCTGCAAAGCCTCGACACTGTCGGTTCCGGGCACGACTGTGGAGACCACTGCGGAGACTGCGACCTCGAGTGTCATGAAGGGCCTGACTGCAGTGACTGCGGGTGCGACTGACGGCGTCGCAGCGAAGTTAAGGGCGCTTAGGTCGCTAGAATTCACTCCAAATTTGGTTTGATATATCGCCTCTCGTGTGACTCACGTGCATCCCAGCCACGCTTCTTCGACCTCGTCACAGGTGCAGCCGGCTGCGATCTCAACCTTCCGCATATCAATGAGGTCTTGGGAATGGATGCACTTGACATAGCCCATGTCTTGATTGAAGCAAATTCCAGGACCCTCTGACTCGGACGAGCACTCCCGGTAGAGCACACCGGTACAGACGTCTACTTCTACTGATCTGGAGAAGCTCGTCATGGTATTGGGGCACGTCGCCAGGGCCGCATCACAGAAGTTCGATGCGCTGGCTGTGAATTCGTCGAGAAAGGCGAGTGTGGCGTTTGTGGCCAAGAGGTTGCTCTCATCGGGTATAGCGAGGCACGTGGGTGGCAATGAGGTTTCTTCGTCCGTACAGCAGCTTGGGAACGTCGTGTTGCAGCCACCCTGGCTCAGAAACCCACTGCAACACGCAGGCATATCCTGCACGAACATCATGTCGAGTGTATCTGCATACTGCTCAATGTTCGGTAGTACGCGAGCTTGTGGAAGACCTTCGAACGCCATAACTTGGATGGATGGGAGATCTCCAAACGAAGGCAGCTCGGTGATGGAATCCAGAAAGCCGAGGTAAATACATTCGAGGGATTCGAGTCCGTCCAAAGCCGGAAGCTCCGGTAAGTCAGCATGATAGGAGAGGTGGATAGTATGGAGACTGCCCATCGACGTGAATAGGTCGCTGGGCAATTCCATAAGGTTGGTGGCACTTGACGATCCTTCGATATGGCTAATACACACAGCAAAACGTCAGAAAAATCATCACCATTTCTCTCAAAAATATCAACTATAAAACTTACAGGTATTCCAGCTTGGAAAAAGATGAAGACGTCCAGGAAGGAAAAACTTCCACTCCAGTGTGAATCAAGACCCTGTACAACACGGTACGAATACTCAGAATTACAATGATACTAATAACACACGAAAAAAAATCGACGTACAGATTCCGAAGGCCTTGACAGGCTTGAAGTGTATCGGGAAGCGATCCGTTGATATTGCGGTTAACCAGTTGCACAGTCTGCAACTTCCCCGCTGACGCCAACACCGTCAATGTCTGCGTCACGTCGGTGGGCTCCTCCGACGCTGCCGGTGCCACTTCGCGATCAACGTAGGCTAGGCACCCGCACACATCATTGGACGCTCCAGGGACCCATTGATATGCAAACTGAACGCACTCCGGATATGGCGAACAGGCATTGCGCGATACATTCACCGCGACGACAGTGTACACGATGCATGCGACACCAAAGACCACGAAGCAAAATCCCACCATCGTTCGGAGCCCAAGCTGCAGCACTTTTCCATGCTTACCAGAGACTCTCAGAGGCGCCACAGTGTTTTCACTCTGGAGCTTACGCGTGGATGTGGAGCCTCCCGCTTGAGAATTTTTAAGCTCCCGTTGGATAAGGAGACTCGTGATTCGACCCCACCGAAAGCACGCAAGTAGGCTGAAGCTGAGCTTGAGGAAAACATCCCAGCCACTGCGAACCAAGAGGCTCTCGAAGTCTGTACCGAACATATTCAGCTCTTTGGCGTTAACGTAGTTCCGGGCCTTGCGCTCAAACATGCGCGGGGGGAAGAACTGCTGACGGATCTTCACAGTCTTGAGATCCTCTTGGAACACCGAGAGCGAGTAGAAGAGGACGAGAGCCGGGAAGAAGACGGCAAACACCGCATCGACGCTGAAGCCAACAACGAAGCATAGTATAAAAGTTAGTTAGCGGGGTGTACTGCAATAATTCATCAAACGACGACCTCACATCGAGTCCTTCAGAATATGATGAAGTGTTGGCTCCTTCCACCGAAACTGAATGCCGTAAAAGGCGACAAATGCGTTGAAAGCCATCAGCGCAGCGTAGCAATAGAGCAGCGACGGATCGAGGCCTTGGACCATGTATTCTTGCAGAGTAAGAATTTGCAACACGATCTCTGGTGCCTCCATGAACACTTGCTGTAAACCATACACCCTGAAGGCATCAGCGCAGCGACCACTTCATGCAGAGCCTCACAATACGGTTCCTTACCCATTCCTTACGATATTTGCCGTCGGTCGATACAATGTTGCGATAGAATTTCGCAACAACTCGACCCACCCACTGCCATGAGTTTTTCTGCTCTCCTCTCTTGTCTTCCATAGAAACTCGTTGCGTTTTGGACTTGGCTACTCCCGGGCGAATTCGACGGGATGGAGGTCGGACGAGTAGCAAGTACAGAAGGTAGCAGTACACCCCAGTAACCACGAGCAGTAGAGCCACAGTTGTGGCCTGGATCGATAACGTTGCCTTGGGCGACTGCCAGAAGTGTCCATGGTCCAAGCTCTCAGTGTCTAAAATAAAGTTCGCACTTTTACTGGGCTCGAGGTTCAGGACGATGAGGAGCACACTCCACGCACTCGAGAGCGAGAAGATGAGAACCATGAAGACAACGTATCTCCAGCCGATCATAGAGAATCGACGCCGTCTCCACTGCCACCAGCTTGTCTCCCTGTCTTGTGTAGGAGCCAGCGATCCCGTATCCGTCGTGGGTCCTTGAGCTACTTTCCATCCTAGCGAGTAGAACTGCGCCATTTGTAAGCAAGATGGACGCGTACTGAGCGGCACAGCAATAGACGATCAGACTTCTCCAAAAACAACCTCTTATTGACCAGGGAAGCATTACTTTAGCACAGCAACGTCGGCAGGATCTTAAAACAACTCAACTTCATGCAAGTAAAATTTGGAGCGTCCTCGAATTTATTGCGCGATCCCCTGATGCAGCTTCAGTTGATGCACTCGTGCTGAAAAGCTAGCGGCCATTTTCGGTCGCCGGCGGTAGGATGACATCACTAGGAGTCGGGATGGAGGACTTGTCCTTGGTATCTTCAGCGGCTCTGGGGGTATCAATCGCTTCTTCGTAGCCCTTGGTGCTGGCATCGTCGGCGTTGTTGTTCGTCGGCGCTTTGATGACGTCCTGCTTCTTGCTCTTGTAGCAGCTTGAAATGTTTCCCATGACTGACGGACGATTCGGAGTGTAGTGTAGAGCTGCTACTTAGGTCGTGAGGCGAAAATCGGATAGTGAACCGCCTGAAATCTCCGCCTTTATGTTAAAGGAATCTGAACCCCTCTGTCATCGTTCAGAATATCAATCTCAATCGAGACTGAAAGACAGCCGTCGACCTTCAACTATCCGATTGACATATCCGCTTCGTGTTGCCAGTTTAATCCTGCTCGGACGGTCTTATGGGAACGATCTCCAGCACCCCCTTCTCCATCGGCTTGTTCTTGACGAGTAGTGACGACCCGTAGACGCCCTTGCGCAGACGCGTGAGAGGGTACACGACCGTGTTCTGCTGAATCAAGGTGCACGGATCCGTGACGGACGAGCAGCCGAGCTGACTGCCGTCCCCAAGGATGACGCCCGCCTTCCTCCTGCCCGTATCGTAGGTGACGCCGTCCACGTCAATCGTCAGGTTAGAGCCTGAGAACAAACTCAAGTTGGCCGTCGTCACTTGGTTGCCGAAATGGCTCTTGAACCCGCAGACGCTGTCTCCGCAGTACCCTGGATGGCACAGCTCCGCGTCGTCCAGAATCACCGAGTTCTTCACTTCTCCTCGGAGCACAACGTTCCGACCCACGATCACATCCCCTCGAATGTACGTGCCGCTCCTCAACGTACTCCTCGCACCAATGATCGCCGGGCCCTTGATATACACATCCGGTTCAATCCGAACGTGCTTGCCAATGTGAATCGACCCCTCGGACAGATCGAAGGTTCCTCCCAGCACGTGGGCGTCTGGCAATACAATGAGCTTCCTCTTCTCCACCTCCTCCTCTTCCTCCTGTGACACCGCCGACCTGGACCAGCCGTACGACTGTCGTCTTGCTGACCCGGTGCTTTCGGTGGACGGGCGTCTCATGGGTCTCCCCTGCCCCTCCTCCTCCAGGTTGATGATCTTCTGCGGGGCGAACGTCTGAGTCCGGACACCTGGGTAGATGACGATCTCCGCCGTCTCGTTGGGGTCGAGCCACTCGGGCAGCCGCCAGCGCGTCTTGATGCGCGGGTACGACGACGAGCGCCCGCGGACACTGGGGCGGGGGTCGTCGCTGTCCTCCGAGTCGGACTCTTCCTCGGCCAGGGCGCGGCCGTCGCTGTCGAGCCTCGTGGAGCTCTGCAGCGTCGTGATCTGCGTGTTCTCCGCACCGAACGAGGACATCCACGCGTTGTCGGCGAAGAACTTGACGAGGTACGGGTGGATGGCGTCCAGCACGGCCAGCACGTTGCTGCAGCCGTCGAAGAGTCGGGCGTGGTCGAAGTCTTTCAGCCTCTCGGGGGAGAAGTACTTGTCCAACTGGAGTGCAACCGGCACGTCTGCATCCTCCAGCGCCTGGAGATCAAACACTTGCTGGTTGCGTGTGGATCCGTTCAATGGAAGCGGAGATACATTGTCTTGAGTAGATTCAGAGACCTTATCCGAAGTGGACTTTAACGCCGATTTATGGGTTGAGGAAGTGGAAGTGGAGCGAGACGAAGTTGAGTGAAGGTAGAGCTGGATCAGCAGCGTCGTAATCGCTGACGTGGCCACGCAGCAGAGCAGCACACTCGCCGTGAGCGCCGATGGCGCTGACGCCCCCGCCATGAAATATCTGATCAAAAACTGTCGAAGTGCGGCGATCTTCCAGCACAAACAACACAGTGTACCGAAACGTAGGTACAAGTGCGTAAGAAACCAATCAATTTTGTGTTTCGCACACCAACTCAGGTGCACTTGGTGTTTGTGTTGAGGAATCCGAGCAAAAAGGGGAACCGCCCGAAGCTCATCTGTCTGATTGTCTGTGGCGATGGATTCGGTGCGCGCCAAGCACGCGGCGGAGCTCGAGGCCAAGCGCAAGAAGCTCGAGGAGATCCGCAAGCGCAAGGCCGCCGTCAGGTGCGTCCCTACCTCCCTCTGCTGCGACAATCATAGAGCCTCTGTCTGTGTGGACTTGAAGGGCAACGCCTTATCCTTACTTGGCCTAACACTCCCGTCTTGCCGTTGGTACGGTCAATCACAGAGCCGCGGAGGAGTCGTCGGCTGCGTCTGACAGCGTGAACCAGGCCATCGGCCAGCAGGAGAACAAGTTCGATGACTTCATCCAGAACATCTTAAAGACGTCTGGGGAAAAGGAGGAGAAGGCCGGGGAGGATGACGCCAAGACGGCGGAGGACGCTGCAGTGTCCAACTCGCTGTCGCTGGCGGAGAAGCTGTCGTCGTTGTCCACCGTGGCCAGCGTGGCCGAGATGCACATCCAGCCGACGCTCGTGGAGACGTACACCAAGCACACGGAGACGGACATCACGCTGGAGCACGAGATCTTTGTCAAGGACGACGGCGCAACGGACATGGAGGTGGACGACATGGGGACAGTTCTCAGAGACGTCCGGGAAGTGTGGATGGGTCCACGGGCGGCTCGCCGTCATCTCCGCGTAGTCGCAACTTGACGGTGGACACAGAAATGTCCACCACCGGTACCGAGGCCTCTGGAGTAGTACTGTCTGCCGAGGAAAGGACCCAATTGATGCAGTCCGACGCAATGGAGGCGTTCTTGAACAAGGCCTCGCGTGTGATTGAGCGCGCGCTGAACACGTCCAGCAAGTACGACATTATGATCGACTACGGCGCGGACGTGGAGCAGGACAGCGTCGTGGAGGAAGCCACCGAGTCGCTTAAGCAGCAGTTCGTCTTTGCGGATGAGAAGTGGTCCAAGCACCGCGCTGTCACCGATGTGGACGTGTCCCCGTTCTACCCGGAGCTGACGCTCGTGGCGTACACGGCGCGCGACTTCTTGGAGGAGGAAGACAAGGACGATGGCATGACGTCTCAATGGGATACGATGGGCAATTCGGCGACGGCGGCACTTACAGAGGTGGCGTCGATTACGGAAGGTGTGGTGCTCTTGTGGTCGACGGCACTGCCTGGCCGACCAGAGTACCGGTTTACTTGTCATTCACAAGTTACTGCCGCCTGCTTCAACCCGTTTGATCGCCACATTATCATCGGCGGTACGTACTCTGGGCAGATCGTGATTTGGGACACAAGAGCAAAGAGCACTCCAGTTCAGAAGACGGCGCTGTCAGCATTCAGCCACACACACCCGATCTACGCCATGGCAGTTGCCGGCACGAAGACCTCGTACACGTAAGTGCATCGCTTCGAAGACCCACGTACTCCAACTTGCAAACTAACACTTGTCTATTCTGTAGCCTGATCTCGGCAAGTACGGACGGCCGCGTATGCGTGTGGGACATTGACCACTTGCAAAAGCCGCTGGATATGCTGGATCTCCGCATCTCGCTCTCCATCGTGTCCAACTACACCTCTGTTAACACCTCCGACAAGAAGATGGAAGCATCAGTGACATCGTTTGCGGTCCTAGGAAAGGAAATCAAAGAGCTGTTCATCGGTACGGAGGCGGGTAAGCTGTACTCGACAAAGATCGACCAGCAGAAGAACAAACCCGGAGCCGCCGACGATAGCGCCAATGATCCCGACAAGAAGAGCAGGAGTAGCCTTCTCGGAAGCAGCACTGGAGAGCTGGTCCGCGAAGTTATCGTTGAAGCCGTCTCAAAGGAGGGCTCTCATTTCGGGCCAGTCACGGCCATGCACTTCAACCCGCTGTTGCCGATGCACCGTGACAGCCTTTTGCTCACGTGCTCCCTGGACTCGACGGTCAAGCTGTGGAGTATGGAGCACCCAGACGTCCCAGTTCTGTCGTTCGAGCCCTCGAGCGAATACATTAGCGACGTGCGATGGTCGTCCGTGCACCCCGCGTTGTTTGCGGTTGCCGACAGTAGTGGCACGATCAGTATCTGGAACATCCTGAAGGACGTTGAGGTGCCCGCGGTTTCTGAGAACATCAGCAAAAAGTCGCTGAACAAGGTTCGATGGAGCGCCGACGGACGAAGTGTGATTACGGGCGACGCCGACGGAAAGTCTTTTATCTACGAAGTGCCCGCTGATGTAGGTTATCGTCCCCGCTCTTGCTTTCCTTGCTCGCTATAGCTGATTTCGTTTTTGCTTTGTAATTGTAGATCGCACTCCCCCAACCGGACGACTTGTCTCTCCTGGAGGGCAAGGTGGCAACCTCAATCGCGGCAGCAGCGCTCTCCAAGCCATGAACTCAATCTTAGTAGACGCGTAGATGCCAAATTGGCTTGAAGGGAAATCTGAAGTCGATTGTTTTGAGTTGACCGATCTTACCTTTGTTTGCTGTAAGCGTTGGATGCTGAGCAAAACGGCCGCTTGGGCCCATTCAATATGTTACGGAGAGTGAAACTAAGTTACGAGTGAAGCTTCATGAAGCCCACATTTCCGTCAAGCATGGAATTCGAGTGGAAACTCCTGTGAGTTATTGTACTTGCGGCACCACCTCTCGAACGCCTCTCGGACGGGAGCCACCTAAAGCCACGCCACAAACGTGTGAGAATTCAAGAGTGATAACTGTATCGAAAATGTAGTAATGACTTACCAAGTGCGGCTCCTTCACGAAGACTCGAATGCAGTACTCTTCATATTTCCGTGGACTGAACATTTCGTACGCACACTCGGGCAGACGAAAGCACCTGGCACTCGCAGTGGCGTTCTTGGAATAAAATCGGATGTGCTGGAGCGGATCTTCCTTTCCCTTCCCGTAGTGAACGCGCATGAATTCGAGGATCACGCTCTCTTTCTGATCAAAAAGCGATCGGCGGTTTGAGCAACGCAAAACCTCATTCAGGAGCATATCCTCAGTCTTCTGCTGTGAGTGATCGGTTATCGCTGTCTTCCCGACAAAGCTGTAGTACGGCTTGGAGTAGATGCGGTTTAGGAGCGACCTCGCCTCCTGCAGCTCGGGTTCATCGCTCTCCTGGACCTTTAGAAGCACACGGTCGTCGAAGTGCTGGTAAGCTTCCATCGAGCTCATAATCTCCGAGATGCGTTTTCCTTTGATCTTCAAGTGATCATTTGCCGAGATCAGGAGATCACATAACATGTAATCGATAGCACGAACGCCTTTGTGCTGATACACGGACTGGTGAAGCTCGTAGCGAGTTCGAAAAGCCTGCATGATCTGTCCCGGCAACTTTTCTGGAAAGCACACCACCATGTTCTCCTCAGGATCCTCGCGATCCACCAGCACTCGAGCATTGCGGATCAGCAGGTCGGTATCGCACGACATTTTGGCCCCTGTGTGAAGCGAGTCACGCATGAAGTAGTCCAGCTTGTCCACGTCAAGACCACTGTGCGCGTTATTCACGATGTCGTACAGGAAGCGTTGATTCCGGGACGGTCTGCCACGTAGAACGCCGATGGAATTGGGCAGAGGCCCGCCCCAAATGAGCTCCTTGATGAAGATCACGTCCTGCTGCGTCAGTCCGTAGTCCTCGATGCAGATCTTGTTCTCCGCCAGCAAGAAGTCGAACATGTCGACGGATCCCTGTTCGTGCGACCACTTGAAGGACTCGCTGATGAGCTTCTTCTTGCGGAGTTGGTCGAGGAACAACCCGTCGAAGACGTGGCTGAATGGCCCGTGGCCGAGATCATGACAGAGACCCGCGATCTTGATACACAAGATGTCTTCTTTGGTAATGGGCAGCCACGGTTGGTGGGACCGGATGCTCTCCATCATCTTCTCAGCTAGATAGGCCACTCCGAGGCAGTGCTCGAAGCGGGAATGCGTGGCTCCAATGTAGACATGGTTGGCAGCACCCAACTGATGCAGATTACGAAGCCGCTGGAACTGCAACCATAACAGTATACCAACAACAAAATGCAAGTCAGCACTCATCAGCATCTGGTCTCACAGTGTATCACAGTATACCTGCAGCGTATCGATGATCTTCATACAGATCGGCTCGAACGTCATTAGCCCATGGACGCTATCCATGATCTACCTCAGTACACCAAAGCAACGATTAGCAGCATATCCTAGCATAAATAACGATCTTCTCGTCGTACCTCTTTTCGTTCGTTCAACTTCAACATGTCCTTCTGTTGCGTGGTCTCCTCTATCTTAAGTTGTACGTGGCTCCACTCCGTCGTTTTCACTCTCTCTTCGTCCTCCTCCACCTGCGTCACTATAGAGCCTGCACCAGCGAAGACGCTCCTGTCCTCAGCACTCAGCGCGTCCTCTTGCGACGACAACAAATCCGCATCCGTGAAGGTACCGGCGTCGGCTTCAACGTCGTCTGAGGGGGCCTCGCTGGGCGTCAACTGCTTCCGGCGCAGCACGGACACGTCGCCAGTGTCCTGAAGCTTTTGGCGCTTGGATAGCGGCTGGAGCTGCCGCCCGAAGGCGGCCCAGAGCGTGTCCTGCTTCTTGCTGCTGCTGTTCATGGCGAGTGCGGAGTGCGGAATGCGGAATGGTGAAAGGGTGCGCAAGTTTCCTTTCGTACTTAGTGAGGATGACAATCACTCTTGCATTTGACTCGGTTTTGGTATGGGATCTTTCTGCTCGAGGTCGAAAAGGCAACTTCCATGGAATCCAGGGTACTTCTAGCAATGATCACACTCACTAGATATGCATTCATGTGAGCTTTTCCGCACGAGTACTGGGTTCGATCCTCACTGGTTTGACAGTGCCATCCAGAACAGAACACCATCTGATCGTCAGCTGCAAATTAAGTAGTATCGACCACGCTTCTTCAACAACATCTCGTGGCGGACCCACCTTCCTCTGAATCTGCACCTTGTGTAGGCTTACATAGTCTTGGTTAACCACGCACATTATAGCGCTTGCAGGCGGAAGTTCATGCAGATGCAAAACTTGCCGCTATTGGGAGGAACATCACAGCGTCGGTAAGGAACCCGGCCACAGACTTCAATTTCAGACTGAGAAAGGAAATCGACGATCTTGGCCTTGTCGAAGCCTGAGCGAATGCACAAGGTTGCGTTGAACTTCTCAAGAACTCTTTGAGTAGGTGGAGTAGGGCGATGTGAACTTTCATCAAGGCTCGGAGAGGGCGGAACTTCGAATATAGAGTTCGCCAGCGCAAAACCAATCCCAGTCGGATTGCAGTTCCCTCTGGATCTACTGCAGCACACAGGGCATATTCCGACGAGCACGAAGTCCTCAAGATTATCCAGTTTTCCATTCAGGGATAAATTGAAGCGATTCCATGTACGGCATTGTGATTTGCCGTAGCCTTGGTACTTTGTTCGGTGACGGGAGTTCTCGGACGAGGTGCAAAGTCGCCAGGGTCAAGCTTCGAAGGTTTGGTACACCACGAAGTGCCGCAACGGCTTCGGAAGCATACCGAGAAGAATCATTTGGCATATTGCTGAATAACTACGTAGACAAATAGCTAAGCTCGGATGTGCCTAATTCACTCGTTTTGTTACATGCCGGTGGCGTGAACACCCGCAAGATCTTGCATTGAACTTAAACGGCGTGCTGTGATGTTTTTGGACGCGTTTTCAGGAATGACCCACTCGGCGCACTGGTTTGGGTGGTTAAGTCGTATAGGATGCGCTTCAAGCTAATGTAGTGTATCCATCCGAAGACTCGGCTTGTTTTGCAATTCGCCCTAGGAGACTGCCATCTTCGGTGGCCTTCACCCATGGACTCTGGGCAAAATCCTGAGAATTTATGTCTAGATGTCTGCCATTGGGTCTGAAAGCAAACCACATAGCTTTTTCTGCCTTGTTTCCAAATTTGTAATCCACGCAATCTACCTAGTCGGCCATAGCGCTTGTCACTCTTGGCTATGCCCGAAATTCGACCGGATACACTTGTGAGTTGTTGAACTTGCGACACCATTTCTCAAACGCCTCTCGGACAGGTACCACCTACAAGAAAAGTAACAACGTCAGTTCTCTCAAATCACTTTATCTCCAATCCTACAGCAAACACTTACCAGGTGAGGCTCCTTCACGAATACTCGAATAGAATGCTCGTCAAATTTCCGCGGACTGAACATTTCGTACGCACACTCGGGCAAGCGGAAGCATCTGGCGCTCGCAGTAGCATTCTTCGAGTAAAACCGAACGTGCTGGAGCGGATCTTCCCTACCCTTGCCGTAATGAACGTACAAAAACTCCAGAATCACATTCGCCATCTCGTGGACAAGAGCCCGACTTGTAGAGCACCGCAGCACTTCGTTCAGCAACATATCCTCCGATTTGTGTTGGGAATGACTGGTTATCGCAGTTTTGCCGACGAAGTTGTAGTACGGTTTGGTATAAATTCGATTCAGCAGCGCCCTCGCCTCCTCCAACTCAGGTTGATCGCTCTCTTGGACTTTCAACAGGACGCGGTCATCGAAGTGCTGGTAAGCTTCCATACAGGTCATTATCTCCGAAATACGCTTCCCCTTTATCTTCAAGTGGTCGTTCGCCGAGATCAAGATATCGCACAGCATGTAGTCGATCGCGCGGACTCCTTTGTGTTGGTACACGGATTGGTGGAACTCGAAGCGAGTGCGGAAAACCTGCATGATCTGTCCCGGCAGCTTCTCGGGAAAGCACACCACCATGTTCTCCTCAGGATCCTCGCGATCCACCAGCACTCGAGCATTGCGGATCAGCAGGTCGGTATCGCACGACATTTTGGCCCCTGTGTGAAGCGAGTCACGCATGAAGTAGTCCAGCTTGTCCACGTCAAGACCACTGTGCGCGTTATTCACGATGTCGTACAGGAAGCGTTGATTCCGGGACGGTCTGCCACGTAGAACGCCGATGGAATTGGGCAGAGGCCCGCCCCAAATGAGCTCCTTGATGAAGATCACGTCCTGCTGCGTCAGTCCGTAGTCCTCGATGCAGATCTTGTTCTCCGCCAGCAAGAAGTCGAACATGTCGACGGATCCCTGTTCGTGCGACCACTTGAAGGACTCGCTGATGAGCTTCTTCTTGCGGAGTTGGTCGAGGAACAACCCGTCGAAGACGTGGCTGAATGGCCCGTGGCCGAGATCATGACAGAGACCCGCGATCTTGATACACAAGATGTCTTCTTTGGTAATGGGCAGCCAGGGCTGGTGGGACCGGATGCTCTCCATCATCTTCTCAGCTAGATAGGCCACTCCGAGGCAGTGCTCGAAGCGGGAATGCGTGGCTCCGATGTACACGAAACTGGCCGGACCAAGTTGGTGCAGGTTTCGGAGGCGTTGGAACTAACACAGCCAACCAAAACGTCATCAGTAACTTTTGTAGTATAATAATGTCACAAGGGTACTGTGTAGAACGTACTTGAAGTGTGTCAATGATCCTCATGCATAATGGCTCGAACGTCATCATGCCATGGACACAGTCCTTAATCTGCCAGCAAAGATACAACCCCAATCAGCATGACGCCAATGCACAGCTCCAGCACAATCTTCTAAGCATACCGCTTTTCTCTCGTGAAGCTTCAGACTCCTCGTTTGAATCTCCATCGCTTTCCCCACTATTAGCTCATTAGTCCAGCTCTTCTTCACGTCACCATCTATGGGCGAGTCAGGACTACCGAGGCTTGACGCTTCCTGGGACGAGAGGAACGCGTCTGTCACGCAGCCGGCGTCGTCACTCAACGACCCATCGCTCAAAGTTTCCCAGACTTGTCTTGCAGTCTCCAGCTTGAGGCGCTTGGTCGGGGACTTTCCGAAAGTCATGGGTAGCTTGTCGAGGTTCTTGTTCATAGGCGGCCGAGATATTTCTCTTCCTGTTCTTCTTCTTCTTCTCTGCGGGATTCACGCGCAATGGGCAGTGAAAGCCGCAAGTTTTTCGCCTTCACAATCCTGCAACAGAGCAACCCGACTTGGCGCTTCACTTGGTGGCAGGGATGTGAAGCCGATGGCGTGCGAAGAGATTGCGAGGACGACATGTTGCCTTTCGTGCCTAACGCGGCAAGAAGGTTATACTTAGATTTTGTGGCTTCAACTTGTCGATTGGATCGCCAGTCTTCACGGGACGGCTGTCGTGAAGGACAAGCAGGTAGGATTTCTTGTTAAAGGGATGATGATGATGATCACAGTTGTCTATTTAACTTTAGTTAATAGCGTCCTGAAAAATCCTAAGCCACTTCACAATCGGAGGCTTGTTGCGTGGTTTCTCTGCTTTTGGCATGTGTGTTTCTCCTTGTTGAGGATCATTGTATTCGAAGCAGTCGAGTACTTGTCGTAGTCGCAATCCGAACATTCGGTTTTCGATACTCCTGGAATCGCGGTGCGCTACTGCCCGAAGTTGACGTAACGCGGCCTTCCAGATTTCGGTCTTTCCTTGCTGCACCGTGACTAGTTCCTGCCGATGAACTTTTCTGTTGCGTGTCATCCACAGTGATGCCGTTGCAATGCTGCAGAAGGCCCACCATAGACAGCGCGCTGCTTTCGCATGATCTGATGTTAGCTCGCCGTATTGGGCGATAATGCGTTGCTTGAACCGAGCCGTGAGGGCTGGTGGCGTTCGCGAAGCAACAAAGTACTGATACTTTGCCAGCTCCACTTGCGTTACCGTTGATCCAGTCCAATGCTCCACTAGGATCGTCCATACAGCCTCTGCATACGGACATGCCCATAGTAGGTGCTCCAATGTCTCTTTGTGACCTTCGCATCGTTGGGTCATCCTGCAGTGAGCACTATGCTCGCGTCGTGGAAAATACAAATTAAGCTGACTCACAGCAACCCTGTACGCTGTCCAGACTTGAAATTCGGTCAGAGCATCCTGTCGAGCCCACAGTTCTGTCGGTGTCTGATCTTGCGTCGCCTTCACCCACTCGGACTGACATCCTCGACTGTGTAGTTTGGCCACAAGCGGGGCTAGATGCTTTCCGAGCACCAAGCGGAACTGCCTGAATGGTTGTTTCTTGAGCGCTTGTAGAACTCGTTTGTTCTTTACCTTCTCAGGAACTAACCAGGGAAAGCCGTGCAAAAGCGGCGTTGCTTCGATCACTATGCCTTCGCTTGCAGCATACTCGGCCATATCGGCTCCGTCCTGTTGTACTTCACGATTGCCATGCACGCTAGCGATTGTGCAGTTAATCCCGTCGGGTTCCTGTAGTAACGTAATTGCTCCCTCCGCCGTCGCTCCAATGCATGGGATCCCCTGCACTGTTTCCGGTGCAGTCTTCTTCCATTCATACGGTGCCGATAGATTCGGTTCATGGCGCAGAGTTACTGAAACGCTGCTGGTCCCGAACGTGTCTCGTACCGACATTGGTGTAGCTACAAGAATCGATAGGAACCATTTGCGGAGCTTTGCGAGGGTGTGATGCTTGGTTTCACTCTGCGGTCGGGGAATAGTAACCATATAGATATCCCTATCCACCCGTCTGATGTTACGCGCGTTTAGACTGCATGGTTGGACGCGTTGGAATTGTCGTGCCCGCAGCTCGGATCCGTCGTGGCCGGTTATCCACGGATTTTCAGCCCAGGAGAACGTCATCCAGAAGCTACGTATGTGCTTTGGCACGTCGTCCAGGGTTGGGTAGTCAATTCCAGGTGTAAGTACTACCATGGTGTCTTCCTTTCCCCACCAGCTAAAGGTCGAAGTGCAGAGGCGTTGAACGCTTCCTGCGCTTTGGTTGTGTCTAGCTTCTTGAACACTGCGGTCCGGCGCTATCCATTCTCCTAACTCCCGGCCAACTTTTGACACTGCCGTACGGGTTTGTTGACGCCGATTGCTCTTGAAACGTGGAGTCGGTGCCCATTCTCCCAGTGGGTACACCAACTCGTCATTGTATTGCTGCCAGGAGTTCCATGCGCACGTGTACTCGTCTATTGGTCGTAGGAACCATTGCATTGCGTGCTTTACCCTTTGCGTCTTCAGAGCAACGGTAATTGATGCAAGACCCAGACCCCCTGCTTTCCGGGGTGTATAAACTAAACTTGGGTTCATTTTGTGCCGAACTGAGTCCACCTCCAGGCTTCCATGCCATAGAAATCGCTTTTGTAGGAATTCAAGCTCTTCAATAGTATCCGGTGCTGGTTGGAACATGACAGCTGTGAAAAGCAGTGCTGGAAGCAATATAACGTTCAGTATCACCACTCGATCAGCTACACTGGTTTTCTTGGATGCAACCGTGGCTAGTCTGCGCTTTAGACGACGCAGTCTGTCAGCCCAGTTAACGGCTCTCATCTCACCGGTTCCTACTTGGTAGCCGAGGTATCTCGTTGTATCACCATGTTGCAGTACTGGGATATTCCGAATCGTCGACAAAGAAATTGCCTTGTTCAGAAAGATGTAGCAGCTTTTTGCTGGCTGCACCTTTAGACCCGATAATGCCCCAAACCGAGAAACGACTCTCAATGCGGCCTGAAGTTGGGCTGTCCGCTTGAGAAATATCGTGGAGTCATCCACGAAAGCCGAAAATACGTGTTTCCTCTCCGGCTTTGCTCCTGGGACTCGGATCCCCTGAATATCGGGGGCCTGTAGCAGTGCGAGTCCCAATATCTTAGCCGCCAAAATAAAAAGTAGAGGTGCTAATGGGCAACCTTGCCTAATCCCGGTGACTACTGGTACTGCTTTCGACACCTCTCCATTTACCATAAATTGCGCTGTAGTCTTCTCGTGTAGTCGACTAATCAACGCTACGAACCGTGAATCAAATCCAAACATCTCCAGAACTAAAACGATAAATGCTCGATCTAGCGTGTCGTATGCCTTTCGAAAATCAAGCAGTAGAACACCCGGACTATCTTCGGCAGTCATGTCGGAGTCATCCACAGCGCTCTGCAGAATCGCCAACATCATGGCTACCGTCTTTTGGATCTACCGGCCATGCACGAATCCCTGTTGGGTTGCTCCAATTAAGCGACCTAAAAACGTTTGCAGTCTTGTTGCTATCACATTGGTGAAGACTTTGTAGCTGGTCTGAAGCAGGGCTATGGGTCTGTAGTCCATGGCATGCTCCGAGTCTCCTTTCTTCCTCAGTGGTATTATCATTGCTTTGCGAAATGATTCAGGAGGTTCAGCTCCTAGGAGAATGTCGTTACTCATCTTCGTTAACAGCGGAATTAAGATGCCACCTGCGTCCTTGTAAACGTCGTTGTTCAGTCCATCTTCCCCTGCCGCTTTATGCCGACTGAGAGATTCGATCGCTTCTGCAATTTCCGTCGTTGTTATTTCAGCCATGAGGAAGTCGTTGTCCTCCGGCCGCACCTTTCGACACTCTGGGATTTCTACAAAGTCTTGTAGAGCTGCCCGCAAGTCATCTCCACCAGTAAAATCACTGTGCCGCTGCCCTTGAATGGCGCTCCATTCAATGGCGAAGCGGTCCGAAATCGGCGTGATTGCTGTATACTCCGGTCCAGTTGACGCTCGAATATTCGTGACGGTTTGGTCATGCTCCCAATTTGACCACCGTTTGAACTTTAGTCGCATCGCTTCAGCTGTATTTTCCAACCTTTCTCCCATTCTATGCTGCGCTGCTGCTTTCAGATCGTTGGTAGCAGCCTGAATTAGTTGCTGACGAGTTATGAGGTTAGCGCGCGTCTGACTCTGCAGTCGTTTTGTGACTCGTTGCCTCCGTTGTTTATCTCGTTTCGCCACTTTTGCTATCGCTCCCAGTATTTGTTTGAGTATTCCATCCCAGTGTTGTACTCCAGTAGTTTGACCAATCCCTCTTTTCGCCATCTCGGTTAGTAAATCAAGAAGAACTTTGTCGGGGTACGACGACCGGATCGGGTACGACGGCCTTCGCTGGGCTTTTTTGCGGTACTTCTGAGGATCACTTAGGTGTAGTGTTACTGCTTGGTGATCGGAGTCTACTGGAGGTAATTGCACATCTACCCATTGTACTCGCTGCTGCCATTTTGCTGATACGTAGAACCTGTCAATTCTACTGGCGGAGTTTTGTTTCCAGTACGTGAAGTGCGCTGTCGGCGGAAGCGCACCCTCATCTTCAGCATGCCCCATTAATTCTCGTGCATCAACCCAGTTTCTGTCGTTCATCCAATCATCTAATATTCTGCTTTCCGTTCGGGCTGCATGACGATTCCCTCTTCTATCTAGTAGAGGAGCTTGTACGCAGTTAAAATCACCGCCCGCAATCGCGTTAGTCGTGAGAGCCTTAGTGCTGCTGCGTAGACCAGCGAAGAAACTTTCGCGATCACTGCGTTTGTTTGGTGCATAGATATTCATCACCACGCCAAGGTCCTCATGATACACTGAGAGCACTCGGGGGGTCCACTTCGTCATTTCCCATGGCTTTGTAGCTGGTAATGCGTCTGGGTTCAACAAGATTCCGACGCCTCCTTTGGGACTCTTACCAATGCTCCAGTACGACGTTCTTGTTGATTGTTTAGAGAGACCCCATAGCCTGCGCCATTGGCTCTCTAATTCCTCCACTTCTTCTTTCAGCCATCCTTGCTTCATGATTCGGGGGCGTGCCATCAAATGGCACAAACTAAGAAGTTTGATTTGAAGTGCCTCCACAGCCAGGGAGTGGCGTGGCGGGTTAAGCGTGCTGTGGAGATCTAAAACTAACGAGGCGACTCCTCCTACGTGCTCCTGCGTTGGTTTCATCTCTAGCTGCGTCTGCTGAAAAGCTATTTTCACTCCACTTGAAAATTTCCATTTCAGCCATCCTTGCTTCATGATTCGGGGGCGTGCCATCAAATGGCACAAACTAAGAAGTTTGATTTGAAGTGCCTCCACAGCCAGGGAGTGGCGTGGGGGAAACCCCAATATCTCGCTTCAAAGCAGGCTTTGCCAGCATTTCAGCTGCCATTTTCTCCATGAGACGCCCGCCGATCCTAGTGTAGCGCTCAACCGCGTCCGATCTCCACCGTCCAAACAATTTCACCGCCAAACTGTCGTAGCCTGCGTTGAATAGAGCTGTGGCGCCGCCGCTTCGCAAAGAATGTGATCCGTACTGATCAGGATTTTGGCCAGCGCGCTCCGCTGCACGCTTGATCGCTGTCACTAGTTGATTGACTTGCAGATTTGTGGTAGCATCAATCTTGCACAGTAGTGAGGCCTTCTCGACGCCAAGCTTGTCATGATGTTTCGCCAAATACCACGCAGCGAGGACTGGGCAGCACCATCGGGCACCTGAACGTTGCAGTCTGCGACTAGTGCCGCTTCCGAACTGGTCAGACTTGCTCCCACGAAAGTGTATCACTACCGCGGACACCTCTTGTAGATTTTCTGCTTCTTTTTCGTCGTTGTTCACAAATTTGATGTCCGAGCGCCGAATCGCGTATGGCTTCACTTTGGAGCCGAGAGCCAAATATTCGGATCGCCTCAAAAGAAAGAAGAAGCCCAGCACCGAAGCCCCCCATATGACTCGGTGCTGGGCTGATGAGAAGTCGAGTGATTCGTGCAGCCGTTTGAGGATAGTAGTCGTAACTGGGGATTTTGGGCTGCCGACCGGGTCCGATCTTCGCATTCCAGTGATTGCGAGTTGGTGGCCGGGCAGTAGTCTGACGCTGTATCCGAGTTGTCGCCGATGATGCCACGAGATCTGACTGATTTTTGAGAGCACGGTGCCGGCAGTGTTTCCGATGGCGGATTGACCCCAACCGAATCTCCAGCAGTAAACGGCAAATAGAGCGAGTTGATAGGAGTGCTGACTGGGGCTTTCGGGGAGCCATCTTGGAAAATTAAGCCAGTCGCACCATTGACACCACTGACTCCAGGTCGCGTTATACTTGGATGCCGACGTCGCGGCCAGTGAGCGGGACTGAAGTTGCTCGAGAAGCCCGTGTAAATTTTCCTGCAATGCGCCGGGACTGGAGACTGTGTCCAACACGACGAAAAAGTTAGTCCATCTTGTTAGATAGGGTTCGGCCCACGCACGTGATGCGGCATCCGCCATCCAGTTTGTAGAACCCGCGATGTGCTCAGCCGATATCCTGAGATTGAAGTACGCTTCCCCGAGGCCGATGCACCTATTGATTTCTTGGCTGAACTGGTTTCTTGCGTGAAGTTTGTTGCACCAAGTGACGGCGGAGGTGTTGTCACTCCAGCATTTCACTTGCACCAGGCGACCAGCAGCTTGTCTGTTCCACTTTGGGCCCCATGTCCAGAGGGCCATCGCCATGCACAAGTGTTCCCTTACGTTAATAGAGAATTCGGCTTCGCCCGACAACGACTCCTTGATCATAGCCACCTCGATGTCATCAAATCGAACTTGGATAAATTCGTCGCATGCAGGATCTAAGACGGCCAGTCCACTGTTAGATGCATCCATATAGAGCTCCACCTGTGGAACCACTGTGCCCGCAAATATTGACAGCGGCAGATCTACCAGGCAGCCGTGGTGCAGAATTTGCTCGAACCACATCAAATCAGCGATGGACCCTTTAGCCAACTGCATCCGTCCAAACCTTGGTGCCGAGGTGCACTGAGCTTGCAGCCGCTGGTAAAATGGTTTTGCTGTTCTCAGGCATATCGCCACATGGCGGAGAGAGCCGAGCACTTTGTAAAGTTCACTTTTGATGCCTTGCCACACTTGAGCAGAGCCTTCACTCGGTTGCAGGCCTTCTCAACTTTCTCACTCGGAATTGATACTGTTCGCTGCTCCGTATTCCAGCGTAGCCCCAAGGCAACCAGATCAGAGCACCATCCTGAGAATTTTGCCTCATTGATGGAGCGTGGGCCCAGTACGGCCAACATTGCATGCCGTAGAGTTGCTTCAGCGAGCAATAGTCTGTCGCCGACGTCCGGCTCGACCAAGATGTGGTCATCGACCCATTCATACGGGAAGAATGGTTCATTGTCGGTCGATTCTGACACCGAAGCGGGTGAATTAGTGCCCATTAGCCACGAGATTGCTCGCCCAAAAGTGTATAACAAGGAGGTGACCCCGACCATCCAAACGGAGCGGCCATGTCGACGACCAAAATGCCAAGCTCCTCGATTAGCGCCGCCATACGAAATACTTGATTGGCGCATGTTCTCAAATGCCGAAAGGCTCCCTTTACATCTCCTTTCAACATGCGAATGCGTCCCGAGTGCCGCTGCTTGGCAAGTTGCTCAATGCGCCGAGCTATTACTACCACCGACTCAAAACGGAGTTTCGGAACAGATTCGACCATAAATGCAGCATTGACTGAGTCATCCTTCGGGAATGACAAGTCATGAATGGTTCGCACTTCTTCGTTTGGATCTGTGTCTTTCTTCTCCACAGCTCCGAGGGGGCTACACACAACCTCAGGCCACTGATCGAGAATATCAGCATCGACAACCATATACTGACCGGAGTCTTGTCCCTCACGAATACTTCTGGTGACCGCACGGAGATACCTCCGACAGGAGCCATGGTTCTTCGGAGGCGGACGCCTAGGGCGAGGACCTTGCCGCCACTGAGCTTCTATCCTCGGTCAGCAATTTCGATCAGCAAGTCGAGCAAAGGGTAGCCTTGTAGTACCATTCGAAGCCGATTGGTGTCGAGCGCCTTGTTGGGTCTCCGGTCCTCTGTAGTCTCTCCACGAATCAGTTGGGTCGCTTGTTCTAAGGTCAGCTTTTCCGAACGAATTATTCGTGAGAGAGATTCTCGTGCGAGGTCATCAATAGTATACAGTGTTTTTCCTCTGACCGGCGAACGAACGACACCTCTTTTACGTAGCACGATCGAAATTTTGCATTCTTGTCGAAGAAGCTCTTCCTCAAGCGCCCCTCGAATGGTTTCTGCTGACATAAGAGATAGCGTTACAGGAACGACGTGGTTTATGTCGTTATTACCTTCGGAACTCACGTCCAATGGTGGCAGCGACACCAAAGGCGACAATGGTAGGTGCGTCGTCCGTCTGGCTTCGATCACGACTTCAGAGTTTGGCCGACAGCAAGGCCTCGACCGACAACACTCTGCTTCTCCCCCATTCAGGTTTTCACAGTTTAACGGCATTCTACCGCTGTGTAATTTCTGTTGGGCACAGGTCACCATGTCGATCTTGCTCATTGCTGTAGTAACGATCTGAGGGCAAGGCCTCGAACGACTCTCACCCACTCCTCTCACCGGCGGTTTTTCACTTGGTGGCCGCCATTGGCAGCCATGTACTTCCCGCTGCAGAAAGGTGGTGATATCGGTCTTGCTCGTTGCCCCCGTCAGCGTGGTGAGCTTTATCGCGCTGACATTGTAGTTGTACTGCGCCGGTGTACCGGCGTTGATGTTGCCCGACTGGAATTCTGGGCACAAATTAGAGACTGCTCGGTTGACGCTTGTAAAAGTTGTGCCTCGCTGCTTCTGGCATGTATTGTGCACTTGTTGCTGCGCTAAACTATCTAACCAAGAAAGGCGCGCTGCGATCCTTCCCTCGGCGAGTCAAAGCTGATTGTGCTCGTCCTTCAGCCCTCCGAACCGCTTGATAATTTCAGATTTCACAGCGGCGGGGAGCTTCTTCGGGACAAAGTGACCGTGTTCACTTGGGCAGCGCCCATCACTGTCCGACGCACATCCTGCCTTCGACAGGAAACGCATACACAGGCTGCGGGACTTCCCAGTCGCAGGGTCCACTTGCTCTGGCAATTGGCGCAACACTTCCCTTGGGATCCGACCTAAACGCTTCTTACTTTCGCGAGCGGGAGGGTGGGTTTGGCGCGCAGATGCCACTCTGGTCTCTGAGGCCTGGGCTACCACTGGTATCGTCTTCACCGCCATTTCTTCGACTTGTCGGTGTACTTTCACGAACATGAGGTCCCTTAGTAGCTTGTCATCAGTTGTGCATCTCTGCTTCACTTGGCTAAGATCACCACCAGCTTCCGCTACTCCTCGAAACTCTTCCAGCAGATCGTTTATCCAATAGACCAAAACAGACAGATCTTTCGTGCTCCAGGTGACTTGCTTGAGAGTTTCTTCGGTGAACTCCACAATCTGCTCCACCAGATCCACCAGTTCGGCGCAGCAAAACTCGCGAGCGTACGTCAAAAATACCCTCGTCGAATCTACAACTTCATCAATGCTCGACGCGGGCATGGCCGGCGCAAATTCTGCTGAAGCTGACAAGTTCGCAAAATTGGAACCACCCGATTCCAACCACGTCATCCGCTCTGATTGTGAGAGCCTAGCAAAGTGTCGGATTGACAAACCACTCGAGCCGAATTCGATGTCATAGGCTCGCGTGCACACACCGGGTGTCGCCTTGAATTTCACGTGCTCGGACCGAACTAAACCTTTGATAAATACAGTGGCAGGCTTACCTATGTGTTTCGCAGATGTCACTCGATCATGAACGACTTGTTGGTCCTCTCGAGGGACGAAATCGTACTTTGATGAGCGCGCAGGTGTCTTGCTTGGCTTACGCGCTGTCGCAGATACCTGGAGTTCTCTGGTCTGCTCGACGGGTACACCGACATCGTTGTTGCACTCCGAAGTCCGGCGAATGCTGAGAAAACGAGCCAGCAAGTCTGGGTCATTCCGTAATTTTTCTACGATGAGAGCGTCATGGTCCAATGCTGTTCGGCGGTATTTGTGGCCGTTGTCATCTTCATCGAAGACCAAAACTTGACGAACGCGCTTAGCCGGGCCTTGTGTTGTAGATGCCGAGCGCAGCTCATCGGCGTTGCCTTCTGACCGATCTTGTGGCGTCTCGTCGTCATCTGCAAAGAGTCAAATAGCTCTGTAGCCTCTGCTACTGATCCTTGTTCTTGGCTTGACTGCGACGATGGAGGACAACAAAACGACTGCCCAACACCGTGGGGGCTGGTTCGGTACCTCCGTCTACATAATACGCGAAGTCCAGCGCGTGCTGTAGAGGAACTCAGTCTGCCTGCCCGTCGTTGGGTCGATCCATTTGCAGACCTTATCTGCTGGAGGATAGCTATCCTCCGATAGTAGATCTGCCAACACGACCGAAATTTCGTGTGAGGCGACCGTGCCATCTCTGCCAAGCACTCTGTCGAGAATTGCAGCTTCTAGCTCCTTGATCTCTGAATCGCTCCAATCCTCGCCGTTGAACTGGACGTGCTCCAATAGCAGGGCGACAATAGGTGCCACCCTGGACACTGCGTCTACGGTAGCTTCCATTTGCACCCCACCGGATCGAATCGTTAAACGATCACCGGAAACAGCCACAACCTGTCCGTAGTTAACTTGGTGAACGACACGCATTGACACCGAGCTCCTCAAGAACGACGATTTCCCCGCCTTGTCCACTTCGCGCGCCGTCACGACGTGCTCCTCGGCTAGCTGTCGCTGCACGGTCCCTTCGACTCCGTCAAAGCTCCGAAACGACACGTGGTTCGCATCTAGCTGTACGACCCTGGCGTAGAACGGGTGGTCATAGTTGCCGTCGAGTAGTTCCGGCATCAGGTGCAGGTACGAGCGTGACGTCAGCCGGACCATTATCCGGAGGGCTGAGGGCTGTAGGCGCGAAGCAGGAGGTCTTAAGCGTGCTGTGGAGATCTAAAACTAACGAGGCGACTCCTCCTACGTGCTCCTGCGTTGGTTTCATCTCTAGCTGCGTCTGCTGAAAAGCTATTTTCACTCCACTTGAAAATTTCCAGGTGCTGACAATGTGCGTCTCTTGAATCAAGATCATAAGCGGTCGCTGCTTGACTGGTATCGTTCGCCAAGCCCGCAACCACTTAATTCGTGTATCTCGCTTGAAGCCTCTCACGTTCTGCGTCAAAATCCGAACCCCACCTGATTGTGGTTTAGATGATGGTGATTTCCACAGACCTGCTTGCTCAAATTCTCGCTCCATCCTATAATGACACCCGTCGGCATCACTTGCGCCAACTTGTTGATGTTGCAAGTTTGGCGCCTGCACCACTTGGGTGTAGCCCTTAATTACGGAGCTGGGCCGAGTCCACGCTCACTAGCGCCTTCGCTGTGAAGAAAGTGTGGACGGAGTCCCAGTCTACATAGTCATCTGCGTTCGCGAACGCAGCTCGTAAATATTCGTCGTGCTCTATCTGCTGCAGATGCAGCCTGAACATTTGATGCACTGTACGAGCTTTCTGGATCGGAATCTCGCTCTTGGCCTTAAGCTCAATAGCGTAGCATAGCGTGCTTAGTAAATGCCTTCCGAATTTGCCTTTGTTTTGTGGTGAGCAGAGATCAAGCCGTGTGCCATATCGCTCACCTAGCGATTTTGCACGCCCCCAGTCGTCTGAGCTGTCCGCCACGAGCTGACGTTGCTGATTGGTTGGTACTCGACGAAGCCGATCTAACCACGTTGAAGCCCAGTGCTTCACCGGCCCTTTTTCCAAAGACTGCTGTAGCTCATAGAGTTCTTGCTGAAGGCATTCAATGCGCCATCCTGCTGTCCACTGTGTTATCTGCTGGGCAGAAGCTCGTTCCAGTATTCGAGCTGGGCACGCGAATCCTCGAACCATTTGAACAAACAGCAACGGTTCTTTTTCAGCAGCCGCAGTCCATTGACGATCAGTGTCAGTGGTTCTTGGGAACCGTACTTTGGTTCGTCTCATCCATTCTGTTGCCTTTTTGTCCCACAAGACCTCCCATTTGTCTGTGATGGAAGTCCCTTCGGCTTCACCCCCACTCTCGCTATCAGACATTAGTTCTGCCTCTGTGAACTCTTGCAACAAACGCCGTGGAATGTCTAGTTCCTCCTTAGCCTCGTTTCTCGTTTTCTTCAAAGGGACGCTCGCATTGCGAGCATTAACAACTGCGCCGTTCACCTTTTTTTTCTTCATTGGCGTTGGTTCATGATTGCGCTTACCCTTTCCGGCTTGGACGCGGCCATGGTCCTTTGTAAGCTGTGTGCCTAAGTCGGAAGTTGCGTCACTTATCCCGGTGGATGTTGCTGTGGTCATCGTCAGTGGTTGCTCCCCCATCGTAGATTCATTGCTGGTATTGCCTGCTATTTTCCACCGTTGGAACTTCGCCTCCGATACATTATGGTGCTGCAGGAACCCCATGAGCTCGGCTCCGTCAAACCCATCCAAAAGACCCAACCTCTCTTCCTCGTGATCCGTCATTGCTGGTATAGTGATTTTGAAGAAGTCGACCAGACGCTTCTTTGCCGCATCATCTTTGCTGAGGATTATCTTAATTTCTCGAGCTGACTCCGGTAAAACGCGCGTTTCAACTGGTTGCAACATTGCTTGATCGTCTTCACTTGGTGCTTCTACTCCAAACGGGGTTTCATCCTCTGGGGTCTCTACCATTTCCTCATCGCTGTCCGGGTAAATGCTCTTCAAGTCAATTTGCTGCTGGTCTTGCTCAAAGTGACTGTATGCAATGTGATGTTCATCTAGGAACCGAACTACCAGTGGTGCTTCAATCGAATTAGTCTCAGACTCTGTCAGCGCCCGTCCTAACAGTTGAATCCAAGTTGGCAAATCGAGTGGTTTTTCCTTCGCACTCTGGTAGGTGGCTCCATTCTTAGTCTTCACACAACAACTATAGCGCGTGCATTTCCAGTTGCGGTTGTTATCTTGACCCAGCACGAAAATGTCTTTTTTCAACAAGATAGTCATCATTCGCAGTGTGTCGTTGTTGCCCCACAGGTTTCTTGGGACTAATGTTACGCCATCCGTCGGGCTGGAGGCGTACTCCTCTAACCACTTCGTGAAGAGCTTTGCCGAATTACGGGATGTGACTTTCTTTCCTGCATTTATCGTAGCCGGTTGCTGCTGTTTCTCCTCACTGCGTGACTTCCGGAGAAGAATACGGGCTCTCGTCTCGTGAGGGAATTCTTTACCAAAATTGAGTGAGGCTACTTGCTGCACCCCCGTCTTTATCGTCTTTGCCAGCTCGTTCACACATTCGGGTGCTTGGTTGTATTCGACTCCAAGTAAGGCCTGTGCTACGGCGAGGACTTGGCAATTCCCGGTCGCTGGTGTTTGCATTGCACGTAATCCGAGAGATTGCTCCACAACATCAAACGTAGTCTCCTTGTCCACCTTCACCCCTAGCGGCTGCATATTGAACGGTTCTCCCCGGCCACATGCACCCTCCTGAACGACTGTGGCAATCGTACCTCTCGTCGCCGCAATGTTCGCTAGGAGGTGAGTCGATCGTGATGTCTCCTCGTACTGCGTTGGCTGTCTCGTGAGCAAGACGGTCTTACTATCGTCGTCCTCCGTTTCATCATCTTCGTCACTGACTAGTAGGTCTATGACCTCTTCGTTCGTTGGCCAGTACTTACGTCCTGACTGCGGTCGAGGCTGCGTCGTGGTACTACTTGTTACCGCAGCGGCGCTGTTGGCTACGGTTTTCCAGGAGTCTTCACGGACCCGCTCACTGAGCTTTTCAATTGGACTCTGCTGCGCGTTCTTGTTCGCTGCTGTACTCTTCGATTTCTCCGCCGATTCTTGCTGACGGCTTGAATCGGGTTGCGCTTCCGCGCCTGGAACAGTCGATACCGGTTCCTTCCTTCGTGCTATGGCATTTTTCAGTTCTGAAAGGGTTTTGAAAGCTGGGTTTGGATTCCCCATTGCCACCATCTCACTCTCGTTGATTGTCACTACGGCTCCCTGCCTCAGTGTCTCTGGCGTCTGCTGACAACGCCTAGCCAAGTGACCAGGATCTCCGCAAGCTAGACATTGTTTGTCATGTTTGTTCCGTGGGTGTTCCAGAACAATGACCTCTCCTAGCCAAATCATCCTGACCTTGCCGCGCAGATACTCTGGGCAGTGTCCGATTTGAAAACGCAATTCCCACGTGTTGGAAGTCCGTGAGTGCCTAGAGTAGGTGTCCACATCTACCATTTCAAACGTAAACGGGATTTTCGCTTTGAACCATTGATAGAGCCTCCGTAAATCCATACCGCGTGTCAGGTTGCGCATGCGAACATGGTAATGGGGCTGTACCGTTTTGAGAGGCTTTCTCGCGTGAACTGCATCAACTCTAACGTGCGTGTTCTGCAGAGTGTGGAGTCTTCTGCCAAATGGCACTCGTACGTGTCCGTATCGCAATGCTGCCACCCTGGAGAAGAAGGTGAAGACGATCGTGTGCGTCGAGGCTTCATAATGCACTGTCTTGATAGATGCCAGCATCGTATACAAATCCTTCGAGGAGTTTTGTCTCGATGCTGCTGCTGTCCCAATGAGTTGGAGGACTCATTTCAGTAGTTCGTTGGGTCGGATGTAAGACTTCCTCGGCATCCAACTTCATCTTGAGCTCACCTTCTACGTTGGCATGTAGCATGAGCTGCAGTTCAAAACAGCCTTCTGCGCCTAGTACTTTCATCAGTATCGGGGGCAGCGTGCGACAGAGAATATCGCCTTCTGCAATTCCTTCGGCGATGCGCCATTCGTCCTCATGGCTACGTGCTTGAGTCGCAGCAGGGTCATACTGCTGGAGACAGACAGTAAGAAGCCGTTGTTGCTCTTCGGCATTGTATTTGGCTGGGTTGAACATGAAATTTACTTCTGTCGTCGTAGCTGGCGTTGCGACTACAGTAGCCGCTTCTTTACTGCCTTTTACCACTTTGATCCACTCGTGAAGCACCGGTGTAGCGCTTACCTCCAGGTTTGATGTCACGTTATCCAATGCTTTGGCCAGGTGCCACTTTGATTGAGCTACCAACAGAAGCACTTTGTCGAGCGCTGCATCCCATGCCTCGTCCGCCCTCAACGCTGTCTTCATGATCACTCTTGCTAGTTTGAGCAGGCGTTGCTTCTCCTTGACGGTCAGCGTCTTGTTAACGCCTCGTCGCTCATTCTCTTCCTGCAAGTGGTTTCTCGTGACTGCCGCTTCATACAACTCCACGACAAGTTGGAGCTCCGTTGTCAGCGGTCGTGCTGGGGACGATTCCTTCAGTGAACTGATTAGGAGCTCGAACTTGCGTTGGGGGAGCACGCTGGCTTCATTACACGTATCGGCACGTGTCGTCCGACTGCTGGTTGCTGCATCGGGCGTGTTGTCTTGAGACTCTCCGTCTGAAACATCTTCATTGCGACCTTGGATCCCATTCGTTCTCTCCTTTCCATGGTCACTTCGCTCAGGGCTTGCCTCTGTGCAGTCTTGAGACGCTTTCACTACTTCTCCTTCCTCAATGTAGCTCTCTTCCTCTGCTTCTTCTTGCTGCTGCTCAGACAGGTCGTTGTCGTTGGCATCTGCTCATCTCCATCACTGTCAGCTCGACCTGCCATCTTCTCTTCATCTCGCCCGCCTCCAGCGACGCCGGGGTCATCCGGCACTCCTTGAGGAGACTCGTTCATCCTGGCTATAGTGAAACCAAGTAGTTTGGCTTGAACTATTCCGCGCCTGTGGTTCGTTACTCTATCCCGAACAGAACAACCCGAACCGAGGTTGTGCCGGCTTTATCGCTAATTCGAGACTGATTTCTTGTTAAAGGGGCCATCCATCTGTCCGTCTCGCTTATAACCAGAGCCTCTTCGGGATCTTGCTTGGCATCATTGTCGTCTGACGATTCGCCGTTAAAATGGTTGTCTGAGCACTAGATCGGGATGCTCCCTCCAACAGCTAAAGCTGCTAGCGCTTGGGTGTCATGACCAAGTCTTTCTTACGATGCAATGTCCATACGATAAGTGCTGTTGGAATTATAAGGAAAACATATGTTCTTTTAAAAAAATGCAATTTAACACGGGTCCTGGCTACGGAGAAGGCGCAGATTGGACGTTTTGGCGGGTGTTTTGGGAGGAGGTAAAGTGCGGAAATTGGCCAATTAAGAAACAAAATATACCGCTAGATAGCTCGCTATCTATCGGGATGAATGCCAGCATGAAAAACGCGCTACCTACAACGTACTTTGCAAGATTTTCGCTCAAATGCGGCACCCGGTTGAAGGTGGCCGCAAGTCCTAAGCAAGGTCTTGCCGTCCCGAAGTGCAACAGCTGTCAGACAGTCGTCGGTTTGAGGTGCGCAGAAAGTACTTTTTCATGTGATCGTCTACAGTAGCATACATCATGCCTGGACGCTACTTTCAGACAAAGCGGTTCTCCATCCATGGGCGTATTGGTGATAGCGTTTGCCACCACCATCTCGACCAGCGCTAGATCCAACTCGGCCGTCACCGGCACCACCAACGACAATAACGACACTTGCACCAGCTCCACGTCCGACAACCACACTGCCACTTTCTCGCTTGCCTTGGTGCATTGGCTCCGGATCGGAAAATGGTGGGATGTACACAGTGCTGGTAAAAACGTTCGAAGCACCAACGTTTGCAACGTTGGTGCGTGTTTTCCGTTTTTACTTGAACGTTTTTACCGTTTTTACTGTTACTTGGCGTAATTACCTGTAAAATGAGTGACTTGGTTTCACTATCGCGACCCGACCTCCAACGGTGCACTATTCGGAGGATTGCTGTAATTTGGGCTACTGTAGTGTTCAAGGCCCAATGCCTACATGTTGCGAACCGAAACAATAATGTTGCCATTCCCTACGAAGAGAGAGAAGAAGACCAAATGGGCCAAGGACAAAGCTTGATCCCGCCGACCGCGGTGTCCGCTCTCGTGAAGCTCTACAACGCGCTGGGCGGCGACCGCTGGCGTCGCCGAGACGGCTGGAAGTAACCTCGCGCAACCCGGAGCAGTGGTTCGGCGTCGAGGTGGCCACGGGTCACGTCGTAGCGCTCGAGCTGCCGGCGCAACAAGGGTGTCTGCCCGCCACCACCCTTGCCTGCCTGCTGCAGCTCCGCGTGCTCGACATGTCCAAGCGCAAGCTGCGCGGCGAGATCCCGACCTAAGCGCATCGACTTGAGCTGCTACGACCTCACGGGTGCCCTCCCGCGTCAGATTAGCGACTGTGAGCAGCTGTAGAAGCTCAATGTGTTCGCTGTTCAGGACGATCCCCAGCGAGCAGGTCAAGCTCCAGTGTCTGCGGGCGCTGCTGCTGTTGCTGCAGCAGCAGCAGCACAACAACCTTGTGGGGCGCTGTTCGACGCGCTGTGCAGCACAGCAACCTCCGCGGGACGCTGTCCGACAAGCTGTGTTAACTTACGCAGCTTACGAAGCTTAGCGTGTGCGGCAACTGCCTCACGGACATCGGCCGTATGCAGGTGCCCATGTTCCGTAGCTAAGTAACAACAAGCTAACGGGAGTCAGCCCGCCGTCGCTCGGCTGATTAAAGCGCTCGAGTGGCATTCAACTGTGAGCGTTTGAACGCTGCATACTCAACAATCTAGCCTTCGTGTAGACAGCCGCTCCTTCTTACAGCCATCTTCAGCTTGGAGGCCAACACAGGCCAACACAGGAAGGGGGTATTATTTGGGTGGCTAGGGTACTGTTGTTTGTTGGCCTTTCGGGCGAACGAACGTTCGTTGATGTCCAAAAAACGTTTCTTCCGTTCGTTGAGCCGTTATAACGTTTCTTGGGCAAAGAACGTTGTAAACGTTCGTTGCCAGCACTGATGTACAGTATCACCGTGGCGGGAACGGTTAGGGTTACCGGTGTCAAGTACCTTGTCTCGGAGTTGCGGCCATTTGAGCTCGCGGACGCCTCTGAAAGCCGAGATAGCTCTGCATTTCGGCGAATATCTAAGGTGTTGTCGTACATATTGCTGCAAGACGTTGCCATGTCAGTGCCAACATAGCATAGTACCTATGTTCCAAATTTCAGGTTGTTCCGCGGTTTTCCGCACTTATCCTATATGGAAACCACCCGACCGGCATTCCTTCTACGTAGCCAGGGTTGGTGTTAATGATTCATTACGTTACGGCAGCTACAAAGATCTGATTCACGCGATTCCACGATTCTACTTCAAGCAGCGATGCCTTCTTCTCCGCTGCTGGTCGTCGAGCTGGTGCTCCGCTACAAGCAACAGGACGGAGCTGTTGACCCCCTCGGACGGCTCATCGCCGACTATTTGGGCCCAGACAGGAACCTGCCGCTGGGTGCCGCCTGCAGGTTCGAATCCACGACGCTGTTGGACTGGATGTGGGAGTGCAGCCCCACCTCCGCTTCAGAGCGCTCTCGTGGTTGGACGCTGCTGAATTATCTTCGGTCGGACCCTCACTACTACCAGTATCAGTTCCAGGAATCAATAGGAATCGCTGCAGAAGATGGCAACGCGAACGTCGTCGAGTGGTTGATGGAGCATTTCTCGGGCTGTGAAGTGCCGACGTCGGTGGTGGAGGACGCCGCAGAAGGAGGCTGGATGGACGTCTTACAGACGCTTCTCAAGCATGATGCTGGCAGTAAATCCTTCAGTCGGAAGAAGAGAAAGTTGGGTACAGAAGGAACTGAGACTGTTAAGGATCGCGGTGGAGGCAACGTCGTGCGGTGGGGAGGCCGTCTCCTGAAGGCTGCGTGCAGGAGGCACTTTGACGCTGTTCGGTTCCTGTATAAGAACACACCTCGCGGCCACTACGAGCATGTATATGGTACAATCGCAGTCGCGCTGCACGCAGGTGAGATGGATATAGTGAACATGCTGTTGCCCCCTGGCAAGTCGGCCCTCGAATACGGGAAATTATCGACAGACCCCGTCCTGGTTGAGCGCAGGTTTGAAGCTGGTCTACTGGACGACGTGGCCTCCGCAGCAGAGGCATTGGGAAAGCTCGTGAAATCTGGACGCTTAGATCTCATGCAGCGGATCTGGAAGAAATTCGAGCTTCCAGTTTGGGGCAGCGAGTGGATGGAGAATTGGATGAAGGCGATCGCAACGGCATGCAAGATGGGGAGATTAGCGATTTTGCAGTGGTTGGTGGAGCACCCGGCGGGTCGAGCGGCTGTCTCAGTTTTCAAGGTGGGCGATGACTTGCCGTCCTTGTTGTATGACGCAGTTTCTCAAGGTCACCTGGATGTCATGCAGTACCTCTACGACCAAGATGTCGCTTTTGGATACGGAGCCGCCTTACTGTGTGCGATTCGCGGAGACAAGACGGCTGCGGCCAAGTGGCTGCTGGATCACTTTCCACCAACAGAGAAGATCCCTCAATATTGCGTATTGGTGGAAGCTGCGAGGTATGGGCGGGTGGAAATGCTGGAATATTTGCAAGGTGCGGAGTCTCTGGAAGTCCCGGGGTTTCCGGGGTCAAAGCCGTCCTCAATTCCTGAGTCGAGTACTGAATTCGCTGCGAATATCACGGATGCAGGGGCTAACCGATATTCGGGCACCTCAGCCGCAGATGACACTTCATCTAGCTCGTGGGAATGGCTGCCGACAGATGCGATGGACGACGCTGCTGGTAATGGTCAACTGGAAGCAGTGCAATGGCTCCACAAGAATCGATCGGAGGGATGCACGTTCAAGGCGATGGACGAGGCTGCCGAATTCGGACACTTAGAAGTGGTGAAATGGCTTCACTTAAATCGACCCGAGGGGTGCACGTCGTGGGCAATAGGCGCAGCTGCTGCGAATGGACGATTGGAGGTGGTCAAGTGGCTGTATGAGTATCGATCGGACCGCTTTACGTACAGCAAGGTGGTTGCTTTTGCTGGCGTCTACGACAGTACTGAGGTTGTAAAATGGCTTGTCTTGCAATCTCCAAAGGAGTCGAAGAATATAGCCATGGACGACGCAATCACGAACGGAGATTTCGCCTTGGTGCAGTGGCTTCACACACAAGTCAAGGCTCGATGTACGGTAAAGGCAATGACCACCGCAGCGGAAGCAGGGCACTTGAAGATACTGAAGTATTTGTACGCGCACCGACCCAGGGGCCCGGCACTTCAGCGCTGTGCGATTGCAGCCGAACGGGCGCTAGCGACAGACTACTATTGGGTTGCGTACTGGTGCCTGCGCCACTTTCCACTCCATTCTCCAACATCGATCAAGATCTCAAGTCGTACCAGGTTTGAAACATTGTTGTTTGTACGCTGGCGCTACCCGGAAATGTTTGCGGCAGCGTTTGTTGCAAACATACGAGAAGCGCTGAGGTCTTCAGAGGAGGCCAGCATCATTGACAAGTGGCTCGGCGGTCAGCTCTCGTGATTGAAACTTCACAGGAAATCACGACGACAGGCACGACAAAACTACTCGTATCAGTTGGGGTTAAGCATTGTGTTTTAGCTACCAGCAGCCTTGAAAAAAAAAAAACTTTGCAAAGCGGCAGGGTTACGGCTCTGATGGCAATAATGTGTTGTTTTACTTCTTGGAAAACCAAAAGGATTCTGCAGAGTAGCAGAGACCCTTTTGCAGCGTGTTGAATGCGCCGGCGTTAGTTATAAAAATGTTCGTACAGGTTTTATACTATTTACTTTATTTTTAAGATAGCCAACGTATTATGACTCATTCATTACCTTTACGACCGGTCAACAATTCGAACCTGATTCAAGGCCATTCGACAATTTACCATTGAGCGAGCAGGTGAGCGATGCCTTCTCCGCTGCTGATCGTTGAGCTGGTGCTCCGCCAGCAGAGGGAAGACGCTACTCTCGACCAGCTCGGCCGCCTCATCGCTGACTACTTGGGCCCAGACCGGAACCTCTCCCTAAGTGCTGCCTGCAAGCTCGCATCCACCAAGCTCCTGGACTGGATGTGGGCGTGCAGCTCCACCTCCACCGCTGACAGATCTTCAAATAAAAATTGGTCGCTGTTGAACTATCTGCGGTCGGATCCTGCCTACTACGAGTGCCAGTTCCACGAATCAGTGCGAGTTGCGGTGAAGAAGGGTGACTTACGAGTACTGGAGTGGTTGATGGAGCATTTCTCGGGCTGTCTAGTGTCGCAGTCGGTGGTGGGAGCTGCAGCAGAGGAAGGACGACTGGATGTCTTGGAGCTTCTGCTGAAGCACTAAGCTTTTGTGAGAAGAGGAGGGTGGACTCAACTCAAGCTGTGGGTGGTGAACGTGGGATCGGTAATGTAGTGCAGTGGGGAGGTGACAGCCTGGTGACCGCTGCACGTAAGAAGCACTACGACGCTGTGCGGTTCCTCTACGACAACACGCCTCGCGATGCGTACGCTGAGACGCTAGACGATGCAATTGAATTCCTCCTGGAGGCTGGTGAGATGAACCTCGTGGAGGAACTATTGCCACCTGGCAGATGTGTCTTGGACTATGCCAACCCGGATGTCCTCGAGCGCAGATTTGCCGCTGGTCTGTTGGACGACGAGTTTGATGCTGGTATCGCTATCGAGAAGCTAGCGAGAGCTGGACGCTTGGACCTCATGAAGAAAGTGTGGACGAGACACGAGCAAGCCAAACCGCGGGGTGACTGGATGCAGGATTGGGTGCGGGGAATGGCAACTGCGTGCCAGGCGAGGGATCTCGCTGTTTTGAAGTGGATGGTGGAGCACACGTCGGGTCGAGCGGCTATTGCGCACTTGAAGGAGTACCATCGAGTGCCTTGGCTGTTGCACAACGCAGCGCACGAGAGGCACCTGGACGTGATGCAGTATCTCCACGAGCAAGGAGCGGCTGTCGATTATGGGGGCGCCTTACTCTGTGCCATTCGTAGAGGCAATACCGAGGCTGCAACTTGGCTGGTCGAACATTTTCCCCCGTCGGAGAAGATCCCTCAGTACTGCGTACTGGTGGAAGCTGCGAGGTATGGTCGAGTAGCAATGCCGGAGTATCTCCAGAGCTCGGAGTCACTGGAGGTGCCCGGCTTCCCTGGATCCAAGCTGTCCTCAATCCCGCGGCCAGACACCGAGTTCTCTTTGGCGATTATGGAAGCTGCCAGCAACAGAAGCTTAAAGCAAATCCATTTCTCATTCGATGAGTCGGATTGGCGCCCAACCGACGCTATGGACGACGCCGCTGCCAACGGCCAACTCGAAGCGGTAAAGTGGCTACATGAGAATCGATCTGAAGGGTGTACGGACAAGGCAATGGACGAGGCCGCTGCAAATGGACAACTCGAAGTGATGAAGTGGCTTCACACCAACCGACGTGAGGGATGCACATCCAGAGCGATGGATAATGCTGCTGCGTATGGCCAACTGGAGGTGATGAAATGGCTACACGCGAATCGGTCGGAGGGCTTCTCGGAGATGGCGATATTTCATGCTGCTTGCTGCAACTACACGGAGGTTGTGAAATGGATGGTCTTGCAGCACCCAAAAATGGCGAAGGAGGTTGATATGGAGCTCCTTATTCGCCATGGGAATCTCGCCTTGCTACAATGGCTTCACGCAAACGCCAATGCTGGATGCTCAGTAAAATCTATGGTCTGTGCGGCAAAGTCTGGTCGCCTGGAGATACTGAAGCTTTTGTATCAGAGCCGACCGCATGGCTTTACTCTCAAACACTGCACGAGGGTGACCCAGGAAGCGCTATCACACGGCGATTATCGGATGGCGTACTGGTGCCTTCGTCACTTCCCGGCTCATTCTCCCAAGCCAATCAAGGTCTCGCCCTACACCACGTTTGAGGCGTTGATATTCGCGCACCTGCACTACCCGCAGTGGTTCACTCCAGTGTACGTGGCCCAAATTAAAGCGAACATGAGGTCGTCAACGGCGTTTGGCTTCATTAAGAGTTGGCTTGAGGCTCACGCCTCATGAGCGCGTCCCATGATTCAAGTGAACAACTGCGAGATGATACATTTGCTTGTTTTTCAAAAATATAGTTTTATTTTTTCCGTTTCGGACCTCGATAGATACAATGTCGCTATGTCAATAGGGTCATTGTTCGGTCCAAGCTCATAGCCGCTTCTCCGTGGTGCGGCACATCGAGGACACTTGTGGATCTTTTACACCTCCCCCTCATAGCTTCATGATAATAGGAGGGCATTTTGCGAAGCTTGGCAGAGATATGACGATTCAAGAGTCCATTTTGCTTGAACTCGGGTTGCAAAGTGTTTACAGAGTTGTCAAAGTCTCGACTGTAAAAGCTGGATTGCACGTCAGAGGGATTGGATGTAGGCTAGCGCTGGTGCAATAACGCAACGAAATTGGTTTGGGTCATGAAGGAACATCCTTCAGGTTTTTTTAACATAAGCGCACGAAGACTTTGTCACTACTCCGACTTGAGTGTTTGTCGAGAACTATTGATTTCCCCGACATGTTTAATTCTACATGTTTATTCTTAAGGTTACTCATGCAATTACCCTACAACAGACAACCGTATTCGCGGTTGTTCTATCGAGTCGGCCTCCCCCACTGCTAGTCATCGAGCTGCATTACGTTAATTAAAATATTATTTGCGCGTTATTAGATACTTCTGACGTATATTCCTACACATTTTCTGAAGTAACCTCCGTAATGACTCAGGTCGACACCCGAACCCGATTAGCGGTCATTCGACAATTCGCCTTCGACCACCCAAGCGAGAGAGCCATGCGCTCTTTGCTGGTCGTGGACCTGGTGCTTCGGAAGCAAGGCGCTGCGCTCGACCATGTCGGTCGTCTCATCACTGACTACCTGGGACCTAACCGAGACTTGCCGCTGAGTGAAGCCTGCCAGATTGGCTCGACAACGCTGCTAGACATGATCTGGGAGTGCAGCCCCACCTCCGCTACAGATCGCTCTGCTACGTGGTCGCTGATGAATTATCTTCGGTCGGACCCGATCTACTACCGCTATCAATTCCGGCAATGGGTCGTAGTCGCTGCGAAGAATGCTGACTTACGAGTACTGGCGTAGCTGCTGGAGAATTTCTCGGGTTGTGTAGTGCCGGTGTTGGTGGTGGAGAATGCAACGTTGGAAGGACGACTCGATGTCCTACAGCTACTGGTGAGCCATGACGCTGCTCTTGGAGGGACAGTAGCTCCCAGTCGCAAGAAGAGGAGGACAGATACGGGGTCGGAAAGGGTGGGCGAACATCACAAGGGCAACACGGTGCACTGGGGCGCTGAGAGCTTGGTATACGCTACGTGCAAGAAACACTATGACATTGCTCGGTTCCTCTACCAAAACACACCTCGCCACGCGTACTCGAGAACATTGCGCCGGGTCATGGGATGCATTCTCGATGATGGAGAGATCGATCTAGCGAAGGAGTTGGTGCCTGCTGGGAAAGCAATCCTCGATTACGGGGAATACTCGGCCAACCCTGTTGTACTCGAGCATGCATATGCCGCTGGTCTATTGACGACGAGATGCACGCTAGCATCGCTGTGGAGAAGCTAGCGAGGTCTGGGCGGTTAGACCTCATGAAGAAAATCTGGAAGAAGCACGAGCATCAGACATCGCTAGAAGACTGGATGGAGGATTGGGTAACTGCGTGTCAGACGAGGGATCTCGCTGTCTTGAGCTGGATGGTGGAGCACATGTCGGTTCGAGCGGGTCGAGCGGCTATCGCGTACTTGAAAAAGTACCATCGAGTGCCTTGGCTGTTGAATGATGCAGCATACCATAACCATCTTGACGTGATGCAGTACCTTCACGACCATGGAGCCGCTGTCGATTATGGGGGCGCCTTACTCTGTGCGATTCGCAGAGACAACATGGACGCTGTGAAGTGGCTGGTCGAGTATTTCCCTCTGTCGGAGAAGATCCCTCAATACTGCGTACTCGTGGAAGCTGCGAGGTATGGTCGAGTGACTATGCTGGAGTATCTCCAGAACTCGATATCGCTGGAGGTGCCTGGATTCCCTGGATCCAAACGGTCCTCAATCCCGCCTCCACTCACTAAGTTCTCTTTTGCCATTTCGCATGCGGTCGACAACCGAAGCCTTACGAAACAAACTCATTTGCCGTTGAACAAGTCTGCTTGGCGCCCAACGGATGCTATGGACGACGCTGCGACCAATGGCAAGCTCGAAGCAGTCAAGTGGCTTCACAATAACCGAACGGAGAGATGTACGACCAAGGCGATGAACGAGGCCGCTGCAAACGGACACTTTGAGGTGCTGAAGTGGCTTCACGCCAACCGACCCGAGGGATGCTCAACGCGAGCGATGGATACTGCTGCTGCCAATGGCCGACTAGATGTGATAGAGTGGTTGCATGCCAATCGATCGGAGGGCTTCACGGAGGCGGCTTTAGTTGACGCCGCTCGCTACGACCATACGGAGGTTGTGAAATGGCTGATCTTGCAGTGTCCAACAATGGCGAAGAAGCTGGACATGGAGTTTATTATCTGCCATGGGAATCTCGCGCTGCTTCGATGGCTATTCGCAAACGCCAAGGTTGGCTGCTCAGTAAAAGCAATCATCTGTGCAGCGAAGTCTGGTCGCCTGGAGATACTGAAGTTTTTGTACCTACGCCGACCGAGGAGCTTTAGTCTCAAAAGCTGTGCGCGCGTGACCCAGGAAGCGCTATCTAACGGTCATTGTCGGGTTGCACACTGGTGCCTGCGCCACTTCCCGGCCTTTTCTCCCACGCCGATGAAGATCTCGTCTTTCACCACGTTTGAATCGTTGATATTCGCGCACGTCCACTACCCCGAATGGTTCACCCCGGCGTATGTGGCGATAATTCGAGAGACGACGAGCTCGGTGGAGACGTTTGGATACATTGACAAGTGGCTCGATACCCGCGTTTCGTAATCGTCTGTCGCTCTGTGTATGGGGCCCGAGTGAGTAAGCTGCATAACAAACTTTTGCTGCGTGGGGTGGCCAAGTCAGGGACTCTGATTAAAAAAAAAACATTTTTATTCATACCTCAGATACATACAGTAACCACAACCTCAACGAATCCTTGATGTCGCAAACAAACACCTCAGACCACTTTACTGTCGTGCTAGAGCTGCTTCATCCGAGCGTAGTTAAGTTTTCGTTTTTCTGAAAGCATGAACTGGATCAGAATGTCCTTCGGAATGCGATACATCTACTGTGGTGAACCAATGAAGATACACAGCTTCACTGGGCCGTTGATAGAGGGCATCACCCACAGATTGCACCCGCAGATATTCTCTACTAGGATAAATTAAAAAAAATGCCCTGAGTGAACAATAAGTATGTCTTAGCGAATATCACGCAGCTGTGCCTTTGCTTATCGGAAAATGGGGATCGTTGAAATCCTCATGCTCGTTGGTAAAAAAAAGTATTCCATTCGTTTTTCGTTTTTACAGAATGGAATTTTTTTTTTTACCAGCGAGCTTGAGGATTTCAACGATCCCCAGTTTCCGATTAATTTCTGGTAAAAAAAAAAGTATTCCATTCTGTGCTATGCACAGCGAACAAAACCTCAAACTATCTGTTTAGGATTGACCCTTGCAGCGTGAAAACAAGCTAGTCCCTCCCGGGTATATTTGATTAAGTAGCAAGCTCGCTGGCCTTCATAAATACTTTAGAGCAAAAAGCGGGAGTTTGGCTTTTTTTTTTTTAGTTATGAAGGTAAGGGTAGGATCGTAAGGACGTGAGGAAGAAGATGTAGATGAGGTGGAGCCGCCAAAAGGCGAAGTAAAGTTTATTAGTTGAGAGATCTCCTGCAGGAGTGCAGGAGATGGATGGCGCAGAGCATATTACTATGGGATACTGTATACAATACTAAATACCACAATAGCAGCTTAAAGAGGTACTGAGATAACTGGCTATCAGCTTTAAGGTACACTGTACCAGAGGTCAAAGAGGTTACTTCAACAGCCTCCCTACCTCTTTAGATCGATTTTAGCCAAACGGATAGTATGCCGTTTACCAGGTCAGCACGAATAGTGACAGGGAACTCCTCCAGTATCCAAAAGACCAGGCCCGCGTTTGCTGGCGCCGACTGTCCATTCATAAGACTCATGTGAGAGCACAGACAATTGCTTGTGTTAATCAGCCGAGTATTTACGTGCCTCGGAGATGTCCGCTCTTCGAGCCTTCCACATCGTGGAACACGTCGTGTAGTACTGCTCGTTGAACGTGAGCTACAGGATATTATGCTATGACGGAGTTATTTCGTCGTCGTAGGGCGTGCGAATGTTCATGGATTGATCATCATGGTTCGTGTCCATTTGCGATGGTGCGATGGTCATTGCATTGGCTTGGTTAGTCAGGAAACCTTTATAAAGGAAAAATTCTGTTCACCAGCCAGTACCAGTATTGATTTCATGCACCTGTTGTGTAGCCGCAGAGTTGGCATTGCGGATTTAAAGAGGCTATTCAGGAAACCTTGCAAAGAAGGAGAAAACCTGTTCACCTTGAGTAAATGTGTTGCAGAATAGTACGTTGCAAGAAATGGTTAGTCAGGAAACCTTTTTAGGATAAAACCTGTTTCACCTTGTTTGTTGGCAGTATTTGCTTTGCCGTTCGTTTAATTTAGCAGATACGTTACTGTTCGTGTGCAGTAGTTTGCCTTTGCTATATAATGCAGATGGAGGTCATTGCAGTATCATGGCTACTCAGGAAAACCTTACGAAGGAAAAAATCTGTTCACCGGTTAAATACATCGTATTTTAAGATTATTTTGATGGTTGAGGAGGTTGTCATCTCACCAGCATACTTTGGCTTAAGGGGCTATGGCTTCCCATATACACAGATTAACTGACAGCGCAGACTTCATGGTCCACTCTAATGACATTTGTCTTTCGACTTGATAACGTCGGTTACTACTGTACCACACACTGTGTTCTTGCGTTCAAATGGGTTTACATCCATTTCGTACCAGACAGAAGCTGACCTTGCAGATTAAAAACGTTGCAAGTAGAAGTACTTCGAAGTATAATGAAATACGCGGTCGTAGTTGTGGTACTAGAGAATTCATGTTCATTGTCTATTTAGACAGATTTGTGCAGTGGCAAGTTGGATCAAACATCAACAATGTCTAGTCTGTGATAGACAGAGGCTGTATAAGCTTGTCCAATACGCTCACGGAAGTGTACTTGACAGAGGCTTTGTATGCGTGCCGTACTAATGCTCGTCGGGAACAGAAGTCTTTTACACTTGGCAGACGTCTCATGAAGTCGTATGAGTGATAGAAACATCCATGCTTATTATATGCTATAGACAGAGGCGATGTGTTCGTGCATGTCATTCGTGAGCGTGGAGAGGTACGATGTCATTATGACCATTTGGTTTGCATGTTGCTTTGGCCAGATGCGTTATTTTCGTGCATGTATGAGTTGAATGCGAATTTTCGTGCATTTCGTACCACTAGTATAATGCCAGATACAAGCGAAAGTCGTGCTTGCAATTTCGTTAACAAGGCGTTTCTTATTTGCGTACCCAGTAATATTACAAGAGCGATATCATTCGTGCTCTTTAAGCTTATTAACAGAAGCGACGATTTGTTTTTGTCCTTAGCCAGAGGCTAGTTCATGCTGTTAAAAATAAGCATAGTGTAGCGCTCATCAATGAGTTTGACTGATGCGATATTCGTGCATGTCTTATTTTACGAGCAGATGCGAATTATCGTGCATGCCTAAATGCCAGAAAGCGTACTCATGCTTATCTTGTTGGCAGGTAACGGGACTTTTGTCAAGGAAAACTCCTTAGGAGAAAACCTGAGTCATCGTTCATCATACTTATGCATGGTTCCCAATTTGGGCGTACAGTTTGGTAAGCCGTTTGAGTGGCTTGTTGATGCTTGTCTTGCCCATACGTGCTTAGCTTGCGTGAATGCACCTCTAGTATAGCACAATAATAACCAACGGTTTTACAGCTTGGCCTTAGGCCAGTGGCAACATCACCTTCGCATGTAATGCGAGATTCAGGGTTTGTAACTTCCTGCTTGAGAGCGTTGGGTATACACAACGGCGAGTCAGCATTGCTGCTCTCATCAGCGTTCTCGCTGGTAATGGGGATTAGCCTCCCAGTTTGGCAAGTGGCCAGTCATGTTATTGTGTCTTCACACAACACCATAGCTCTGGGGTTGACATCCAGGCATTAAGGCGTCCAAGTCTCGGGTGTGCGTAGCACGTATCATCGAGTGGTTTTGGCACGGGATTTTCTTCCGGCCTGCAGATCGACATCGGATCGACTCCGGCCACGGAGTATGCTAGCACGGGAAATCTTCCGGCTTGGTTGTGTGTTGTTCGTCGTGCCGTGCTTCACGTCCGCATTCGTCGCGGGATGCACTGAGTGGGGCCGCTTGGCCGGGTCGTCCCTCTTTACTCTTTCCGACGGCTTGATCGTCGGTGTCCCTGGTAGGGGCCGTGCACTTGAGTGTCTTCCTCACAGGAACCAGTAACGCGCGGGATCTCGTCGCTGGAGGTTTAGCTTGAGCTCATAACCTATGAAGGTAAGGGTAGGATCGTAAGGACGTGAGGAAGAAGATGTAGATGAGGTGGAGCCGCCAAAAGGCGAAGTAAAGTTTATTAGTTGAGAGATCTCCTGCAGGAGTGCAGGAGATGGATGGCGCAGAGCATATTACTATGGGATACTGTATACAATACTAAATACCACAATAGCAGCTTAAAAAGGTACTGAGATAACTGGCTATCAGCTTTAAGGTACACTGTACCAGAGGTCAAAGAGGTTACTTCAACATTAGTAAATTCACGTAATGATTCATCTGACTTCGATTGGTCAACAGCTTGAACTTTTTTGGAACGACTCAAGTTTGCGGAAATTTGCTGTCACTTCAAGAGGAGAGCTTGAATGTCCTCCCCGCTGCTGGTCGTCACGCTGGTGCTCCGCCACCGGAAGGAAGGCGCTACGCTCGACCAGCTCGGACATCTTATCGCCGACTACTTGGGCCCAGACAGGAACCTCTCTCTAAGTGCCGCCTGCAAGTTCGGATCCACAACGCTTCTGGACTGGATTTGGGGTCACAGCCCCACGTCCACTACAAACCGCAGTCCCCAGTGGTTGCTGACGAACTATCTGCGGTCAGATCTTCACTACTACCAGTATCAATTTCAGCAATCGGTGCTGGTTGCGGTGAAGAAGGGGGATTTACGAGTACTGGAGTGGTTGATGGAGCACTTCTCGGGCTGTGAAGTGCCGGTGGCAGCGGTGGAGACCGCAGCAGAGCTAGGCAGACTGGATATGTTGCAGTTCTTGGTGAAGCATGATACTGGACGTCGAGACGCGGAAGTTCCGAGTCGCAAGAAGAGGAAACTTGATACTGGGCCTTTGAATGGTGAGCTTGGTGGTGGGAATTGGGTGCATTGGGGTGGCTACAGTTTGGTACAAGCTGCGAGCAAGAAGCACTTCGACATCATCCGGTTTCTTCACGACAACACGCCCAGTGACGTGTACACTAACACGCTCGACGAGGCCATTGGACTCGCTTTGGAATGTGGTGAGATGGATCTGGTGGAGACCCTGCTGCCCCCTGGAAAGTCTGTCATCGACTACGGCCAAGGATCATTAAACCCTGCTGTGCTCGAGCTCACGTTTGACGCTGGTCTACTGGACGGTAAATTCTTCGCTGCAACTGCACTAAACCGCCTAGTAGCTTCTAGCAGCTTGGATCTAATGAAGAAAATCTGGGAGAAGCACGCGCAACTCACGTCGACGGGTGACTGGATGAAGGAGTGGATGGAGGCCATGGCAACTGCGTGTCAGATGGGGAATCTTGCTATTCTGCAGTGGATGGTGGAGCACAATTCGGGTCGAGCAGCTATCACGCACTCGAAGCAGCTGTACGACGGTAGAGTTTCGCTTCTGTTGTACTGCGCTACCGCTGCAGGCCACCTGGATGCGATGCAGTACCTGCACGAGCAAGGAGCGGGTGTTGATTATGGGAACGCCCTACTTTGTGCGATTCGCAGAGACAGAATGGACGCTGTCAAGTGGCTACTGGCACATTTCCCTCCCTTGGAGATGATTCCAGAGTATTGTGTGCTGGTAGAAGCTGCGAGGTATGGGCGAGTGGGAATGCTGGAGTATTTCCAGAGCGCTGAGGAGTTGAAAGTGCCCGGGTTTCCTGGATCGGTGCCGTCCTCAGTCCCTCAAGCGGGTACCCAGTTTTCATTCCAGATTTTGGCAGCGACGGCAAAAAGATATGAAACACCGAGCCATTTACGATGGCTTCCTACCGACGCTATGGACGACGCTGCAGCTAACGGACAGCTCGCAGCAGTGCAGTGGCTCCATATTAATCGGTCCGAAGGGTGCACGACGTTGGCGATGGACGAGGCAGCTGCAAAAGGACACCTACGAGTTGTCAAGTGGTTGCTAGCGAACCGGTCAGAGGGCTACACGGATCACGGAATGGCGATTGCAGCTCAGCGTTTTCGATCCCATGAGGAGGTTGTGAAGTTTCTGGTTGTGCAATCCCTAACCAAGGTGACGGACATGATCGTGCAGAACGCCATCGAAAGAGGACAACTCGCGTTGGTGAAATGGCTGCATGCGCAATCTGGAGCTCGGTTCACCGTCAAACTGCTGACCAAGGCTGCAGGAGGTGGCCACTTGGAGGTACTGAAGTATGTGTATCTCCACCGCTCGAAGGGATTTAGTCTCAAGAGCTGCGCGGCTATCATCCGGGAAGCACTCGCCTACGGGCACTTCCTTGTTGCGTACTGGTGCGTACGTCGCTTTCCGGTGCATTCTCCCACGCCACTCATGATCACGACTGCCACCGTGTTTGAATCGTTGTTGTTTGTGCAATTCCACTACCCGGAATCGTTCATCCCGGCAAACCTTCGACGAAGAATGGGATCGTTTACTGTGTTTGGCGCCGTCGCGAAATGGCTCGACGCCCAGATCTCGTGATTCTCTTGATCGAAATCAAACGGATGCGTGGAACTCCCAATCAAATACTTCAGTACTCAGTAGTTTTCATGAATCTTCACAAAAAAGCGACGCAGTAAATCAAGTTTTTTTAATCTCTCTATGGTCCCTGAGCTGCGTTCACGCAAGTTATCGGACGACTTCATAATTGTCGTACAGGTTCGACGAATCGCCTTCTAGCAACGATGTCAGCCCCGCTGCTGATTGTCGAGCCCCCTACAACGAAGGCGCTACCCTTGAGCACCTCGGACGCCTCGTCGCCAGTTACCTGGACCCTGACAGGAACCTGCCGCTGAGTGACGTCTGCAAGCTCGGATCGAGGACGCTGCTGGATTGGATGTGGGAGTACTGAACGCTCTCGTCATTGGTCACTGACCAATTATCTTCGGTCGGACCTGCACTACTACCAATAGAAGTTCAATGATTCGACGCTAGTTGCTGCAGAGAGGGGGAATTTTCGAGTACTCAGGTGGATAATGGGGCGTTTCTCGGGCTGGGAAATCCCGGTTTCGGTGGTGGAGATCGCAGCGAAAGGAGGTCGACTGGATATACTACGGAGTCTACTGCAGCAAGACGCTGGTCGTGGAGATGGCGGGGAAACTCCAGAAACCAGAAAGGATGCAGGAGGAGAACGTAAACCTAGGAGTCAACTTGGCGGGGCTAACGTGGTGCAGTGGGGAGGTTACAGCCTGCTAAACGCTGTGCACGAAAAGCATTGTAATATCGCTCGGTTCTCTACGACAACTCGCCTCGCAACGTGTATTTGGACGTCTATTGGTTCAAGCTGGGAGGGCTCTCAGGTCGGGGCACGATTTGGACGCTTAGGCCTCATCAAGAAGTTCTGGAAGAAGCACGCGCAAGTCACGGCAAAGTGTGACTGGAGGGGGGGGGGGGATGGCTGGATGCGATGTCAACGGCGTGTGAGAGTGGGAATCTGCCCATTCTGCAGTGGATAGCGGAGCCAGCATCAGGTCAAGCGCCTAATGCGTTCATGGGGAAGTGTATGCTGGGCTCGCTATTGTATAACGCAGCAAAGGGGGCCACCTCCACGTGATGCAGTACGGTGGCGGTTTTTTTCCATGCCAAAAAAAGCGGTTTTCCATGCCAAAAATAAAAAGCGGTTTTCCATACCACCGGATTAATTGCATGCCATACAAAAATCAAATGGAAGTATTTAATGCTTGCCATACAAAATTCAAGTGAAAGTGTCCTAGACGGGTTGATGTGTAGCAGGTCCCTAGTTCGCAGCGCTCGAAGCCCTCACTACATCTAGCCTCATTACATACAACCTCGTCCTAAAAATCTCAGAAGTTAAGCGACTTCCTGCTTGTTTTCAGGGCACAATGTGATGCCCCATCCGATGAGCGTAGTTTATCGTGTTGGCGAGCTCTTCGACTGCCATGGTCACCGTTTCACTGCGTTTCTCGTAGTCAACGTCCCAATAGCGGGCCCCACCTTTCATAAAGGGAGGCTGCACTATCCCCACAAAATCTCGATCTTCGATTTCGCCATCCCGGTTTTTAGTTGGCCATGTGCTGAGCACGCTCCAATTGATAACGCTCGCAGGAGTTTTAATGAGCCGGGAAATGAGAGCATCGACGCTGTACTGGCCAGGTAATGGCTTTTCACGCTCAAGACACTGTTTTTTCTTTCTCGGTCGTCCGGATGGGCGTCTCACCAGCAAGCCTCGTAGCATCAGCGAAAAGTCCAAGCCATCAACGAGTTTTAAGCACGCCATAACGTGCCCACACAGCCATCCCGTTTGGTAAAACGCTTTACAGTCGCATCTAAATTTGCTTCGCAGGACCCGAATCTGTTAGACCGTATGCAGACACACACACACGCACAAAACATAAGCAATGCATCTACAGAGCATGCAACAGCAAGGTATCCAATTACCTCTTCAACTGTCCACATGGGAGATGCCCAGTCGTGTTCAATAGGAGTTCGCGATAAAATATCGACAGCATGTAGGGATTGGTACGATAGTTGGATGTTGTTCACGACGTCATCTTTTTTGAGAACCCCCTCCAGTGACTTGGCGTAACGTGATGTCCTCGCGTGTGTAACCTTTTGCCCATATAGATTTTGATCGTGAGTGAGGTAATAGTCTGCATTGAAGTAGTAGCGGTTGACGTTGGCAATTTCACGCTTGGACATCCGCTCGTGGCTTGGGTAGTGATTGCCAGGTGCACAGAGCCGTTTGGCAGCTTGATACACTTTTTCATCAACGGGCCCTGATGCAAACGGCCACAAGAACTCGGTATTCGTATCACGGCCGCAGTGAATCACTATTTTTGGCAGAGTGACGGCCAAGACATGCGATATCGCTGCTCGCAGATGGCCAGCTGCTACCTTTTTGATAGCGCTGTGGTGTGCTTCAATTGGATTCTGGTTGGGTACTATGCCAGCGACATTGCTGGCGGTGATGAACCACAGGTCCCACGGGTCCGTGAGGTACTGCTCATCAAACCACTTGGCATACGCTCTTTGGCGTTGAATCTTCCAGTTTTGAGTGACTAACTCAGACAGAGCAAAGAACTGCTCACGGGAACGAGCGTTTTCAAGATGGTCCAGCTGCGGTTTGATAATATCGTGGTAGACTTGTGTGTCGGACAGTAGCGCTTTTTTCTCTCTGGACTTGCGATCCAAGTGAGGCCAACAATTTAACAGTTCGATGTCAGACCATACTGCACGAAAGGCACCAGCAATTGCTGCCGAGTGGTCCATCGACCCAAACTTGACAGTCAGGTCTCCACCAAAGAAATCCTTCGTGCGGTTCTGGACAACAGAGAATAGCTTCGTATAAGCTAGTGTTGTTTCCGCACGCACGAATAGGAAGGCTATCGGGTAAAACTTGTGTTGGTACTCCTTCTTCTTCGTGTAACGCATGCCACAGGTACCGAATGATATCAGCGTTCAGTTGTTGAAGTCGATCTTGTAGGTACCATCAGTCACCGCCAAGACTCCTTCACGTTGTCCCAAAACCGCAAGAGCAGCGTTGCGAAAAAGCCTTCTCGACGTGAAGATAATACCAAATGATACATCTTTTTTTCCAACTTGTTCGGTGAAGATGTCAAGAACAAGTAATTCGTTGCGGTAGTTGAAGGGTTTCTTGGCGAAAGTTTTGAGGTCCATGCCAACCCTGTAAACCATTCCTTTGAAAAATTCCTCCTTTGTCTTACACATTTTTGGAGATGCCCACTTCAAGATATCTGCCATCGAAGTGATGTCGAAGTCGCCTCGAGAATGCAGGAGCTGTGATCGATTCTTGAGTTGTCCAACATCCGGTAGAAGGCGCAGCATTTCTTCGTCATTTCGGTACTTCATTTCAAGGGTGGTCAAACACCGTGCAGGTCCTTGCCCACCAAGCAAAAGGTTGTTTACTTCGTCGTCAAGGGGTTTGTGGATGCCAGTCCGTTGTTCATCGAGGGGGGCAACGGCGTCACTGTGGATTCCATTTAAAGTGGCTGTGTACGTTTTGCTGGAAGCGAAAAATTTGATTTTGGCCGTCGCAGAGCAATTCATGTGAGAAGAGCATTTGTACCACACCGTGTCTCTGTTGTTGTTGAGGCGTTTGTACCGAATGTTTGCCAGTCCATCAATTGCGACACGGGCTTTTTCGCGAGTCTTGAAGGGACCGAGGACACAGAACCCATCCTCGTCTACCTGGTTAACGCCTGCGGGAGCACCGTAGTTGTCGTCGGCTACATCGCTATCGTCATTATACCCCACAGATGCAGATTCAACACTGGCGGGGCTGCTATCACATTCGCCACTGCTCGAGTTGGATATCCCGAATTCCTGTCGAGCTGCCGTGTCTGAATCGACATCATTCGTATTCTCATACTCATCATCATCGAAGTCAGCGTCGTCCGGATAAAACTCGGATTCACTGCCGTCCAAATCATTTGAAGAGTCGGATCCAGACTTACTGGACCTTAAGCGGCGCCTATCGGGGTCCGACAAGTCACTATGGTCTGGTGAACTCGGGACAAGATGCCGTGTGTGATACCCACTCGTGCTCAGGGTGAAGATGTCGCCTTCACGATTAGTTACTCTGGCCTGGGCTTTGCAGTCAACGTGCGATGCACAGACCAACACAGTAGTGCGACGAAACAGAGACCTCTCTCTAAATGCCGTATTCTCGCGCGACTGCAAATGACGGAGTGCTTCTGCTAGTGACTTGAATGTTTTGCTGTGCATGGTGATACGCGCACCTTCTTTTGTCGTGCTGATTCGAGGAGCAACTGTGTTGTGTCGTTCGACCACCACCACATCGGCAGGTGTACGGGCTCTTCGGTACTCATACGAGCTTCGGGCTGATCGAGTTGGCACGATATCTCCGCTGAAGTCGTGACTCTCACTTGAGGAGAGCTCGTCAGCGCTCCGGCCCATAGCTCACCTCCTTTCCCGCCTGATGTTTAAGGGAAGGCCAGCCAAGACCCCGTCAAGCTACAAGTTAGCGCGATGTGAGGTGGGGGCGAGACCGCGCTAACACTGCTAGACAAAACTCAGGTCGGCAGTAGAAAGATGAAACGTGACGAGAGGCTGCTGGGTTACTGGTTGCTGAGCAAATTCAAGAGTGAGAGATGCTCAGACGCGAAGCAGCCACCGCTGTAGATAGCGGGGAAGATAGTTTCATGTCGATGCAGCTATCATGAGTTTCATATGTTAGTTACATAACCGCTCCAGAAACATGACAGAAATTACGGTTTTTTATTGCTGGTTTGGTTGGTTACTTGCGAATGTAACGTTTAAATCAAGCAAAAAAAGTTTTAAAAAAATCATGAAACGAAATTGTAACCCCTACACTCTAGGTACTATTTAGTCACTAAAGTGGGTCAAATCAAAAGGGAAGTCGTTGGAACCGTCCTCGAAGAAATCCTCAGCAGGATCATAGACGTCGTCATCCTCGACACGGTGTGCAAGCCAAGTGGGCCAGTCAGGCATCTCGTAATCTTGGTCGCTTATTTCCGATTCAGACTCATAGCCGGTACTGACGTCATCACTCCACAAGAAACCACTGTCGTCGCCACGGTCGGTGTCGCTGTTATTCTCGTCGTCATCGCCTCCAACTTCCGCTTCTTCAACGTCAGACTCGACTCCTTCAGCATTTTCCGTGGCTGAACGCTCCTCCATTTGCAGCACGTCCGAGTCCTCGCTGCTCTCACTACTCGTGTCCCCGAAGAGGTCCGCGGTTGTCGTGCGGTAGGGTTGGGGCTGGCGAGGTTCATCCTGGTCATCTTGGTTATCTTGCACATCATGGTCATCTTGCGCAGATAGAGCTTGCCGTAATTCTCGAATTTCTGTTTCTTGCGCTGCGATTTCCCGGTGGAGGTCGTTCATCACCTCGACTGCATTTTCGTAGGACGTCCGCATGCGCTTGTAGGCAACGTAGAACTCGTCGCGCTCTCGGCGTAGTAGTTGGGATCTCATCGCAAATTGCAGAATGACAAAGTGTGTTATAGTGCACACATGTTTTAGCCCGAAAACATGGGCTTTTGTTCGCCAGATATAAATGAGTCTAGCTGTTTCATGCGCAGGTAGAGGCTTTCTTGCCAAAACCCATTCCAAATTAGTGTGTACACTGAAGATATTATATAAGGCTTTCTTAAGCACGTGTGCGGTTTCCTGACAGTATATACGCCTGTCAGGAAACACTACAATTATTGTTGTAGGTGTTGGCTGACGACGACAGCCTCAGTAACGACGACAGCCTCAGTAACGACGACAGCCTCAGTAACGACGACAGCCTCAGTGACGCTTACGATCTTTCAAAACCTAGAAGAGGTTTAAAGTTTTGTGGGAGTACTTGTGGTATGCAATTCACCCGGATGGAATGCAATTCATCCATGTGGAATGCAATTCCTCCGGCTGGAATGGAATTAATCCTATTGGTATGGAAAACCTCTGAAAATGGCATGGAAAAAATCTTTTCCGATGCAGTACTTCTACGAGCAAGATTTGGCTACGATATTTGGGGTCGCTCTACTGTGCGCGATTCGTGGAGACAAAACGGATGCTGTAAAGTGGCTAGTGGCTCACTTCCCTCCCTGTATGTTGCATCCTAGTCGAAGCTGCGAGGCGTGGCCGAGTCGGAATGCTGCAGTTTTCCCAGAGATCGGTGGATCTGGAAGTGCCGGGTTTTCCCGAGCCGAAATTGTCCTTGATTCTCGATGAGGGGGGGGGTCTTCCATCCCAGAATTCGACTAGCTGCAGCTAACGCATACACGGAGGAATGGAGTTCCCCCTCCAAGTAGCGATTTTAAATGGTTGTCGACAGATGCCATGAACGACGCTGCTGCTAACAATCAGCTGGAAGCCGTCCAGTGGCTTCACTTGAACCGAACCGAGGGCTGCACCACGAAGGCGGTGGACGAGGCTGCCGGAAGTGGACACTTGGAAGTAGTGAAGGGGCTCCAGGGCAGCCGAAAAATAAATTGACGCTCAAGTAATTGCCATAAATATTATTGAATAATTTATGAGCGGCGCCCTGGACCGTACCATTATTTATGATACCAGATTACTATTCCACACACATAATTTATGATACTATCTCATAATCATACAAGCTGTAGTATGCGAACAAAGGAAAGCTTAGACTCATACAGTAAGTAATATGCAGATTTAATAACTGTCTGGAAACCAACCATGTGGCAGGCGTGGCAAGTGGCTCCCAGCTCAGCTCTAAACATCATTTTGCGACTTTCAACGGCACAAGGACCTCCTCACCTCAACAAGCATGCTGCGCGCGCCCCGCCCTCGCCCACCTTCTCCAACGCGCAGGTCTCGGCGTACTTCTTCACACCGTGCAGTGATGAGTACGACGAGCCTGTGCCCGACTACTACCGCTGCCGATGCGGTACCGTGCGGAAGCAGACAAGGCGCAACGGGTTTACCAACCTGATGCAGCACGTCCGCCGAGAGCACCCGGGCTTCGAAGCCGAGATGCGCGCTGCAACAACAGCTGAGACCGGCTCACTGATTCACTACGCTCGACGTACGTCGGTGAACCGCTTCGGCTGGCTGGAGTGGGTCGTCAAGGCTAACCTGCCCCTCGTCTTTTGCGAGAACTCACTCGCACGAAGGTATGCTCAAAGTACTATTATTATGCGAATTACGAATACTAATTATGAAGTACTACTTTTGCAGATACACGAGCCTGGACCCGATTTCGGTCGAGACCCTGAAAGCGCTCATGGAGGCGGTCGCGGAGTTGGTGGGGTTGGACATCGCGGCGGAGCTGCCGGATCGTTTCGGGCTCATGTTGGATGGCTGGAGTCATGCATCGGTGCACTATGTCGCAGTGTTCATATGCTACGAGATCAATGGTGTTGCTAAGTACGCTCTCCTGAGCATGGCCCCAATCATCCAAGAGCCGGACGATGACCTCTCGGCACGTAAGCACCGAGATTTCCTGGTTGGTCTTCTCGAGCGGTTTGGCAAAACGCTGAGTGGCTGCGTTTACTTGGTCGCAGACAACTGCTCCGTAAACAGGCGCCTGGCTACCATCATGCAGGTCCCTCTGATTGGCTGTGCGAGTCACAGGCTGAACCGGGCTGTGCAACGCCACCTTGAGCAGTACGAGGACGATTTGGCGGTCGTGCAAGCGCTCATGCTGAAGCTTCGCACGCTGAAACAGTCAGCCAAACTTCGGTAAGTTTTGTTTTATTAATACTTCGGATTACTATTAATATTAATTGTATTAATCGGACTGATATTTTTATATTTTGCCTATAATATCAGATTCAAGACCCCGCTGCGCCCAGTTATCCGCCAGGATACGCGATGGGGCTCTACCTTTGCTATGGTGCATCGGTATTATGAGCTGGCCAAGTTCCTGGACGCCGATGACGATGATATCCTGGAATTGCTGCCGTCTCCGGCCTGCAAGCGGCGCTTGAAGGATCTCTATGCCGAGCTGAAAGACATCGAGTCTGTATCAAAGGCTCTACAAGGCAGTGATGTTACTCTCCTTGATGCGAGAGTGTGGTTCGACGGGCTGATCGCAGCTCACCCGGCTTTTGCTGACTACATCGGTATGTACCACCTTATTACTCAGTGAAATTGTTCACTAATACTAATTTCGTTTCTGTATATAATTTAGGCCCGCGCGCTGCGATCGTCCATAGCCCTGATTTTGAAGCGGGTTGTGTGCGTGTCCTGAAGGACAGCAGCGCCCGACTCACCGCTGCAGAGAAACGGGCGCTGCGTGCGTTAGCGTGTAGCTCGGCCGCCACCACGAACGGTGCAGAAGACGGCGGAGAGGAACCAGAGGGCTCGTTTGTCCAGCGTCTCGAGAAGCGTCGCCGGCTCGAGGCGCGAAAGCCTCGCTACAACCTCATCTCCAGCATCCCACCGACCTCGAACAAGGTCGAGCGGTTTTTCAGCGTGGCACGTACCACGTTTGCTCAAGAACGGAACAGCCTCCAGCCCGCTACGCTGGAAACAGTTTTGTTTCTGCGCGAGAATGCTGACTTCTGGGACGTTTCGACAGTCGATCGCGTCAATTAGTGTGAGTAACAGTACGTCTAATACACGTTGGAGTTGCACCACATTATTTATTTGAGACGACGGCAAACAAAAAATTACTTACGAACCTAAGTACGAATCGCGATTTAGTGGCTTTATCATGAAGAGCTCTGTCTTGCGCACATTTTGAGCCCTTGTTTACTTCGAAATATTGAAAACTCGAAGAGTAGTCGACACTCGAAAAAAATATCTCCATTTTCGGGGGTTCAAAATCACGCCACGTTTCGAATGATAGTGACTCCAATTCTTTCTCAAAATTCGCGTAGCGTATATTATCGGAAAGCTCTCGTTAAAAGCAATCGTATTTGAGTGTTTTCCGCTTTCTACGAGTAACTTTCACTTTTAAAATTCTGATTTCCGGATAGGTACGAATTTGGATTGGTCAACTTTAAAGTCGATTATCTCGATAACTCTCAATGGCGCGTTAGTAACATTTTGTTTGCCGTTGTCTCATTTATTGCTCGAATACATTACATTATTTATTCAGGTACAAATGACAAGCTCCTTGCATTATTTATGAAGCTTTATCTGCGCTAATAAATAAAAATGCCATATTCGGCAGCCCCTGGGGCTCCATACGAACCGATCTGAGGGATGCACCGTACTTGAAGTAAGAGCGATGGACGAAACTGCTACAAATGGGCACCACGAAGTCGTCAAGTGGCTGCTAGCGAATCGGTCAGAGGGCTACACGAATCCCAGAGTGGGGTTTACCAGTTTCTATGAGCATGCATAGGTTGTGAAATGTCTACATCTAGTAGTGCAACAGTTCCCAAGGGCGCTGAAAAAAGTCGCCGTGGAGAAGGCGTCTCACCAAGGAAATCTCGCGTTGGTGCAGCGAAGTCAATGCCCCATCCGCAGTTAGAGCGAAGACCAGTGCTGCGAAAGTGGGTCATCTTAAGATACTCCAGTATTTGCATTTGCGCCGACCATCGCTCAGGAACTGCGCATTCACAGTCCAGAGCGCGCTAGGCAACGGCCATCTTCATATTGCGCGCTGGTGTTTGCAACACCTTCCGGCGCATTCTCCTCAGTTGATCGAAATCTCGCGATCCACTAGGCTTGAGGCGTTGTTGTTTATGCACGCGCAAATGTTCACCCCAGCGTATGCGGAAACAGTTCGAGACAAGATGGGGTCTTCGCGGGCGTTTGGCTTCATTGACAAGTGGCTCGATGCCCAAGTTTCAAAGTCGTCTGCTTAATCGTGAATGGATACTTGAAGCGGAGCAAATTGAATAGCTGGAAATGGCGGCCTTGGTTTCTTCTTTTCAGTTGGCTCAACCTGTAACTTGAGTTTTGCGAGCCACCCTTTTGAGAGCATCATCCCTAAGAGATTTGGCGGGCTGGGTGTTGGACTTTAACTGTGCTATTTGATCTCAGCAAACAGGTAGTATCGTTTTCAAGACGCTGATCGACCAATAACCGCTTGCGAGTAGGCCTGCATTGCACGTTTAGGTGGTAACGTGGCCTTCTATTTGACTGTGAGCTTAATTCACTGGCCTATTGCATAGCTCGTTTAAGGAAGCAAATAATCGGTAATCGAGTTTCCTTATTCTCCGATCGGACTTTCAAGCCCAAAATAACAAACGGAAGCTACCAATGGTTTTTGTAGTTACTTGCTCGTGATACCGCGCCCAGTCATTACGTGTTCGATCCCCTTAGTCGCAGCTACTGGAGCCACCGTCACAGCCTCCTCCAGCATCATAACTCCCACCAGCGTCGTAGCTCGTGCTATAGTCGTAGCTCCCACCCGCGTCGTAGCTCGTTCCATGATCATAGCTCGCTCCAGCGTCGTAGCCTCCACCACTGTTGTCACCCCCAGCGTCATAGCCACCGCCACCGTCATAGCTACCGGTGTCATTGCCTCCGGCAGCGTCGCAACCCCCATCTGTGTTGTAGTTGCCGTCATGGCACGCACCATCGTGGCCGTTGTCGCTAGAGCTGTCTGATTTGTCGTCGCGGTCAGCCGAGTCGTAGTAGTACAGGTAGTCGTACGTCCCGTCGTAATATTTGCTGTTCGGGTTTGTGGTGGTGACTTGGCTTTGAGTGGCGTAATTCCCTCCGTAGTTTGGCTGGGGACGGGCGTACTTGCCTGTCGGGATCCCATGAGGCATCGCGGCAGGTTTCACAACGCGGGGTCGCGGAGGCGGCATCTCGGGTTCTGGGTCTTGAGCGGCGTCTTGAAGCGCGGACAAGGTTTCGTCGATGGGTATGTATGACTTGCCGTCATAGTACCCGCCGTGGGGGTCCTCGTGCTCCACAGCGTCGTAGACTCCACCCCATGCTTCATCTATCGGCACCGTAGGGACGTAGTTCGGCATGTACTTGCTGAAGCTCTCCTTTCTTCCTTTCCTTGGCTCGGTGGACGTGCGCTTGTTCTTCTTCTTCCTGCCCTTCTTGGTGGGTGGATCTGCAGTCTTGGCGTTATTTCCGCCTTGTTGGGGGTTGGAGTTCTTCTTCTGCTGCTGCTGCTTGGCGGGCTTGTTTGCAGAGTTTGGCGACTTGTGAGTCTTCTTCTCGTCCTTGGCAGACTGCTTGGTCGCTTGAGCCGGTGCAGCGAAGAGACCTTTGTGCATCTTCTCCACCATCTTGCGCGTGGTCGAATCTCTGTGCCGGTCATGGCCCATAGAGTTCCCCATGGTAGATAGATAGCTCGGGCTGGAGGTGAATTGGAGAGTGAGCTAGCACCGCACATTATTATGGCCCTCCGCTGCAATGTATCCACATGAAACACGAGGAAAAATCCGTCATATGGATAAAGTGGGTAGACTTTCAGTTTGTATCATGTGTTGGTGTACGTTTTTCTGTTCGTACTCAACAGATGCAGCGTGATGTAGTATATCAGCCACGACCAAAGCAAGAAAACTCGAAGTGGATTTTGGCATCGTTGGGATCCTCAATGACCTTAAGATTCTGAACTTCATGCATGCATTCTCTACGATGTTTTTTTGCGGATAGCCAAACTGTAAAAATCAACGACGACTCCGCCTAAAAAATCATTATCAGTTCAGCAGTGGACGCAAACCACGTTAGTGAGTCACCGTTCAAAGCTTCAAGCCTACTTCTCCCTGCGCTTTTAGCCTCTTCAGCACAAGTGCAGCGAGAGAATCGCCATCTACAGTCGACTTGTCCTAAGTCTCCGACGGGACACGGAGAAGGCCACTGGGAGTCATATCCTGGAGATTCAACAAGTCCGTCGCAAAGCAATTACGTGACTTGAGAGGCCATGGCACGCATAACTGAAGGCACATGCAAAATAAAGTAGAGCAACGGCACTTTCTTGTTTGATACTGTCTTCGAGCTACATCAAAGCTCGCCTAGTCAGTTTTACTACAACCAAGTCGCAGGGAATAAATAAGAGAGCATGTCCGCTCGGCGAATTGGTACCTCACACTCCGCGCTGGCGTCGCAACCTCCGTTTCAGTAGGTTGGCCTCTGTGTAGTAGCAGCAGTACAATTGGTAAGTTCGGCGAGTGCAACTGATGCACAAAACCTTGATGCACGTACCATTAATTCGGCGCTCTTCGTCTTCAATCTCGAATCGGTCACGAGTAAACGCAAGTGAGAAAGGTCGAAGAGAAATAACCGGCTTGGTGCTGGAATTAACAGGATTTCCTGGACGAACATCTAGCATCACAACAAACATGAGATCACACTTTGCAAACACGTCATATCGATCCACTTACCATTGCAATGACCAGACGCGCCATCCAGATTTTCAGCGCCATGATCCATACCTCGACGCTCGTCCTTCTGGCTGCACTGCGCCATCGCCTCCGACTGACCGCTCTTCAGCGTCGACACCTCGCTGGCCAACGCGCGCTTCTCCTCCTCTAGCGCGGCCACGGCAGCACTCTGCTGCGCCTGAAGCTCCTCGACCTGTGCACTCTGCGCCGCCAACCGCTCCTCCAGAGCACTCTTCTCGCTCCGCAAGGCATTCAGCTCGTCGCCGGCCTCGGCGTTTGACGCCTCCAGCTTCGTCGTCGCGGCTTGCAACTGCTCCGCCAACGCAGACAGCTCGCTCTCCAGCTCGGCCACGCGCTCGTCCTTCTGGCTGCACTGCGCCATCGCCTCCGACTGACCGCTCTTCAGCGTCGACACCTCGCTGGCCAACGCGCGCTTCTCCTCCTCTAGCGCGGCCACGGCAGCACTCTGCTGCGCCTGAAGCTCCTCGACCTGTGCACTCTGCGCCGCCAACCGCTCATCCAGAGCACACTTCTCGCTCCGCAAGGCATTCAGCTCGGCCTCGGCGTTTGACGCCTTCAGCTTCGTCGTCGCGGCTTGCAACTGCTCCGCCAACGCAGACAGCTCGCTCTCCAGCTCGGCCACGCGCTTGTCCTTCTGGCTGCACTGCGCCATCGCCTCCGACTGACCGCTCTTCAGCGTCGACACCTCGCTGGCCAACGCGCGCTTCTCCTCCTCTAGCGCGGCCACGGCAGCACTCTGCTGCGCCTGAAGCTCCTCGACCTGTGCACTCTGCGCCGCCAACCGCTCCTCCAGAGCACACTTCTCGCTCCGCAAGGCATTCAGCTCGTCCCCGGCCTCGGCGTTTGACGCCTTCAGCTTCGCCGTCGCGGCTTGCAACTGCTCCGCCAACGCAGACAGCTCGCTCTCCAGCTCGGCCACGCGCTTGTCCTTCTGGCTGCACTGCGCCATCGCCTCCGACTGACCGCTCTTCAGCGTCGACACCTCGCTGGCCAACGCGCGCTTCTCCTCCTCTAGCGCGGCCACGGCAGCACTCTGCTGCGCCTGAAGCTCCTCGACCTGTGCACTCTGCGCCGCCAACCGCTCCTCCAGAGCACACTTCTCGCTCCGCAAGGCATTCAGCTCGTCGCCGGCCTCGGCGTTTGACGCCTCCAGCTTCGTCGTCGCGGCTTGCAACTGCTCCGCCAACGCAGACAGCTCGCTCTCCAGCTCGGCCACGCGCTCGTCCTTCTGGCTGCACTGCGCCATCGCCTCCGACTGACCGCTCTTCAGCGTCGACACCTCGCTGGCCAACGCGCGCTTCTCCTCCTCTAGCGCGGCCACGGCAGCACTCTGCTGCGCCTGAAGCTCCTCGACCTGTGCACTCTGCGCCGCCAACCGCTCCTCCAGAGCACACTTCTCGCTCCGCAGGGCATTCAGCTCGTCGCCGGCCTCGGCGTTTGACGCCTCCAGCTTCGTCGTCGCGGCTTGCAACTGCTCCGCCAACGCAGACAGCTCGCTCTCCAGCTCGGCCACGCGCTCGTCCTTCTGGCTGCACTGCGCCATCGCCTCCGACTGACCGCTCTTCAGCGTCGACACCTCGCTGGCCAACGCGCGCTTCTCCTCCTCTAGCGCGGCCACGGCAGCACTCTGCTGCGCCTGAAGCTCCTCGACCTGTGCACTCTGCGCCGCCAACCGCTCATCCAGAGCACACTTCTCGCTCCGCAAGGCATTCAGCTCGTCCCCGGCCTCGGCGTTTGACGCCTTCAGCTTCGCCGTCGCGGCTTGCAACTGCTCCGCCAACGCAGACAGCTCGCTCTCCAGCTCGGCCACGCGCTTGTCCTTCTGGCTGCACTGCGCCATCGCCTCCGACTGACCGCTCTTCAGCGTCGACACCTCGCTGGCCAACGCGCGCTTCTCCTCCTCTAGCGCGGCCACGGCAGCACTCTGCTGCGCCTGAAGCTCCTCGACCTGTGCACTCTGCGCCGCCAACCGCTCCTCCAGAGCACACTTCTCGCTCCGCAAGGCATTCAGCTCGTCCCCGGCCTCGGCGTTTGACGCCTCCAGCTTCGTCGTCGCGGCTTGCAACTGCTCCGCCAACGCAGACAGCTCGCTCTCCAGCTCGGCCACGCGCTCGTCCTTCTGGCTGCACTGCGCCATCGCCTCCGACTGACCGCTCTTCAGCGTCGACACCTCGCTGGCCAACGCGCGCTTCTCCTCCTCTAGCGCGGCCACGGCAGCACTCTGCTGCGCCTGAAGCTCCTCGACCTGTGCACTCTGCGCCGCCAACCGCTCCTCCAGAGCACACTTCTCGCTCCGCAAGGCATTCAGCTCGTCGCCGGCCTCGGCGTTTGACGCCTCCAGCTTCGCCATCGCGGCTTGCAACTGCTCCGCCAACGCAGACAGCTCGCTCTCCAGCTCGGCCACGCGCTTGTCCTTCTGGCTGCACTGCGCCATCGCCTCCGACTGACCGCTCTTCAGCGTCGACACCTCGCTGGCCAACGCGCGCTTCTCCTCCTCTAGCGCGGCCACGGCAGCACTCTGCTGCGCCTGAAGCTCCTCGACCTGTGCACTCTGCGCCGCCAACCGCTCCTCCAGAGCACACTTCTCGCTCCGCAAGGCATTCAGCTCGTCCCCGGCCTCGGCGTTTGACGCCTCCAGCTTCGTCGTCGCGGCTTGCAACTGCTCCGCCAACGCAGACAGCTCGCTCTCCAGCTCGGCCACGCGCTTGTCCTTCTGGCTGCACTGCGCCATCGCCTCCGACTGACCGCTCTTCAGCGTCGACACCTCGCTGGCCAACGCGCGCTTCTCCTCCTCTAGCGCGGCCACGGCAGCACTCTGCTGCGCCTGAAGCTCCTCGACCTGTGCACTCTGCGCCGCCAACCGCTCCTCCAGAGCACACTTCTCGCTCCGCAAGGCATTCAGCTCGTCCCCGGCCTCGGCGTTTGACGCCTTCAGCTTCGCCGTCGCGGCTTGCAACTGCTCCGCCAACGCAGACAGCTCGCTCTCCAGCTCGGCCACGCGCTTGTCCTTCTGGCTGCACTGCGCCATCGCCTCCGACTGACCGCTCTTCAGCGTCGACACCTCGCTGGCCAACGCGCGCTTCTCCTCCTCTAGCGCGGCCACGGCAGCACTCTGCTGCGCCTGAAGCTCCTCGACCTGTGCACTCTGCGCCGCCAACCGCTCCTCCAGAGCACACTTCTCGCTCCGCAGGGCATTCAGCTCGTCGCCGGCCTCGGCGTTTGACGCCTCCAGCTTCGTCGTCGCGGCTTGCAACTGCTCCGCCAACGCAGACAGCTCGCTCTCCAGCTCGGCCACGCGCTCGTCCTTCTGGCTGCACTGCGCCATCGCCTCCGACTGACCGCTCTTCAGCGTCGACACCTCGCTGGCCAACGCGCGCTTCTCCTCCTCTAGCGCGGCCACGGCAGCACTCTGCTGCGCCTGAAGCTCCTCGACCTGTGCACTCTGCGCCGCCAACCGCTCATCCAGAGCACACTTCTCGCTCCGCAAGGCATTCAGCTCGTCCCCGGCCTCGGCGTTTGACGCCTTCAGCTTCGCCGTCGCGGCTTGCAACTGCTCCGCCAACGCAGACAGCTCGCTCTCCAGCTCGGCCACGCGCTTGTCCTTCTGGCTGCACTGCGCCATCGCCTCCGACTGACCGCTCTTCAGCGTCGACACCTCGCTGGCCAACGCGCGCTTCTCCTCCTCTAGCGCGGCCACGGCAGCACTCTGCTGCGCCTGAAGCTCCTCGACCTGTGCACTCTGCGCCGCCAACCGCTCCTCCAGAGCACACTTCTCGCTCCGCAAGGCATTCAGCTCGTCCCCGGCCTCGGCGTTTGACGCCTCCAGCTTCGTCGTCGCGGCTTGCAACTGCTCCGCCAACGCAGACAGCTCGCTCTCCAGCTCGGCCACGCGCTTGTCCTTCTGGCTGCACTGCGCCATCGCCTCCGACTGACCGCTCTTCAGCGTCGACACCTCGCTGGCCAACGCGCGCTTCTCCTCCTCTAGCGCGGCCACGGCAGCACTCTGCTGCGCCTGAAGCTCCTCGACCTGTGCACTCTGCGCCGCCAACCGCTCCTCCAGAGCACACTTCTCGCTCCGCAAGGCATTCAGCTCGTCGCCGGCCTCGGCGTTTGACGCCTCCAGCTTCGCCGTCGCGGCTTGCAACTGCTCCGCCAACGCAGACAGCTCGCTCTCCAGCTCGGCCACGCGCTTGTCCTTCTGGCTGCACTGCGCCATCGCCTCCGACTGACCGCTCTTCAGCGTCGACACCTCGCTGGCCAACGCGCGCTTCTCCTCCTCTAGCGCGGCCACGGCAGCACTCTGCTGCGCCTGAAGCTCCTCGACCTGTGCACTCTGCGCCGCCAACCGCTCCTCCAGAGCACACTTCTCGCTCCGCAAGGCATTCAGCTCGTCGCCGGCCTCGGCGTTTGACGCCTCCAGCTTCGTCGTCGCGGCTTGCAACTGCTCCGCCAACGCAGACAGCTCGCTCTCCAGCTCGGCCACGCGCTTGTCCTTCTGGCTGCACTGCGCCATCGCCTCCGACTGACCGCTCTTCAGCGTCGACACCTCGCTGGCCAACGCGCGCTTCTCCTCCTCTAGCGCGGCCACGGCAGCACTCTGCTGCGCCTGAAGCTCCTCGACCTGTGCACTCTGCGCCGCCAACCGCTCCTCCAGAGCACACTTCTCGCTCCGCAAGGCATTCAGCTCGTCGCCGGCCTCGGCGTTTGACGCCTCCAGCTTCGCCATCGCGGCTTGCAACTGCTCCGCCAACGCAGACAGCTCGCTCTCCAGCTCGGCCACGCGCTTGTCCTTCTGGCTGCACTGCGCCATCGCCTCCGACTGACCGCTCTTCAGCGTCGACACCTCGCTGGCCAACGCGCGCTTCTCCTCCTCTAGCGCGGCCACGGCAGCACTCTGCTGCGCCTGAAGCTCCTCGACCTGTGCACTCTGCGCCGCCAACCGCTCCTCCAGAGCACACTTCTCGCTCCGCAAGGCATTCAGCTCGTCGCCGGCCTCGGCGTTTGACGCCTCCAGCTTCGTCGTCGCGGCTTGCAACTGCTCCGCCAACGCAGACAGCTCGCTCTCCAGCTCGGCCACGCGCTCGTCCTTCTGGCTGCACTGCGCCATCGCCTCCGACTGACCGCTCTTCAGCGTCGACACCTCGCTGGCCAACGCGCGCTTCTCCTCCTCTAGCGCGGCCACGGCAGCACTCTGCTGCGCCTGAAGCTCCTCGACCTGTGCACTCTGCGCCGCCAACCGCTCATCCAGAGCACACTTCTCGCTCCGCAAGGCATTCAGCTCGTCGCCGGCCTCGGCGTTTGACGCCTTCAGCTTCGCCGTCGCGGCTTGCAACTGCTCCGCCAACGCAGACAGCTCGCTCTCCAGCTCGGCCACGCGCTTGTCCTTCTGGCTGCACTGCGCCATCGCCTCCGACTGACCGCTCTTCAGCGTCGACACCTCGCTGGCCAACGCGCGCTTCTCCTCCTCTAGCGCGGCCACGGCAGCACTCTGCTGCGCCTGAAGCTCCTCGACCTGTGCACTCTGCGCCGCCAACCGCTCCTCCAGAGCACTCTTCTCGCTCCGCAAGGCATTCAGCTCGTCGCCGGCCTCGGCGTTTGACGCCTCCAGCTTCGTCGTCGCGGCTTGCAACTGCTCCGCCAACGCAGACAGCTCGCTCTCCAGCTCGGCCACGCGCTTGTCCTTCTGGCTGCACTGCGCCATCGCCTCCGACTGACCGCTCTTCAGCGTCGACACCTCGCTGGCCAACGCGCGCTTCTCCTCCTCTAGCGCGGCCACGGCAGCACTCTGCTGCGCCTGAAGCTCCTCGACCTGTGCACTCTGCGCCGCCAACCGCTCCTCCAGAGCACACTTCTCGCTCCGCAAGGCATTCAGCTCGTCGCCGGCCTCGGCGTTTGACGCCTCCAGCTTCGTCGTCGCGGCTTGCAACTGCTCCGCCAACGCAGACAGCTCGCTCTCCAGCTCGGCCACGCGCTCGTCCTTCTGGCTGCACTGCGCCATCGCCTCCGACTGACCGCTCTTCAGCGTCGACACCTCGCTGGCCAACGCGCGCTTCTCCTCCTCTAGCGCGGCCACGGCAGCACTCTGCTGCGCCTGAAGCTCCTCGACCTGTGCACTCTGCGCCGCCAACCGCTCCTCCAGAGCACTCTTCTCGCTCCGCAAGGCATTCAGCTCGTCGCCGGCCTCGGCGTTTGACGCCTCCAGCTTCGTCGTCGCGGCTTGCAACTGCTCCGCCAACGCAGACAGCTCGCTCTCCAGCTCGGCCACGCGCTCGTCCTTCTGGCTGCACTGCGCCATCGCCTCCGACTGACCGCTCTTCAGCGTCGACACCTCGCTGGCCAACGCGCGCTTCTCCTCCTCTAGCGCGGCCACGGCAGCACTCTGCTGCGCCTGAAGCTCCTCGACCTGTGCACTCTGCGCCGCCAACCGCTCCTCCAGAGCACTCTTCTCGCTCCGCAAGGCATTCAGCTCGTCGCCGGCCTCGGCGTTTGACGCCTCCAGCTTCGCCATCGCGGCTTGCAACTGCTCCGCCAACGCAGACAGCTCGCTCTCCAGCTCGGCCACGCGCTTGTCCTTCTGGCTGCACTGCGCCATCGCCTCCGACTGACCGCTCTTCAGCGTCGACACCTCGCTGGCCAACGCGCGCTTCTCCTCCTCTAGCGCGGCCACGGCAGCACTCTGCTGCGCCTGAAGCTCCTCGACCTGTGCACTCTGCGCCGCCAACCGCTCCTCCAGAGCACTCTTCTCGCTCCGCAAGGCATTCAGCTCGTCGCCGGCCTCGGCGTTTGACGCCTCCAGCTTCGCCGTCGCGGCTTGCAACTGCTCCGCCAACGCAGACAGCTCGCTCTCCAGCTCGGCCACGCGCTTGTCCTTCTGGCTGCACTGCGCCATCGCCTCCGACTGACCGCTCTTCAGCGTCGACACCTCGCTGGCCAACGCGCGCTTCTCCTCCTCTAGCGCGGCCACGGCAGCACTCTGCTGCGCCTGAAGCTCCTCGACCTGTGCACTCTGCGCCGCCAACCGCTCCTCCAGAGCACACTTCTCGCTCCGCAAGGCATTCAGCTCGTCGCCGGCCTCGGCGTTTGACGCCTCCAGCTTCGTCGTCGCGGCTTGCAACTGCTCCGCCAACGCAGACAGCTCGCTCTCCAGCTCGGCCACGCGCTCGTCCTTCTGGCTGCACTGCGCCATCGCCTCCGACTGACCGCTCTTCAGCGTCGACACCTCGCTGGCCAACGCGCGCTTCTCCTCCTCTAGCGCGGCCACGGCAGCACTCTGCTGCGCCTGAAGCTCCTCGACCTGTGCACTCTGCGCCGCCAACCGCTCCTCCAGAGCACACTTCTCGCTCCGCAAGGCATTCAGCTCGTCCCCGGCCTCGGCGTTTGACGCCTCCAGCTTCGTCGTCGCGGCTTGCAGCTGTTTTTCTAGTGCCGCGACGGTATTTTTCAGGTGAGTAGTTTCTTGATCTGGTGGTTGTGGTGATTGAGTGGGGGACGAGGACTGGCTGCGGAGCTCATCAATCTCGGCTTCTTGACTGGCAACTCGTTCTGCGAGCTGGTACTGGATTTCTTGCTGAGTTGCTGTATATTGAGCGTGAGCTTCCATGGTAGCTGCCATAGCGCTCTTGTTGCGCGAGTCGGCAATTTGCTTCTCCTCCTGCATCATCTGGATCTGTTCCTGTAGCTGCTGGAGCTGTTGGGCCTGCACGCCTAGCTTCTTGGTAAGAGAAGATTTTTCCTCTATCAGCTGATTCAATTTGCTTTCAAGGTACGCCGGTGTATGTTGCCTGCTGATCGTTGGCTCGGTTTCCACCGTCCTGGAGTGTAATAAATGAGCAGGACTGGGGATTTTGGAGGGCACGCTTCCTTCTCGAGGTTTCTTCAATGCTGATGTTGGGGTTGATGGGATTCGGCTTCTTGGTGTCATCGATGCCTGACTCCCCGGTGCTGGTGGAGTCGTTCTCCTGTCACCAGGCGCGCGTGACTTGGTGCCAGACTTTTGCCGTAAGGTAGATCGTTTGGCTGCTTTCTTGTAAGTGTGAACTGCATCAGCCTCCGGAAACAAAGTTTTAGCTGAGCCTTTCGCAGACAGTGTGTTGGTGATCGTCGCTAGATGTCTTCTTTTGGCAGGCTGTAGAAATCAGTGGCAAGTATCATCATCAGAGGCTGTTTGCTTAAGACTAAGATCTGATACGAGAATACCTTGAAAGACGTGTCCAGCTCGGCTTCTTTGCGCGATCGCTTCAAGTGCTTTTTCACTCCGTCAGCAAGTAGCGCATTCAATCTAAGAGCAACAACAACAAGCCGTCAGAACCCCGTGGTGCTTCTGAATAGCGTGTTGAGCCGCCTACCTCTCGACTTGATCCGGCCATAAAGAAATATACTGCCTACGAACGTTGCAAGCAACACCTCAGCAAGTCACTACCCAATTATGTTCAGTCATAGTACTACTAAAGAATAACACCCACCAGTAGCAGTCACGAGCCTTTTCTCGTCCTTTGGGGGACGCATCGCTGAGCGAAGCCTACATACACCAGCACCAACGTGACTCAGTCTCCATAATATTTGCTCCCTCACCGCTAAACCCACGCGTACCGCAATGGCTGTCTGCAGAGGTATCCTGAATCGCTCCAGCGCGGCACCGCTCCAGCCTTCCAAGGCCAGATACACGTAATGGATGCAGCTCTCTCGCACCTCGCGATTCCTGCCACCAAAAAAACAACAGCAAAAAACATCAGCAATGCAGTCCCATCAACATTCCACTGTCAGCTGCAGCCCGTACTTGCTCGTCTCCAGCACTTGCAGCACCGGCGCCAGCACAAATCTACTCGGCGTGGCGTTCACGATGGCCTCGATGCAGCTGTGGATGGCCGCCGTGTTCACCTGCAGCAGCATAGGTCGATTGGTCAGTCCATCGGCCCTTCAGCCTGTCCTCTCTCTATTGGCGTGCTGTACCTTGTTGGATCCTCCTCTGGCGTCCAGCAGCGTCGGGAACACGTCGCGCATGAGGATCTTGCAGCGCGCGGGGCCGAGCGTGCGCGCCAGCAGCGCCAGCGTCCCGCAGGCCTCGCGCACGACCGTCGAGCGCAGGTCCGTGAGCGTCACGCGGAAGGGCTGCGCCAGCGCCTGCACGTTCTCGGGCGCGAAGAGCGTCTCCAGGTGGTCGTCTACATCCTCCTCTTCTTCTTCTGTCTGGAGCCGCGCCAGGTCGGCCAGCAGCTGGCGCAGCTCCGTGAGCGCCGCGCACTTGTCCTTCCACTCCTCCTCGGGCTGCAGCAGGCGCTTGCTCAGCTCCAGCACTTCGTTGGTCCGACCGCCGAGCGTCTGCGCACGCGTCAACAGAGAGAGAGGGGCGGTTAGTAGATAGAGGAGGAGAGAGAGGAGAGGAAGGCTCGCACCATGAGGCTCAGGTCGCTGCGCTGGTCGCCCCGCATGGCGCTAAGAGTGCGCAATTTGGCGGGAAGTTCAAAATTGGGGACTCAGATCTGAGTCAGCGCGATTTAGCGATTTGGAAACGCACTGATGTGGGTTCTAATTTAGAGCTGCTAGAATTGTATTGTCGAGAGGCAAAGGACATGCAATAAATAAATGGATGTTGTCGTCACTAAGCTTGTCCAGCTTCTGTATCACTGCCACCAAGACGCAATGGGTGGCAACAGTCCACGGGGAACGAGAGGCCTCGTTCTTCTTCAGCAGCCTTGCGCTTCACTTTCACCTCAAAAGTCTTGACCAGGTTCTGATTCATTCTTTGTATGCACTGGACCTCGCCCCACGGGTTCGACAAAGGTGGGGCTGCGTTCCCACATCCAGTCCAGCAGCGTCGTGGAGCCGAGCTTGCAGGCGTCTCTCAGCTGCAGGTTCCTGTCTGGGCCCAGGTGGCTGGCGATGAGACGCCCAAGATGATCGAGGGCAACTCCATCTTTGTGGATGTGGCGGGGCACCAGCTCGACGACCAGCAGCGGAGTTGCCATCGCTAGCTGCTCGGGGGAGGGGCCGGACTTTTACTTGGTCGCTGCTGAACTATCTCCGGTCGGACCCGCACTACTACGAGTATCAATTTTACGAGTCGGTATTGGAAGCTGCGTGGAAGGGTGATTTACGAGTACTCGAGTGGCTGCTGGAGCATTTCTCGGGCTGTGATGTGCCGGTGTGGGTGGTGGAGAAGGCAGTGGAAAAGGGTCGGATGGACATCTTACGCTCACTATTGGAGCACGACGCTGGTCGTCGTTCCGAGCAAGGCGAGAATGGCAAGGGCAACGTTGTGCACTGGGGAGGCAGCAGCCTGGTGACCGCTGCGCAAAAGAAGCGGTTTGAGACCGTCCGGTTCCTCTACGAGAACACTCCTCGCGACGTGTATGAAGAGACGTTAGATATGACAATTCGGTTCGTCCTGGATGCTGAAGAGATGAACCTCGTGGAGGAGCTCTTGCCAACTGGTACGTCTGCCGCGGACTACGGCGAGATATCTCCCAACCCATCTGTGATCGAGCTCACGTTTGACGCGGGCTTACTGGACGAGGAATTTGCCGCTGCACTAGCACTGAGGAACCTCGTGCCGTCCGGCCGTTTGGATCTCATGAAGAAAATCTGGCAGAAGCACGGCCAGCTCACGGAGATTGATGACTGGATGCGGAATTGGGTGGAGGCGATGGCAACCGCATGTCAGATGGGGGACCTCGCTATTCTGCAGTGGATGGTGGAGCATACGTCGGGTCGGGCGGCAATCGAGGACCTGAAGCAGTATAAAGTGGTTCCACTACTGTACCACGCGGTGTGTGAGAATCAGCTTAACGTGGTGCAGTACCTCCATGACCAAGACGCTGCTGTCGATTACGGGAATGCCCTACTTGGTGCGATTCGCACGGACAACATGGACGCTGTGAAGTGGCTGGTTGAACACTTCCCTCCATCGGAGAAGATCCCAGAGTACTGTATTCTAGTGGAAGCCGCGAGGTATGGGCGCGTCGGAATGCTGCAGTATTTCCAGAACTTGGAGGAACTAAATGTGCCAGGCTTCCCTGGGTCAAGTGCATTCTCAATCCCTGAAGCGCGTGCTGACTTCTCCTTCGAGGTGACGATGGCTGAGGCCAACACGAGCTCTAAAGAGCGGCTCATTCCAACCACGCCTTCAAGATGGCAGCCAACGGACGCAATGGACGACGCTGCTGCTAATGGCCAACTCGATGCAGTGCAGTGGCTGCACGCGAATCGATCGGAGGGGTGCACGACGAGGGCAATGGACGAGGCCGCTGGAAATGGGCACCTGGAAGTGGTGAAGTGGCTGCATGCGAATCGATCTGAGGGGTGTTCGACGAACGCGATGGACGGGGCGGCTGCGTATGGACAACTGGAAATGTTGGAATGGCTGCATGCGAATCGGTCGGAGGGCCACTCGCACTTCGGAATTAGTTTGGCTGGTCACAACAACCATATTGAGGTACTAAAGTGGCTGGTATCGCGGTCCCCGAAGAAACTGAAGGATGCTGTCATGGACAGCGCAGCCTACAGGGGGGATCTCGCCTTGGTGCAGTGGCTCCACACCAAGATGAAAGCTCGGTGCACAGTGCCAGTGATGATCAGCGCTGCACGATTTGGACGCTTGGAGGTACTGAAGTATCTGAGCTCGCACCGACCAAAAACTCTGGCTCGGGAGAGTTGCGTGACCTTGACTCAGGAGGCGCTAGTCAAGAACCATTTCCGTGTCGCGCACTGGTGTTTGACCCACCTCCCGGCGCATTCGCCCAAGCCAATCGAGATGTCGGTTTCGATCAGGTTTGAGACGTTGCTGTTTGTGCGCTTCCACTACCCGGAAATGTTTACCCCAGCGTATCCGAGAGAAGACGGGGTCTCACGGAGCGTTCAAGTTCGCGAAGAAGTGGATCGACACCCTAGAGTTGTAATGGATCCACGAGTGAGTCATCTTTTGGGGTACGACTATAGCATATTCGTGTTTTTATGATTTATTTTTTTTATTTTTTTATCGCTTTTGTCGGGCTTACTAATAAACCTTCAAGTTCATCGACAGCAATATCCTTCGTTTTCGCTTGTCAGGTGCGTATAGCAGCTTTCGATTGCGCTGCGTTTGGGGCCGAATCACTCATTGTAACCGATTGTGGAAAAGCGACGCTTACAACTTTACAATACTATACCATACCAACTTGAAAAAGAGCAAAACTAGCATCACTTGTTTCCGAGGAAGTTGCCCCTGTATTTTTTATTCTGTCTCCACTCGATCATAATGCGTGAGCTGTGATCAAACGAAGACCAATACAATGCTTTTACTTAAGTAGTATTTTTTCTTAACAAACTGCAGTAAATTCGCGTAATGAGTCATTATCCTTACGACCGTCGAGCTGATTCATCGTCATTCGACAATTTCCTCTCGACCAACGATGTCATCCCCGTTGCTGGTTATCGATCTGGTACTCCGCCACCAGAAGGAAGGCGCTGTTCTCGACCATCTCGGACGACTCATCGCCGACTACCTGGGCCCAGACAGGAACCTGCCACTGAGTGACGCCTGCAAGTTTGGATCCACGACACTGCTGGACTGGATGTGGGAGTGCAGCCCCACCTCGGCCGCTGAGCGCTCTCCCCATTGGTCGCTGACGAATTACCTTCGGTCAGATCCGCACTACTACCAGTATCAATTCCACGAATCGATGCTGGTGGCTGCAAATGAGGGTGATTTGCGAGTACAGGAGTGGCTGATGCAGCATTTCTCGGGCTGCGAAGTGCCGGAGTCGGTGGTGGAAGTCGCAGCAGAACAAGCTCGACTGGATATACTACAGCTTCTACTGGCGCACGACGCTGGCCATCGAGTGGAGGAGGGTCCAACTCGCAAGAAGAGAAAAGCGGACACTGCTGGAGGGGAGCCAATGCCTGAAAAGGAGCCCGAAAGCCGTGGCCATGATGGACGAGGAGGGAACGTGGTGAAGTGGGGAGGGCGCAGCTTGGTGTCGGCTCTGCATTCGAACCGACTCGATATTCTGCGGTTTCTATATGAAAACACTTCTCATGGCGTCACTGGCGACAGTAAAGAGGTCATTATGGGGATCGATGTGGGGAAAGTAGTGGTGAACTTGCTGAAGCCCAGGGATGGCTCCAACTGGAATGAGTAGCCGCGCACTGCCGAGCCGATCGGGTTGGAGTTGCTGCTCGAGAATGGTCGTTTGGACGACAAGTTCAACGCTGTGGTTGCTCTGGGGAAGCTGGTGCCGCTTGGACACTTGGACCTCATGAAGAAAATCTGGGAGAAGCACGCGCAACTCACGTCGACGGGCGGCTGGATGAACGAGTGGATGGAGGCCATGGCAACTGCGTGTCAGATGGGGAATCTTGCTATTCTGCAGTGGATGATGGAGCATACGTCAGGTCGCGCGGTTATCGCGCACTACAAGAAGTACGATGGTAGAGTTTCGTCGCTGCTGTACTTCGCTACCGGTGCAGGCCACCTGGATGTGATGGAGTACCTGTATCAACAAGGTGCGGCCGTAGAGTTTGGAGATGCGTTGCTATATGCGATTCGCAGAGACAACATGGATGCGGTCAAGTGGCTACTCGCCAGCTTCCCTTCGTCGGAGAAACTCCCGGAATATTGCGTCCTGGTGGAAGCTGCAAGACATGGACGAGTGGAAATGCTGCAGTATTTCCAGAGTGCCGTGTCACTGGAGGTGCCGGGTTTCCCAGGCTCCAAGCCATCCTCGATCCCGCAAGCGGACACTGAGTTCTCGTTCCGTATATTGGTGTCTGCAGCCAACAGATATGCAAAGGGGTTGTCTGCGTATGATGATTCACAGTGGCGACCGACTGAAGCTATGGACGACGCTGCGGCGAATGGTCAACTAGAAGCTGTCAAGTGGCTTCATAACAATCGATCTGAGGGATGCACCGCGAAGGCGATGGACGAGGCCGCCGCAAATGGGCAACTGGAAGTGCTGAAATGGCTACATGCGAATCGGTCCGAGGGCTACACGGACAGCGCCATATTTTACGCAGCTCGCAATGATCGTGCTGAGGTTGTAAAGTGGCTGGTGACGCAATCTCCGAAGGAGTCGACGGATGTTGCGATAAAGTACGCTGTCGCCAATGGAAACCTGGTTTTGGTGCAGTGACTTCACTCAGAAGCCAACACTGAATGCTCTGCAAAAGTCATGATCTGTGCTGCCAAGCATGGTCACTTGAAGACACTCAAGTACTTGTACTCGAGCCGCCCCAAGGATTCTGCCCTCACGAGTTGTGCGGTTGCAGCCGAGACAGCGCTCGCCAGGGGCCATTTCCGTGTGGCGCACTGGTGTTTGGAGCATTTTCCGGTTCGTCGTCCTACGGTGACGAATGTTCCCCCCCTTCACCCGTTTGAATCATTGCTGCTGCTACGTCGATACTACCCCGAAATGCTCACAGTGGGAGACTTGGCTACAATACGGGAGAAAGTGAGCGCTCGTGCTACGGCGGAGTTTAACTTTATTGCGAAGTGGCTCAACGCCCAGGTCTCGGGTTTGTGATTACTTTGCCCAAGCGGCTCTGCATGCTGATGATTGTCATTACTCGGATTTACTAGCAGGTACTAAGTACAGTGCAAGCTAGTGTTTGTCGGAAGCTGCTACTAGGGTAACACATCTAGCTACTAAGCGCCACTCTAGTAGAGAACTTTAGAAGCTGGACTAAGTCGTGGTTTTGGAACAAAAATTGACAAAAAACGTATGAAATACGGATGATCCAAAAATAAGTTCCAGTGGAACAACGCGACTCTTCGTTGTTCCACTGGACTTGAGTATTGGAACATCTGCCGGGTAATCTATCCGTAATCTATCTAGATTTTATCCATATTTTTTTAGATATTTATTGTTCCAAGTCCAAGAGATGTTCCAGCTTCTAAAGTTCTCTAATCGCGAAGTGAATCGTGGCGCTGGCGGAGCCGACATTCACGCGCACGTTCATAGCGGTGGACACTTTCGTTTTTAATTTTTATTAGGATTTCATGTAAAATCATAGTGCTGGGAATCATGAACGATGCGGTTCGCCCCCTTCCTGCTCGTCATCGGCATCTTCGCTGTCACGAGCTCCGCAAAAGCTGGTGCCGTCGTGGACGCCACCGACCGCGAGGCTGTGGAAAGAGGGCCCGTTTATTTCTTTAAACCGTTTCTCAGCAAAGACTCTGGCATCAGTAGCAAGCTCTCGGGCATGAAAAAGAGCCCGGAGGTGGCCGCAGCCCAGTGGTGAATACGCTGGGGACAGCTATCAAGAACAATCCGGGCATTCTAACCAGCCTAAGCAAGAGCCCGACCGCACTCAAGAAGTTGGCGAAGGATCCTCAAGTGGCGGAGGCGGCGAAAGCGCTGGAGAAGAACCATGTCGCGTTCACGGCTAAGGATGTCAACTCGCTTCGATCCGTCGCTGCCAAAGACCCCACGAAGGCAGATATCGTGTCCAAGATCATCAAGTTTCTTCGGGCATTGCCGTCGGAGGGCAGGCTAGCTATAGTTGGTCTTGTTATGTGCACGCCGCTAATACTCGCGCTCACGATTATATTGACGTGAAGGTCTTTGCAAGGTACTTCAGAGTTTGCATTCTTCACAAATCGTTTATATTTATGGGTCATATCCCTGAAATAAATGAGGTCATGCTGTGAGTTAGCAGTTGGTCTCGATTCATTCAAGTTATCGACAAGCAAAAATAAAATTATGGTAAAGCAGGATGCTGCTTCCCTCTGCTATCCATATCCGATAGCAGTTGGCATGCGCCAACTCTATCGTGATCCCTCGAAGTGGCTGAGTAGAGTTTCTTGTAAGAAAAAATATGTTTGTAGAAAATAAGATTCATGGAGGAACCCCGGCCATGGAAACAGGAGAGGCTCTCAAAGTTTTATTGTGGCTAGCGATTTATTTGACGGGTGTCCTGGCTTGGACAGATTGGCACATGTGAAGATTCCTTTTCTGGCTCCACCGAATGCTGTGTGGCCCCAATGCATTTTGGCCGCGAATGACCAAGGCTGCAACTTTCGACATCTAGTTCGTACTCCGAACGCAGAGATTTATATCCAAGACCCGGACAGTGAATCTGACATTGATTATGTTTGGGCCGTTTTAGCGTTCTAAGCCAGGCCTCGGGTTCGTGATTTGTGGGCTAGAGATTCTTCGTCCGAGAGAACTGCATGATAATGATTGTCATTGATCACACTTAGTAGCAGGTAAAATATAACAAGTATTATCTGAAAGCCTTATGATATACTGAAGACTCCGCCAACATGCGTTACAAAGGCTTCCCACAGTCAGCATTAGTAAATGTGTCCGATCTGAGTTACTAATTACTGAAGTAGTATTAGCTGGCTCCTCGTCCCAAAATAATAGCTACTGTAGTATTTAGAGCATCATTTTAATAGTGGTATCAGTGGAATAGTAGCTCAAAACAAACTACCGCAATACCTTAGTTATGCAATACACCTGATCTGCAGTGTAGAGACTAGATATGGCATGTCCCGGCTAACGCTATCTTCACAAGATGATACATTGGAGCTCATATGTCAACACAACCAACATAACCATAGATATTTAGGAAAAGCAAACATGTATTTATTCATCTGCAAGTGCGATGTCACGGAAGAGATCGTCAAAGTCATCTTCTAAAGTAAATGGCTCTACTGTGGTGTCAATCCAGTCGGATTGAAGCATGGCTTGAAACACGTCTTCATCCGCGTTCAAAGCCTCTACTTGCTCCGGCACGTCCGGGGCATCTTCATCGCGCTGAACCAGCCCACACCGGCGAAACCCCGCTCGAATTGTCGATGCAGACACGTCCCTCCACGCCGAGCAAACCCACTGACACAGGAGGGCCCGGTCGGGAGGCTTCAACTTGAAGGGCACGCCCGGTACACGCGCTGCTAACTGCTCCTGTAAGCTTCGAATCCATTTGTTCCGCAGTCTTGTCTTGGCAGGCCCGTTCCAGGTGGCGTCGGCTGGCTGCGACACAGAGGTAGCGTTGGCAGGCACTTTCATTAAGGTAACATTGATCACCTTGGCATACTCGACGACTTCTGCGGTCCAATGACCAGAGAAATCGTCAAGTAGAAGAAGTACAGGCTGCTTGAGATTTCCGCGGCTGCCGAAGTGGTGCTTTAGCCAATTTAAGGTTAGCTTGGAGTCCCACCAACCTGATAGTGAATCAAAAACAATTTAGTATAAAAATCCCAAACTGTAAAAATAAAACAAAAACAACTTTACCTTTTCCATTTCCATGGATCTGCATTCCTGTTTCAGCTTCAGCCTTGCGAATTGACTTCCAAATGTGAATGCCGAAACTCCTCGGCAATCCGAGCGAGTTCAGGAGGGCGTAGCTGGCCTTGACGGGTTTTTGCGCGAAGTGCGAGACGATGACGGGCCTTAAAAAGTTGCTGCCAACTCCAAGATGCTGTAAAGGCTTCGATACCGGCAGCCTTCGCTTCAGACAAGGCCTGCAGCCGCAGCATTAGCGGGGTCACTGGCACGCCCTCATCACGTAGATCGCCCACCCAGCGAACGAGCCTGAGCTCAACAGATGTAGGCAGCACAGTGGCTTCACCTTGACCGCGCGCCTTCTTTTTCTTGGCTTCGCTAGGGACCGCACAAGCAGCGACAATCTTGTGCAGTGAGCGGCGCCACGAATAGATTAGCACACGGCGCCCATTGTACTGTTGGTCAGGTAACTCAGGGTAGAACTTGGTGATTGTAGCGGCCATGCTACTTGTCCTGGCGAGATGCTGTAGAACTTTGAGCTTGTGAGCAGCGGTGTAGGCGTTGACGACGTTGAGTTTTACTCGGCGACCTGTACCGCCAGGCAGGCGAGGCCTGCCCTTTGGAGGCTTCCGTTGCTTGGGAGGCATGTGTGCCTTTGAAGAGTGAGACAGAAGTCAATGGCCAACGAGCTAAAAATTACTGGCTCCCAGGTGGTGTAATTGATAACTAAGGATGCACGGTCGGCCTTCCCGCGTGGCCTGTGATTGGTCAGTTTGGCCTGTATTCCATAACAAGGAGTATTTCATAACTAAGGTATTGCGGTACTGTCAAACCCTGGACCTAATGTTTGTGATACTCTAATTTTGAATGTTCTAAAAGTCGCATCGATATCAGTACGTACCAAAAATAGTCCGGACTAAAACAGTCTCAATATCTCTTCGACAACTTCAAACGCCGCGCTAATGGCCCTGGCCGAGCACTTCCTGAGTCCGTGGTGGTCTGCGCTTCACCGCTCCCTGGCCCACGGCGAGCCCAATCGCCGCGTGCGAGGATGCATCCACTGCTACCCGTTCCCCGCGGGGCTCACCGAAGACGACGACGCCACCTGCTTGGAGGTCTGCTTGGCGGTCGTCTTCCCAGCGGGCGTCGAGGCTCGGGAACAAGAGCGACACCGCCTGTCGCGCGCCCGGGAGGCTCTGGAGCTCTTCACCGTGCTGGCAGCGGTCAACCGCCTCGAATTCGTCAAGTTCTTCTCCGAGTTCATGACGGACGAGGACGTCGTCGGACTAATTTCTGGCAAATACTCGAGGGTGCTGCCCGTGTGGAGGTGCTACCTCCTGGGGCTTTTGAGCCCGTACGTTCCAGTTGCAACGCAGCCCACCGTGACATGGGGGCAAATGTTTGGGTATCCGAATGGCCCCTGGGTCTATTCCACAGATTTCCACCAAGCTATGGAGCAGGTGAAAAGTCTGGGTCCGTCAGAGCCCGAAATTTGGCGGGAGCTTCGCCTCGAGGTCGACTGGGCCTTTGGGCACGAGTCTCTGTCCTCGAATGGGGAGCAGGATCTGTCGCGAACTGAAATGGGCGAGGTGTTGACGCTGGACGAGTTCTCAAGAGAGCTGGGGAAAGTTGTCGAGTTGGAGATCCCGCGCGTTCTTCATTTTTGCGCCGTTCAGGACCGAGCTCGCGTGATTAGAGCGTGGAGCGGCAGCAAGTCGCAGGCACCGGCTAGTAACGCAGAAACATACAAGGCACAGGTCGACCACGACACCATACCGGAGATGACGAAGGCTCTTGCGATGACGGACTTTGCGTGCTTGAAGGTGGAGCTTGAAGATGAGACAGCCAAGAACAAACCGGTGACGGAGATTTCGGGGTTTCTCTTAAGTACGCTGATCGCCGGGCGCTCCATGTGCAAGCTGACGGGGGCTAACCGTGCAATGCCAGCCGTTGTGCGCGACGCAAAGGTCAAGGAGCTGGAGATGCAGCTCACGTGGGCGTCCAACTCCAAAGTTGCCGCCGTCTGCTCAGCAGCTGCCGAGTCATCACTAATGGAAACTTTGAGGGTATCCGTTGGCGCGGATATTAACCACAGCGAAGATCAGACCATGGATCTGACGCGTTGGGGCTGGCTGGTGTATGGACTTTGTGCTGGCGAGTCCACGACGCCTGATAAAATGCTGCACAGTGGCATGAGTGTGTTTAATCTGACGCAAGAGTACGTGTCCATCACTGTCGAAGTGCTGAAAACCAACTACCCTGAACCAGTGCTGGAGGGCAACTCCGTTGATCCTTTGAGACCTCCAGAGTACGGCTTTCTCACGGTCCCAGAAGGAACGGAGCTCCGACTTGGAGGTTTGGCGAATCCAGGAAGCAACACTGTGTTTGTGCTGTCACGTTCCCATCGGTGCCGGGCGCATTATAACCCTGCCACCATGAGTGAATGCATTGACGTCGTTGTTCCTGGATATGGGATTTGCCGGATGAAACTAGGAGCCGGTGATCGGATGAAGCAGTTCGTCCAGGACAGCGCGAACTGTCGGCCAGACCGTTCGCGGCGCCTTCGTGAGTTCAGTTTAGTTATCTCTGACCTGGAAAGTGAACGTTTGGTAGCGGATTTGCTGAGACGGATCGGTGGAGGGCTCCGAGAACTCTGTTTAAACTACTGCGGGAACCATAAGGCTACTCTAAAGCTCTGCGATGTGGCTGCTGTCTGTCCAGAGCTGGAGGACCTTGAGATCATCTGCTTTGATGTGTCTGCCCCGCTCACTGACGAGCTGTGCGGCTGGGGTCTTAAGGAGTTGACGATTGATGACTGCAACTTATTGTGCGGTCTACCAGCGTGTCTGGGAAACCCAAAGTGCCGGATGTCTCGAGAGTTGCTGAAGGTGGAGATAACAGCATCTCCCGACTGCAATGTGCCAGCGGATATTATCAAAGCTCTGGCAGCGCACGACAAAGAGTTCCTCCCTCTTGTAAAGGAAACGTTCCCACTCCACTCGAAGGCGGCAATGATTAGTGCTGCGATGAGTGGGGACGACGCAAATGGCCAGACCAAAGCGATTCACCGCCTCGACCCCGTCCTTCTGGAGTTGATTTTCCAGTTTGCAGCGACGTCAAAGCAGCGGAGCGTTGAAGTGCGTGAATCGTAGTTCTCTTTTGGAAATCCGTCCGGCTTACAGGTAACAATGTTAGTCGAGGAGCAAAACCTATGGGGGGGTAGATTGTCCATCCCCCTGTACTCATGAATTACTTGACGAACACCGTATCATTCTCAATATTCGGTACGAGCGTATTTCATGAAAATTTAACCCCATGCAGACAACTCACTTGTAGCACGAAATCGGGTGGCAAAGCGAGCATCTTCTTCCTCCAGGAGGACTACGCCAAGCGCACCCTTGGGGGACACCAAGGCGTCGAGCCACTTTTCTTGGAAGTCATACGCTAGAACTTTTGCCAGAAAGCGCGGGGTGATCAGCTCCGGATAGTGCAAGTGCACGAACGACAACACCTCGAAATACGGTGTAAGTTGCCACCTCCAATGACGTGGGAGAATGAGCCGGAAGGTGGGTCAAACACCAGTGCCCAACTCGGACATGATCGTTCGCCGGCGCTGCCTCGGACAAAGTCTCACAACTCTTCCGAGACAAATCCTTCGGTCGGCGCGAGTGCAAAACCTTGAGTATTTCCAAGCGGCCATAGCTTGCTGCACGGATCATTGCCTCTGCAGTGCACCCAGCTTTAGCTTTAGTGTGAAGCCCGTGCACCAAATCCAGGTTCCCATTGACTGCAGCGTGCAGCATCGCAATCTTCTTCGATTCCTTTGGGGATTAGGTCACCAACCACTTCGTCGGATCTGTTTGCATGTAGCCATTTCAGCACTTCTAGCTGCAGCCTCGACCATCGCCTTTGTCGTGCATCCCTCGGGTCGATTGTTATGGAGCCACTGCACTGCCCCCCGTTTACCATTCGCAGCAGCGTCGTCCATTGCGTCTGTTGGTCGCTATCACGAAGTAAAATATGCCGGCGCTTTTGAGCATCTGCTTGCTGCAGAAATCAACACCTCGGAGGAAAACTTGGCACCTGCCTCAGGAATCGAGGATTCTTTTGAACCAGGGAATTCCAGCTCCTCCGACCTGTGGAAGTTTTCCAGTATTTCCACCCGTCCATTCCTCGCCGCTTCCACGAGTACACAGTACTTTGGGATCTTCTCAGACGGAGGAAAATGCTCAACCAGCCACGTCACAACGTCCATGTTGTCTAGGCGAACCGCACACAGGATGGAGTTCCCATAATCCGCTGCCGCTCCGTGCCCTTGGAGTTACTGCATCACGTTTAAATGGTCCCCAAAAGTTGCGTGGTACAGCAGTGGGAACAGTTTGTTGTTCTGCTTCACGTGCGCGATAGCCACTCGACCCGACGTATGATCCACCATCCACTGCAGAACAACACAGTCCCCCATCTTACACGCCGTTACCATTCCCTGCAGCCAATGCCGCATCCAGTCACCCGTTGACGTGAGTTAGCCGAGCTTCAGCCAGAATTTCTTCATCAGGTCCAAGCGTCCGGACTGCACCAACTTCTCTAAACGTGAAGCTCGTCGTTCACAAGACCAGCGGCAAAGCTGCGTTCAAGCGCAACTGGATTGGACGAGAACTTTCCGTAATCGAGAATATCCCCCCCCCCCTCGGCAGGCAACAGTTCCTCCGCCAGAGCCATCTCACCGGCGTCCAAGGCGAATCGAATAGTTGTACCGAGCGCGTAGCTGCACGCCTTGGGGGGGGGGGGGTTCTCTTAGACAAACCGGACAATGTCAAACCGCTTCTTCAGCGCAGCCCTCTCCATACTAGGTCACCACGTTACCGCAATTGCCACTTACTACTAAGGTAGTGTCTTCACGAACCCAGCACGTCCACTCTTTACAATAGGATCCCCACCTGGGTTTTTGAGAGGGGAACCTCACACGAGTGTAGCCGTTCTTTTCAGCTCAGGGGCTCCGTATCATTAAAGTGGGCGAAAATATCCGTAAATCTCCTCGGCTGGCCGCTGTTTCGAGAGGTTTGGCGAGTTGCCACCGTCGGTGATCTCTCACCCCGATGTTCTGTCGAAAGCGCGAGTACAACTCGTATCCTTATTCATTCCAGCAGCGCGAAAACCGAAATTTGCACGCGTCACTTGAGCGAGAGGAGCGGTGGTGGGCCTAGGAAGAAAGTGGCTCCAGGGTTACATTAGCATGGTGGTGGGTGGCGAAGCATAAATTCGCAATAGTCAACACATTTCTCCACTTGAGAAGAAGAGAAGCAGAAGAAGAGAAACTTGATGAAAACAAACTATAATAATCAATCGAGTGATGCCAGGTATATTGAATTTAAACCGAGCTTGGCCTATCCATGGATATAAGGTGAATAATTAAAATGTGAGCAGCAACGTTAATTAGCAGAGCAGTGTGTTAAGTGGAGCGATGCTCGCGTTAAGACCAGGTGCCAGCCAATCGAGAACTGGAGCTGGCAGACTAACAGCTCATGTTAAATATTTTAGTAGTAAAAACATGAGTTGCTCGAGAGCAACAAAACACGAATTTCAATTTGCCATTGCATTGCGCCATTCGTTTGTTGTGAGTTGCGGAACGGGTACTTAAGTGCGCAATTGAGAATGTTCTCGATGATTTCCTAAGCTTAGCTGATCGAATCCTGAAAGTGAAAAACATTGCTGTGTATAGCCCTACCCCTATATTCCATCCGCTGAATTATTATACCAAGGTTCTCGCTCGCTACCGTGTCCCTGCTTCATCCGGCCATCCACGGCCTCCTCCACGTGAAGCAGCTTATCACCAGTCCTTGGACCTAGCCCGTTGCTCTTATCAGCGACGCCTGCACGTTCAACTCTACAAGTTGCTGGACTGGATCTGGGAGTCCAGTTGCACTTGTGTGGACGCCAGGACGCCACAATGGTCCATCCACTACTACCTCCGCTCTGACGTGTATTACCACCGCTATGCGTTCGGGAAGACGCTGCAATATGCTGCTAAACAGGCCAATTTGGAGCTGGTTGAGTGGGTACTTACCCACTTTCTGGGTTGTATCGCGCCCGCGGATGTGGTGGAAGCCGCCGCCTGGAATGGACATCGAGTGGATGCTGGCGTGTTATTATCTACAGCCTGATGAGGATATTCAGCCGTGGAATATTGGCTTCCTTGCCCGAGAAAATCGACTCGATCTGATGCAACAGCTCTAAGACAACTATCGACATGGTGGCGCGATGAGAGAGGCTGCTGGCCGGGGAAATCTACCGATGTTGAGGTGGTTGGCAGCGCAGTCGCTTGGGCGTGAGGTGTGTGCAAGCAAGGACTATCACTCGTTCTTGTCTATTATCCGAGGGGCAGTCCGGCAAGTGTGGTGCAGTATCTCTGCCAACAGGGGGAGCTGCAACTGGATTCCACCAGTTGTTCAACTATCATCCACACTATCCGAAAGGGAAGTCTCGACTACGTCAAGTTGCAGCTAGCTCACTGCCCATACTTTAGTGATCTCTCGGCGAAGGATGATATCGTTGAAGCAAGAACGTGGGGCCAATTTTTGAAGTACAGTAATGTGCCTCGATAGCGCCCACCTGGCAACTTATATTTCTTGGAATACAGTAATCCCACTATCTGTACTACTTCGACACTGATGTACTGTTTTAGTGTTGTGCTTCCACAAAAACTCCTTCCATATTTTTAACCCCCCAAACCCGAGGCCTTTTGGTTGCACCCATTTACCGAAACCCTAGACACGATAAATTTTATCTCTCTGATGGGCATGTATAATGAGCTCAGTAGTTTTAGTAACGTGTCTTTTTCAAAGTCGGGACGGCCCCCTATCCCTAGGACTTTCCTGTCTATCCTATCGTGTATCGACGTCGAAACGTGTCTTGTGGATACATGATAGGAGCGTTATGGTGTATGTTGGTGATATAGACTGCACAATGACGTACCAAAGACGAAGCAATTGCCGAGCAATCAACTGAAACGCTTCTTGAACTAAAAGCAGATGTCCATCTGCAAGCACGTCTCTAAATGAAGTATATTCAAATCAAGTCTGCTTAGTTCGTGTTCTACTCGCTCTCCAAGTCATCAATGGCTCGTGTACGCTGGCGACGCAGCGGTGGGGCGACGGTGGCCGAATCGTCACCAGACTGATCACTCGTGTCGCCTCCAGCAGTCTCTTCGCCACCAAGAGCACGCGCAGGCTTCCGTGCACGCAGTTTGCGCTTGCGTCGCGCCTGTGGAATCAGCGTACCGTTTCTCCGGTGCTTGTGCCATATCTCAAAGCACGACGTAGCCACCCCATTGCTTGTATGCTTGACCTTGTTACACAGGAACACGCGCGAGGCCAGTGCGTGCTTGGACCCAGTTTTCAGTTTGCATGCCGCGCAGTAAAACGTCGTTTCACCCCCACGTGCTTGATCCTCGCGCTTCAACACCGAGCAGACTTTGCAGGCTCGCTGGCGACGTTTCCGAGTCTCCTGTCCATTGCCCTTCCTCCACTCGTCAGTCTGGACTGGGACATGGGTGGTCACGGCCCTACTTGTCTTCGTCGGCGTTGCCTGGACCCCTTCGTGGTTCAGCAGCTCGTCCCAGTCGCTATCTTGGAGCTGGCAGAGCTCCAGATGTAGCTGCTTGAGGAAAGCAACGTGCGATACCTTGCTCTTGCCATCGACGACGCGGCGTGCGTTGTAGATAATGAAAACGTTGATGATGGCCAAGTCGATCAGGCCGAGAAATAACGACTTGTAGTATTTCTTGTAGCGTCTAGCCAGTTGGAGCGAGTACCTGTTGTATAATACACGTTAGTAGTGAATCACAACGTGTATGTACACGATAAGCGAACTTACCGCTGGAGGCGGGGCTGATCGTGAACGTCAACTCCGCCCATGAAACACTGGTAATCCTTGACGAATCTCGGGCACATCACTTCAGCTTGTTCACCAGTAGCCGGATCACGGCGCACGATTCTGTCTAACGTAGCGCTTCCGCCAGCAGCGAGCACGAAGACACCTTGATTGTCCCACCAGCGAGTAAACTTGATGATAGGAACTTGCTGCATGTCCGCGATGTGAAACGTGCCCCTTGCGATCCACGTCGGACGCTTGTTCGACTCCTTTCGCCCGTTCTTCTTTTTCGGAAGAATCGCAGTACATAGGCCCTTCTTGTTCGTCATGACAGTCCCAACAGTGTAGAAATTCATCGTCAATAGCTGCATCGAGAGCACGACCGAGGTGTAGAACCGGTCGGTGACGATGAGCCGAAACTGAGAGGGATCGGCAGGCCCAAACACTTGCCGAAGGTTTCTCACAACTGCTGCAGGTCCGGACTTGGTATCGACGGGAGTGCTGCCGTCATGGTTTTGCCGCTTTCCGCAGTACACCTCGAAACTGTAGTATACACGATAGACACAGGTGGTTAGCATGTATTGTACACGATAAGCAAACTTTACAACAACAACAAAAGAGAGCGTGCCGGAAGCACGCTCTCTTACTTACCGAATACAATACGCGGACTCGGAGCAGCACAACATGAAGAGCTTGGTCCCCCAACGGTGGGGTTTATCCTTCATGAATGTCCGCATCTTGTTGAATGGCGAAGTCGAGGGTAGCATCGCCTCGTCAAAAGCCATGACAGATGGGGGGATGAAGTTGCGCTGGAACGTGCCTTGGAGCGCGTCAATCACCGGTCGAAGCTTCCACGCGCGGTCCGTGGCAGCTTGAGCATCAGAGTTGCTACTGAAGTGAAGATTGCGCGAGACGTGGTCGAATATATCCCGGGTCATGAACTGGCCAAAGCAGCCGCGTGGGATGGCGCCCTCATCCGTGGTTTTCCAATGGTGAGAGAATTTCTCCTTGTTGGGAGCAATGGTCCGCGCAATAAGAAGTCCAATAAAGATGCACAGATCTTTACCCGAGATTTCAGAAGTGGTTTGCAATTTTGTCTTGATTTGTTCGTGGGTTTGAGCTCGAAATCCAGGTTTCTTCTGCTGTCGGGCTCGTTGCTTGTTATGCTGCGCTCGCACGCGCGCATCCAGGTTTTCATCGGAGTAGTCATTGCTGGTACCAGCAATTCCTTCCAGCAGTTGGGGCGTCACCAATCGCAGGAACGCTCCAAGCGGTGTCGATGCTGCTTTGAGAGCACCGGCAGTAGGGCCATGATCGCCATTGTATAGTCTTCACGAAGCCAGCCATCGGGCCGGTCTTCATACGGCTCGTCCATGAAAGGCAATGGCGTCTTGAGCTCGGGTACGGTCCAGCCATTCACTCGCATGTCGTCAAGTACGGAGGCTGGTACTGCACCACGCGCAACAGCATCCACCCCACCCGCGGCTTCGATCAGCGCGGGGTCAAAGATGACGTCAGTGGGAGTGTTTGACTCGTCGTCAGAGCCAGGATCGGGTTCAACCCAGTCCACGTTGTCGTCGTCATCGTAGATCGAGCATTCTTCGCCGTCGCCGTCAGAATCCAGTGCTGCATAGTCGCCCGTATCGTCAGGGTGGGCAATGTTTGGATCCTCTGCAAACGTGTCTAATACAACATAACATTACACGTTAATACTGTTAACATGTATGCTTAACGTGTATGTACACGATACACATACCGATTGCGCGAGTAGATGTGACTTCGCCTTCCTTCGTTTCTTCGTCACTTGAGCGCGTTCGAGCGAGAGGAGCCGAACTGTTCGATGCATCTGCGTCATTCGAGGCTGGATCAGGGTCTTCATCGCTGTTGCCCTCGTCAGCAGCAGCGGCAAAATCGCGGCGGAGGTTGCGCTGTGGCGACGGGCCTGTATAAACATACAAAGGTTAGTATCAACTCAAAACAATGGTGTTACCGGCATATTCACATACCAGACATGGTCTCACCATCCTGTGAGCTAGACTCGTCGCTCATGACGTGGGGCGACGTTGCTATCAGCTCACGACTGGCACGAGGGGGTTCTGGAGAAGCTGTAGGGCGAGAACGATAGTTAGTTTACAGTTACATACCGCAAATGTAGGCACAACTTACCAGCCGATACCGCGTTGTCTGAAGCGTCGCCGCCTGGTGTCGGCACGGGGGGGCTGTGCTGCAGGTTCGGGTGGCTCTGCACAATACACGATAGCGTCAGCAGTTTAATGTGTCTAATACAAGGTGCATCATACGAACCCTCTCGTGTCGTCGCGCTGCTTGCGGAGTAGTTCTGCGTTGTGATTGTGTCCGAGTACGCTTGAGTGGTATTCTCCTTTTCTCGCTGCAGCTCGGCTATCAGCATATACAGCTTGTAAGATTCCGTAAATGTATCCGTCAAAAGATCCGAGCTTACCGAGGTCCAGCTGATCCAGATACTTCATCGACTCTTGCTCGCCGACGAAGAAGTCGCTGCCGCGCACGCCTTTCTTGTTCTTTCCGGGCTTGACGTAGAAGAAGTCATTCGAAAGTCCAGCCGGGGGCTTCGAGAACCAGCCCGCACGCTTGAGCTCTCGCCAGCGTGCTTGAAACGCCATTTCGGGGGGGGCGTTTGCTGGACCGGGGGGAGATTCTGAACTGAACCGTAAATTGAGTGGCGGGCAAGGCCACCTTCAAAAGTGGATAGAATTATGTGACCCACACAACTAGTCTCTGAGATTATATTCTTGAAGTTCAACCTGTTTGCACGCCCATGCAAATCCGCGCACAGCCTATGCAAGCCAGTGCAGGAAAGATAGGATTATCCCAACCCCTAGTTGACGGAAAGTTTGTATATCCCCATACAAAAACTAAGTATATAATTTATTAACGTGTCTGATACAACATGAAGCTTTTTTCTAATCGTGCCTGATACAACGTCTCGGGTTGGGGGGGGGTTAACCCTTTCACTACCAGAGATTTTTAGTAGGTCCGCTCCGGACCCATATGACAGCCAATCATCTTGGGGTCGACTTAATACATTAGCCAATCGCGAAACATTTTGCTTCCACGTGGACCTTATTTTTTCCCGCGGAGTAACTTACGGTACTACATCAGACGTAAAATTTCTAGATGATCGCCGGCGCTAGTGCATGCTCTTACTGCTACAACTCGTCGTGCAAATGGGGCCCCTACGGCTTGATCATCATCTGCAATATGAATTGAATGATATCAAACGGTTGCACGCCTCTACGCATGGCGAGGGCCCTCTTCCAGCTCATTTTTACCACTATAATAAGAATGTCCGCACTTGTTAGTTGGCACGAATATACCCCGCTGTGTGTGGAGGCGAAGGTTGGGATGTTGTATAATCTAGCTATGTACTACGCCTCCATTGATACTGTGTCTACTCGAGCAGTAGATAGCTCACCTAAATGTTGTGCGTATGTGTTTTGATCCTTGTCATGGGCGTGCGCTACATTACATGCATATGTAGGTAAAGCTGCCTAAGGATGCAGCAAGCGGTCTATCAAGCAGTGACCACCATTAGTCCGGCGAGCTTATAGCAATGTCTAGTTCACCACGACAGCTCGGTATTCCACCGCACCGTGTCGTGCAGGACCGGCTGAGATAAAGAAAATGTGGATATTTACGTGTTCAGGTACGTATTGATGATATTGCATTGTAGGTAGGAGGCTGGTTACTAGCGTTGTATGGCTTGGCAGTCGCTAGCTACTGGCAGGACATCGGCATCGAGCCTACCCTTTCCAATGATAGATGTATCAGCAGATCTACACCTTGACCCACTACCATTTTAGTAAGATAGTGTGTGGCCTTTACTACTAGAGCCGTTGTACAACGTATTTCTTGCTCTTACACGTAGATTACCATGCGAATGTGATGCGCTGTCCTTTGCTGCTGCAGCTTCCGGCGAGGAAAAAGGCTAAGGAATTTGAATACACGCTTCTCAATAAACCCTCGTCGTGGGTGATAACCTCGCAGGGGTAGAACTGCCCAGCGTGGAGCCGCTCGGATGGCATGGGGTACTTTGAGTATGTGAATCTGGCGTGTATGACGCCCGCGCATCTATTTCATGTTACCAAAAAGACTTGAAATTTCAGGTATGTTTGCTCCCAAACTAATGTTGCGTTCACGGTACTGCGCGAATTAGAGGTCCGCAGCGGTCCTACTAATCTTGGTGAGCTGCATTCCCAAAACCCTCCGACGTATTTTTGTCCAATCAACAGTATATGTACCTGCTCTAATAGGACCGCAGCAGACCTATTAGATCATCGGGCTGGGCTGGTAGTGAAAGGGTTAAGATTCCACCAATCATCCTTATGCACCTAAGATACCGCCAACGCCATTCAAATTTCGATTCGTCAGGAAAGCCAAAGAATAACAGCACATGCACGTAGAGTGCACGATCGAAAGGTATGCACGGTCGGTATGATGCGCCGCAACGCGTACTGCACCAGAACTTCGTGTATGCAGATATATTGGCGTTGGCAAGAATAGAGCTCAAGGAGTGCCAAGGAGCGCATCGTTGAAGTTCACTAAACCATTACATTTGAGGATCGTGTGACGAGGCAGGCACCCTTAATGATCAATATCCCCTTGGACCTTTATGTATATCAGGTGGGCGCTATCGAGGCACATTACTGTACTTCCACGGTCTCGATATATCAGAGAAATTCTGCATACCAGAGCGAACACGGAAACGACTCAAACGGCAACGCACTGACCCGCCTACAACCCCGTGGTGGCCCCGTTGTGACAATGCGGTGGTGGAAGCGGCGATTAAAGGTTGGCTCGCCGATCCAGTGGCTGCACGCAAACCGCTGGAAAGAGTGCCACCCAATGGAAATCGACGGAGACCATGGACTTCGCAGCAAGTAATGGACATCTTGATGTTTTGAAGTGGCTGCACACGCTCAAAGCGATCCGTTGCTCCACGGATGCCATGGATGGCGCTGCCACCAAGGGGCTTTTGGATGTTGTCGAATGGCTACATCACATTCGAACCGAAAGCTGCACGACGAACGCTATGGACCATGCGGCACAAAACGGTCACTTGGAAGCGATGAATGCACTCGGTTTTGCCGCAGCGAACGGCTGGCTTAACGTCGTGAAGTGGCTGTGTAAGCATCGGACGGAGGGCTGTCCGTCCAGTGCTCTCGACCGAGCTGTCGGCCCCAGTAGTTCACTGGCTGCTCTGCAACACACCAGCGAAATGGACAACCGCGATAGAAAATTATCCGAATCTGGAAATCATGCAATGGCTCCACTTGGCAGGACGAGGCATTTCACGCAGAAAGCCATCGGGCAAGCGATTATCCATGGAAATTTACGCACCACTTCTTGGCTCCACCACAACTGCCCCCAGCTCACTACGCAGAATTTCCGAGTCAACCTGAGACATACCGAGTGTCGTTTCGATACGCTCCTGCTCGTGCGTGACCACTACCCGGGCATCTTCACGCAGGAGCTCATCAAGATGAATATCGAGCTTGTAGATGTGTACCACTCCGCGCATGAAATGAACGCTTTGAACGAGTTTCCTGATGATACGAGAGACCTCACGGCCATCATAATATTGAGACGGCCAGGCGCAGATTTCACGGGAGAGCTAGATTGACCTTAAGCTCAACGCCAGGAAATACCATTTTACTTACTACTTGAAGTACGTATAATAACATACCTCCCATAACACAACCTGCTTAAATTAAATCCTAGAACCACCGTTTTGTTGCCACTTCGGGCCTCGTAGGTACAAGTGTCTTCGTCCGGCAAGTAGATTCTACGCTCGTACTTCTAGTACCCGGAGTCGCTCTCGCCACTCGTTCCGTCCGGTTGTGGCCTGTTTTCCAAAATATTTTTGGTGTAGGTACCCAAGAATGCCCTCGCGCGTTCGCCCTCGTCTCGCCTCTATGGACCGCTCACACCAAAATCCAAGTGAAAGTTGTAGTGGAGCACGTATCAATGAAACGGCGCAACAACGAGATAGCTAGTTGCCACCCAGTCACTCGCTGCGTTTTCCATCGTCCGGATAATGCTCTTCAAGCCAGCTTTTCACATAAACCAGCACGTCCTCCATTTCACATACCGGTAAATGAGAGAGATTTCTCCTTAGCGTTTCCAGAAACCACCACGGGATCACGAAGTTTGCAAGCGAATGCAGGTAGAGCAGAATTTCGAGAGCGTTCTGAGCGTCCCACCTGCCGCACACAGTAACGAGCTCCTTATAGCAGCCCAAACAGTGACCAATCTTGTAGTCAGGGAAGCGCTGCTGCAGCCAGCACGCGATACGCAAGTGGCCACATCGTATAGCAGTATCGACCGCCTCCGGCGTATGAGACTCCGGACAATTTTCATACAGCCATTTGACTGTTTCCAGATGTCCAGACCCTGCAGCCTCGTACATGGCACGACTAGTGCATCCTTCGGAGCGATTAGAGTGCAGCCATTGTATAACGTCCAAGTGGCCGCGTCTCGCAGCCCAGTTCATTGCGCGCACTGTGCAGCCCTCCGTCCTGTTCACGTGAAGCCACTTCACTACTTTTAGATGGCCGTGTTCTGCTGCAATGTCCATAGTGTCAGCCTCACATTTCTGCTTCCGGATCGTGTGGAGCCATTTGATCACTGCTAGCTGGCCACCTGTTGCAGCGAAATACATGGGGTCAATAGCGACAGCCCACCACGCATCCGTTAGCCCAACGCGCCTTCGCTTCGATCTCTCAGCTTCGTAGGCACTTGAGCTCAACTCGTGGAAAATCTTCAGAACCTCGAGATGGCCATGCTCGGCACTCCGGTGAATTGCGCTCAGGCTGGAGATGGATCTATCATCAAACGAATGGTTGCTTAGCAGCCACTTGACAGAGCTCGCCTGGCCTCCGTTAATAGCTTCCCACATAACAGTGGGAAAGTCGCACCCAAGGCCTTGCTTGTAAAGGTAGTCCATGGTCTCCACGTGCCCTCTGTTCGCCGCAGCACGAAATAGTTTGCTTTTGGGTAGCTGACAGAGAGTCTTCGTCCCCATTGGGTGCTCGACAAGCCACCGCAACATCGTCATCTGCCCGCAAATGCCAGCTTCGTAGATCGCGGAAGCCCAATGAGTTTCCCAATACTCGGTGTCGCACGACCACGGAGAATGAAGAAGCACGACTTGCTGTGCCAGATTCAAGTGTCCACTGCGAGCCAAACCCGGTAGTGTGGAGGCAGCGAGCGCTTCATCGCGTCGCAGATATCCGCAATCCAGCATCCACTCGATCATTTCAGCCCTTGGGCAGCCAGCAGCGTAGTCCAGCAAGCATCGGCCGATGGGGACTAATCGCTCTGCTAGCTGATAGTCTCCGAGGCTTAAAGCGTGTTTGATCGCGACCTCCAGAGCGCAGTTCTCCAGCCGCAGACCTTCCTTTAGATACTCCACGAGCTCTCCGTTTTCGGTGGCCTTGTGTATCGCTGTATCGCTCCAAAACGTGGAAATATCACTGATGTGCACCGTGCCCTTACGCTTTTCGATAGATTCACCACCTGGGCTTCGAGGGGGCGATTGATGGGCCAACAGGCAGTGCAGCACACGTAGATAGCCCTTCTCTTTGGCTCCATAGGCTACAGCTTCCGGTGCCTCACAGCCAGGAAAGTGAGCAAAAAGCCACTGCATCATGGCTACATCCCCTCGACTGGCCGCTGCCTCGATAGATTTGGCAAACTGGTGCTTCTTGTAATGCGGATCCGAGCGCAAGAAGTTCGTGAGAGTCCACCGAGGCTTCCTGTCGGCAGCGCGAGTACAACTTGAGTCCCAGATCCAGTCCAGCAGCGGGATGGATCCATGTTTGCACGCCTCGCTGAGTGAGAGGAAGGGCGATAGACCCAAGAAGTCGGAGATGACATGGCTGCTGTGCTCCAGAGCCACGATGGCTTGGTGGTGGCGTAGAACGACATGCACCACGGTCAGCATGGCTCCAGGCTTCGACAAAGAGGAGAAACTGAGTTGGTGGTAGTTAGTCACACCCGGTCACTCAGAAAGTTTCGCAACCAAAAACAAATAAACACGAATAAAAAGGTAGGTAGCCATAAAACAAATTTGAAGTGACATGCCTCGGCAACAGGACCAAAATCCTAGAACCACCGCTTGTAGCCACTTCGGATCTCGTAGGTGCAAGTGTCTTCGTCCGTCAGGTAGTTTCTGCGCTCGTACTTGACGTAGAGCTCGCCCGAGGGCAGGTGCTCGTAGTAGATGCCCCCAAAGTCGATCCTGACACTCTTCCCGTCCGGCTGGTCGGCCACCTTCCGCACCTGGCGGTTGAAGCAGTCCTCTTGGGGGAGCACCCCCAGCCACTTGACGGAGCGGCAGCCGCTGATGACGCAGCCTGGCTGCGTGTACGTCTCCAGCTTGACCACAGCCGAGAGCTTGGCGGGCCGCTCGGCCGTCTGCATGACGATCTTGGCGTCCGTCGACACGTTCACTGGTACCACAGTGTAGCCATATTTCACGTGGTTCACGCAGCCATTGGAGCCATCTGCACAGCGATCCGCGGCATGAGGGTCCAGCACCCACTTGAAAGAAGACTTGTCCACCCCAAGCCGCAGCTCAGAGGCGCTGCAGACTGCAGCCAGCGAGGTCACGAGGAGGAGAACGAGCAGCGCCATTAGCATGTGTTTGAGCGCTTTGGCTTCTGATTTGGGAACAATGGATTAGTTAGTACGCGCTAACTTGGGCGTGAAGGCGTATTAGTGCGATAACGCACAAAATTTACCCATAAAATCTGTAATAATAAGCTGTCGGATCGGTAGATTTTATGTGGATTTATTACACATTGGGGGGGGGGCAGCGAAGATTACACTTCATGGCTTCACGGATATTGTCAAGGCATCCGATTTTTAGTTGCGAGTTTACTCTGTAGCAGGCCCTCGGAAGAGCTCACCGAGTCCGCTTCATCTGGGGAGTCGACCGATTCGTCCGTGTCGCTCTGCTCGACAACCTTTTCGTGTTCTACGGGCGTGAGACTTGCCAGTTCGCGGGAAATCCGCTGCGCCAGCAACTGGGACGGATACTCGACCACGTGGTAGGACACCGTCGCCAGCATGATCACCAGCGCGAAGATGGCGAACGTTCGGTCGTAGTAATTTGGCTCGAACTTGATCGACGGGGTGAAGATCACGAACACGTGCAGCAAATAGACGGAGAAGCTGATCTTGCCCAGATAGCGAAGCGCCACCCACTCGAAGATTTCGGCCACGGTGGACGGCTGGATCATCTCGATCACGATCAGCAGCGACAGCTGACGCTCGTGAACGGCATGATGTAGTGCGTGTCTGGTGGAAGCGGCATGCCCAACCAGTTGAAGAACAACCCACGGAAAACGATGCTGAGGTAGGCTGCAATCAGGACGGCTTCTACCACTCGGATGCCGATGAAGTGAAGCTTACAAAATGTGAATTTTGAGCTTTTAATCCAAGCCTCCAACTTGACAAAGATGACGGCAGCCATAGACCCCGCAACGAATGTCGGAAGGAGTCGTGTAGAGCCCCTCGTGGATGACCCAGACGTACAACGGAATGAACGGTATCCACCAGAAGCGACCCATCTTCAGTACCGCTAGGACGAACGCAGGTAGGATGAAGTAATACGAAATCTCCAGGGGTAGAGTCCACAGCAGATAGTGGCGGTGTTCCGCTCTTGACCAAATAGAATCGGTTCTTGCACTCGAACGGCATCAGCCACAGCGCGATGACCAACACCGCGAAGAGCGGGTAGACGCGGAAGAAGCGCTTCGAGAAATAGTCGAGGAGGGTATAGCCCCACTTGCGGTAGGGCGCACTCTCCGCGATCAGATGCTCTTCTTCATGAAGATCATGGTCAGCAGGAACGAAGACAGCACGAAGAAGGCGTCCACACCGACAGCTCCCATGAACAGGTCGTGCATATACCAGAGTGCTGGGTCACCACGAACACCACCGCAGCACCGCGCACACCATCCAGGAACAAAATACCAGATCCAGTCCAGCAGCGTCGTGGATCCGAACTTGCATGCGTCACTTAGTGAGAGATTCCTGTCTGGGCCCAGGTTAGTCGGCGATGAGGCGTCCGAGGTGGTCGAGAGTGGCGACTTCCTTCAGTACAAGCTCGACAACCAGCAGCGGAGTTGGCATCGTTGCTTGAACGGTAAGGCCTAGTTCTAACCGCGTGCCATCCGTGCCATGCCATGCCATCTCATTTTTCATTGGCCGAGAGCGCATCAGGTCTAGGTAACTGGTGCCATGAAAGTGCCATGCATGGCACGCTTTGGTGCCATGGCAAATGGTCGTGCCATGTGCCATAATGAGGATATTGATCGCGACGGATATCAGACTTCGCTCTGCTGGCATATACTAGCTTATACACCTATTAGGAGCCCATGTAACCCGCTTTTGGCCGACGGGTTGCTAAACTCTGCTTGTATATCCCTAGTTCATCTTGCCATGGCGCAGGCCATTTCATTCGGAAACGGAGTGCCACGCAAAATCGGTACCTAGCCCTATGGCATGGCATGGCACCATGGCGCGCGGTTAAACCTAGGCCTAAATAGCCGACTGACTGCCCGAAAGGATGCATCGTGTGTGATGTGTACCATTATTATGGTACATTAGTGTCGCGCATCATCATTATTATCAACTTTTCGTCCGCCACTAGATTAAATTTGCGCATCGAGTTGGGGATGGCGACGCCGGCCAAGATCGAGGGCGCCGTGCCCAAGAAGGTGTACATGCACTACGACGAGGGAAGCGAGGCGCAGACGCTGACGCTCAAGATGACGCTGCCCTCCAAGTGGGCGGGCCACACCGTCGACTACCTCAAGGAGGTGCGCTCATATCCATCCGTCCATCCGTCCGTTCAAATAGCACTTTCGTCTAACTTGCCTTGTACTACCGTATTAGTTCTTCGTGGAGCACTACAACAACAAGAAGCCGGACAACAAGCTGGACGCGGCGCAGATGCACCTGGAGAAGAAGGGCAACAACGCGCCCTTCGGCGACGAGCTGCTGCACACGGCCGTGCAGAAGTACGACGACCTGTTCCTCAAGGCGGGCGCCAGTGCGCTCAAGCCCGTCAAGGTCCAAAGTACGTCTACATCAGATAGTATACTACCATAGTACTGTGAACAAGAACTACTAACCCATCACTATTTGCTACCCGTAGAGAGCGCTGCGCCTGCGACCTCGGACAAGAAGCTGCTGCAGTGCAAGAACCACGGCTGCCAGAAGAAGTTCGCGGAGGAGGAGAACAACGACCAGGCGTGTCGTCACCACCGCCTGCCGCCGCTGTTCCACGACATGAAGAAGGGCTGGCAGTGCTGCTCGAGCAAGATGGTGTACGACTGGGACGACTTCGAGAAGATCGAGCCGTGCGTCGTGGGCCGCCACTCGGTGGTGGGCCCCAACGAGCAGTTCGCGGTCTCACCGACCGTGGCGGCGGCTGAAAACGCCGCCAACTCGGCGGGTGCGGCGGTCCCTCCGCCGGCGGCCCCGCTCAAGTCCATCGAGGACTACAACCAGAAGAACCCGGACGCGGTGACCGCCGTCTCGGCGGCTAAGGACAGCCAGACTGCGCCGGCCCCCAAGCGCACGGACGGCAAGGCCAACTGCGTCAACTTCGGCTGCCAGCAGGAGTACGTGGTGGCCGACAACACGGACTCGTCCTGCAGACACCACGCCGGCGCGCCCGTGTTCCACGACGCCAGCAAGTACTGGAGCTGCTGCCCCAAGGACGTCAAGTACGACTTCGACTCGTTCCTCAAGGTGCCTGGCTGCGTCGTGTCCGCGCACTCGGACGTCAAGACGGCTTAGATGGAGTAGAGAGAAGACGGTTGGTGCAGGGCGCGAGCTCATGCAGCGCATCGGCTGACTGGAGATCCAAGTTCTCAACAACGAGAAGGTTTCCAGCAAACTTGTGGTGTTTGAGCCCGTTGCTTTTGATATTGTTTTTACAGGTTGGCTGGTATTGGTGAGATACGCGCCACTTTGGTAAGTATGCATCGCGTTACATGTACGTTGACTATGTCAAGTGCCCTGTAGAGCTTAATAATGGATAAGGTACGCTGGATGAGGTCGCTTCAATCGTTAATCTTACGCTTATTGCTACGCTTCGCTGTGCTACTGCTGTTAGATCTCGAGCCAGCTCTCTTAGTAGAACTCTTCGTCCACGCGGTTAATCTCGTCGCGCACACGGTTGATCTCGCCCAGATGTTTCTCCTTGAGGTGCAGTACCTCAGCGATACGAGCTCGGTTGCGAGCCCACTCCTGGTCTTTCGCACCTTTGACGATCTCAGCCACCTTTGCGAGGCTCTGTTCGCGCATGGCGTCTTCCTGGGCTAGCAGCTTGCCGATGTGGATATCGTGGGACCCGTTGATGGCGTTGTTCAGTGCGTCTCGGTCGTTCAGGATGGCGCGGCACTAGTCAGTCAAGTAGTCGTCGTCCTCGCCATCGTCGGACGCCATGCGTTCCAGTAGCGTGACTGCGAGCTGGCTCACGTTCTCGAAGAAGTTGTTCTCAAGCACCTCGATCGTCCGGAAGTGCTCCGTGGCAAGGTCGCGGGCCTCGGAGCCTACGGCTTCAATGGAGCTCTCCATCGCAGTGATGAGCTCCTGCGCCGTCTCAACGACGTCAGACTCGAGATTCATGAGCTCGTTGTGCAGCCGTTCACTGGAAATCTCGGCGTCGTGGAGGAGCTGAAGCCCCGCAGCAGATCCAGCGGCGTCGACATCCGAGTTCGAGGCACTGTTGGCGGATGCAGCCTGCTTCAGAAGCTGTTTAGCCGTGCGCCGATGGTTCTCCACCGCTCGAATACTCGCGTCCTGGGCGTCGGCCTGGAGTTTCTCGTACGTGGCTTTGAACCCGTCCACTTCCTTGGTCAGCGCGGAGTGTTTCTCCAGCAGAACGAGCTTGACGTCTTCTGCAGCGGCCTTGGCCTTCTCGGTGTAGTCGTCGATGATGTTGCGCAGTCCCGGCAAGACCTCGATCTTGCTCATCTCGGTGTCCTCCTTGAACATGTCCGTCAGCAAAGTCTGGTACGAAAATAATCGGTGAGACCTCGATCCATTCAAGCACTCAAAGAGAACAGTGATGAGCCTACCTCAAGGATGATCACGTTGGCATCTCGGAGCATGTTCAAGTACTTTTGCTGCTCGGCTTCCCGGGCGAGAGCGGCGTCTTCAATGGCCTTCACCTCCCTGAGCTCCTCCAGTTCGTCTTGGTACTGCTCACGCGCCTGCACGGTCTCGTTTTCATCCACAAGTGCGTAGTCCAAGTACTGGAGCTTCTCCAAGTGAGCCAGCAGGAAGCTGCACGAGCAAGACAAGGCTTTGTTTAGCTCTCACTCATCTCTATCAAATGCCGTCGATAGCAGCACCTACGGTCGATACTCCGGGTCGGAGCAAACGGGATTGCCGCTCAAGTTCAGCACCCGCAACTTCTCGAGACACTTCAAGTAGAGCAGCCCCTCGGTGGAAGGCAGCAAGTTGTTGCCAATGGACAAAACCTGCTCACTTGGAAGTCAGCGACCGAGATCAAGACACCAGAGACAGGATCGTTTCCGCGTACCTGGAGCTCCTTGAGCGTGTCGAGGTTCTCGAGCTTGGAGATGCAGTTGTTGTAGAGACTCAGGTCCGTGAGCTTCACGAGGTTCTCGAGCCCCTTGATGCTCGAGATGTTGTTGAAGGACAGGTCCAACCACTCGAGGCTCACGAGGTGGCCGATGCCGTCGATCTCCTGCAGCACGTTGTTGTCCAGCTGCAGCTTGACGAGGTGGCGCAGCGTCTCGAGGTTCTCCATCTTGAAGATGTTCTGGAACGACAGTGACAGCGTCTGCAGCTTGATGAAGTCCACGCTCTGGTCGGCCTCGTTGATGGCGTTGTTGTTGGCCGGGTCCAGGTCCGCACACGCCACCTTCTTGATGAGCTCATCGCTGATCACCGCCACCTCCGCGTGCCGCACGCCCAGTCGGTGCATGACCCAAACGATCGGTCGGAGATACGCCGTCGGTCGCGTTTGGATCGGAACTGCCAGGAGTTAATGCGACGGGACAGGCACTTTCGATGCGATGCCTCGCGGCCTGCATCAGCAACAACGACCCCCTGAAATAGGGCAACATCCCACGAAACGGATTGAGGTTTTGAGCTCGTCAATGAGCTTGAGGCTCGGTGGTGTAAGCTTAGCTGCTCATGGTGCTGAGGTAAGGGAATAACCATTGTCGAATTTCCAGCTTCATCCAGCGCGAACAAGCCCCGTACAGCTCAGCTTGAAAGCAACTTAAGCCCCGACTAATACGTTGAACACAATGGGCTGCGTCAGCTCCGTGCAGCGGCATCTGGCCGATGAGCGCGCAGACGCCAGCGAGGCCTCGCAAAGCGCCTCGTCCCAATCCGCCCCCTTCGCCAAGACGCCGAGTGTGGCGCAGGTGCACGAAGGCGTGCTCTCGGAGATGGTGCGCTTCCGCCGCCCGAATATCCGCGACTCGGCCGGCTTTGACGTCGTGGACAGCGAGGAAGTGACGCTCTTGATCCAGCAGGGCGGCGCTACCGACGGCCCGCAGTTGCTGCCGGAAGAGCAAGAGGCTGTTGTGACTGCTCTGCGGGGCAACGTCATCTTCTCCTGCATGCAGACCGAGCAGCTCCAGTCGCTGGCCAAGTGCATGTTCGTGCAGGTGGTCAAGGCCGGCGAGACCGTTATTACTGAAGGGGAGATCGGCGACAAGTTCTACGTGGTGCGCTCCGGACGATTCGACGTGGTGGCGAGCGACGGCCACACCATCAACCGCCTCACCGTCGGCGCTACCTTCGGCGAGCTGGGGCTTATCTATCGAGCCAAGCGCACGGCCACGGTAATCTCGGATCCCAAGGTCCCTGGTTCACTATTCGCACTCCCTGGCAAATATTTCCGGTACGTTGCAGCACAGCGATCTCTCGAGACGTACCAAAGCTCGCTGGACGCGCTGAAGAAGGTGAAGTTGCTGAGCAGCTTGACCGCAGAGCAGCTTGAAGTGGTGGCGGCTTCCGTGTATTCGCTGCAGTACCGGCCTGGAGACACCATCGTACACAAGGGAGAGCCCGGTCGCGTGATGTACATGATCCAGGCTGGTACAGTCGTGTGCACGGACATCGGGAGTGGCAGCGCAGCGATCGCCAAGGTGGAGCTCAAGGAGGGCGACTACTTTGGAGAGCGCGCGTTGCTGTCGGCCGAGCCACGCTCCGCTACGGTCGTGGCGCGAACGGACGTCCGCGTCATTGCACTGGACCAAACAACGTTCACATCTCTGCTGGGTCCGCTGCAGCAGGTTCTGGACTACAACCGGATGCTTCGCACGCTGGAGAGCATCGCCGTCATGAAGAAGGTGCCGTACGCGCTGAAGAAGAAGCTGCTGGACTCGGCCCGCATCGTCCACTTCGAGCCGAACGAGACCATCCTGAACGAAGGCGACGAAGGCGACACCTTCTACATCCTGAAGGAAGGCGAGGCGAAGATGCTGCAGCAGCCCAAGTCCCGATCGTCTTCGACCGCTTCCTCGTCGTCCGCTGCGGCGTCCCCGATCCACAAGATCGTCCCGTTGAACAACGGCAACGTGGAGCTGCCGTCGCCTCCATCTCCTCCGCCGCCTCTTCCTTCCCTTGAAGTAGCCCGCATCCTGCCAGGCGACACGTTCGGAGAGCTCGCCATCCTGGACCGCCGGTGCCAACCAGCCTCCATCATCGCCTGCACGAAGGTCGAGTGCTTCGCCCTGACCAGCCGCGACTTCGACAACATCTTCGAGTCGGTGAAGGAGGACCTGTACGACCTGGCAATGCAAAAGGAGAGCGTCAGCAGCGACAAACTCTTCGCGCACAGCATTACACTGTCCAGCCTCAAGTACATTTGCGCCATCGGTATGGGCTCGTTCGGCGTCGTGCACATGGCGGAGCATGTCCCCACCGGGCGGTTCGTGGCCGTGAAGGAGATGTGGAAGTCTCGACTCGAGAAGTTCCGCCAGACGCACCACATCTACAGCGAGAAGAAGCTGCTGATGCAGATCGACTCGCAGTTCCTGCTCAAGTGCTACGCCACGTTGCAGGACGAGAAGAAGATCTACTTCATCACGGAGCTCCTGGTCGGCGGCGAGCTCTTCCGTCGCATTGTGACGCCCGCGGGGATCCCCATTCTGCTCTCGCAAACCGACACCCGATTCTACGCGGCGTGCTGCATCAAGGCGCTCGAGTATCTGCACGAACACAACATCATCTACCGGGACCTTAAGCCTGAGAACATCCTGCTGGACTCGAGTGGATACGCCAAGCTCGTGGACTTTGGCTTTGCCAAGAAACTCACCGGCAAGACGTACACATTGTGCGGAACTCCAGAGTACTTGGCCCCAGAGATCATTCTTGGTATCGGGCATAATGTGGCAGTGGATTGCTGGGGCCTCGGCATCCTCATCTACGAGATGGTCGTGGGCGACTCGCCCTTCTCGTCCCCCGATGAAGACCACCTCGCCGTGTGTCGAAACATCCTGCAGGGCCACGTCTCGTTCCCTTCGGATTGCGACCCCGACTGGAAATCCGTCGTCCAAGCTCTGCTGCAGCGGCAACCGGAGAAGCGCGCGTCGATGATCGCTGGGTCGCTGCTGGACGTGCGGAAAGAGAAGTGGCTCGCCAAGTTCGACTGGGAATCCTTCACGCAGAGAAGCATGCCCACGCCCTGGATACCGGACGTCGCGAGCGAGATCGACACAAAGTACTTCCCGCACGTCTCCAAGGAGGAACTCACCGAGTTCGAGTCTTGGAAAGAGCACAAACCTGTCGACAACTGGGAGGACTTCTGACAAAACACGATTAGTCTAATAATGTATGTATACTAGCGATTTTACCCATCAAAACTCCTTGTGTTGAAGTATCGACGAACCTTATATCTTGGATTCCAGTCACACCTGCTCATGGTGTTTCGTATCCGATTCCTCCTTCTCCTTCTCCTCCTCTTCATCCTTCACGTCGTCTCGGGTCATTACGGCCGACGGGTGCTTCTTCAGTGGAGCCAGCTTGGTCGACTCGAGGTATTCCTCCACATCCAGCGCCACCTCCGCGGACTGAACCGTGTCGTTCCTCCTGCTTGTTAGCACCTGCGACTTCATGTCCACCACGGGCGCCGGCACGTCCACGACCGCCGACGTCTCGTACATCCTCTTGAGCAGCCGCTGGAAGCGCCGGAACTTGTTGGTCACGTGTGAGATCACGAGCACCGCCAGCAATGGGTACAGCACTCCTCCAGCGATGAGGAAATAGACGCACAGCCCCATCTGCCAGCACGTGCGACCCGAGTCGTTCTCCGAGCAGCGGTTGTACTGGTCCTTGTAGAACGTCGAGTCGATGACGGGTCGGAACACGAAGAAGTACCAGACCGTGACCGCAGCTAGGCACCCCACGCCGTTGAACACACACAGGTGCATCAGGTACTTGTCGGCCATGGTGTTGTGCGTAGTGGTGATCAGGTGGACGGCCCAGACCACGACCACCAACGCCAACCCGGCCAAGACCGACAGTGTCAACTGCAAGAAGGTCATGGCTGCACCGCAATACACCTCCATCACTTGACAATACTGCTTGTGGAGCTCTCCGACCGCATCCGCGCAGAAAGTCTGCTGGGCAGCACTGAAATATAAGGTAAAATAAAATAAATGTAAGTAAAGTATTTACCCCCACATAAGAATAATAAATATGTTGTTTTTGTTTTACCATTGGGCGCTGTAGGTGTCGACCCCGCTCTCTTGGGGCGGGACCCATAGCGAGTTGCCAGGATCGAACTTGGGGTCGCCCACGTGCTCCGTGTAGTTGAGCCAGAGCCCCATGCCCTGCGAGTAGTAGACGGTGTCCCCGCGCTCGCCCGACTGCGACAGCCAGCGCGGCATAAGCGTCGTGTACCACGTCAGCGGCACGAGCGCCACGGCCAGCAGTACCACCGAGAGCTGCAGCAGGTTCTTCATGGCGAGCACCTCAAGCGCAAATGCGATGGAGCTCTCGGTGGATTTTGGTATATTATTGATAGTGGGGCAGGGAAACTGATATACAACGAATGGATACATTGTGTGCGATACGCGAATATTGGTGGATTTTTTATCTGACAACCGAAAACAATTAATCTGCGCTGAGTTCTTAACTGCGGGGTACCCGGACTGGTGGTCCGGGGAGTTCGCAGTTCTCAGGGGTGAAAAGATACCAATATGGAGTTTTGACAGCACGGACACCCCCGCTACAATCAGCAACTGTGACTTACTTGACATACCGGTACATGTACAAGCGAAGCCTGAGATAGGAGTATTTTGAAATACGGGTAGTTCAAATAGTTATTTTTACTCCAAAGATGTTTATGTTCTATTTTAGTAAGGAAGTACGTACCGTATATTACGATGCACCAGCATCTCCTGCGCCTGCTTCGCAGCCGCAGCATTTGCCCCGTGCCTAACAGTCAAAATTGAATAAAATAAAAAAACACCACTGCCGTACTAAAGGCACAACCTGTGCACGCCGCCTCGAGGCCTCACTGGCAATGATAATGAAATGGTGTGTCAGGCAAGTCGAGCACGAGTACTATGCATGCTTTGCAATTGAATGCGCAAGTTGAAGTGGGAATAACGCGTGAAAGTCGTTAGAATGTCGTTCGATGATACTCGCTCCTCTGCCGCATAACGACACTTCTTCGAACTGCGAATTCGGGTTATGCGAATGTCGCTCGATGAGAGGCGGTGGATGTCGCGAGAATGTCGCTCGATGACAAACTCGCCTGGGCCGCCTAACGACAGTTCTTCGAACTGCGAATTAGCACCTTTCAACGAGTTAGACGAGGAGGAAAACATTGCTACAAACAAACACTCACTGCCTGAATGATTTCAGCTTCTCGCCGGAACTTTAAAACGAGCTCCATTCCCGTGAGGCCAACGGTATACTGAGGCTCTGCTTCGCATATCCATCGCTGTGGATTATTGCTCGACAGACACAGCAACCAACACCCGAGGTCCGCGTCAATGCTGCTACTGCATAAATTACTGGGTGTGCATCGCATCGACAGCGACACTACATAATCAAGCGTCATTGGTTGGCTGGAGGGCGTTGCCATACAGGGCACGTTTCCCTTGTAGAGAAGATAGAAGTCGGAGAGGACCGATAAATTGTTTGCCTATAAGAACTCGCTTCGTAATCTATTGCACTTTGCAGCGCGCAAATGTCGTAGTGCACAGTGTGCGAACAGACACATCACCGTCTGTTCCATTGGATGGCATGCACCATGTCGGTCGACGGCGTCTGGTTTCCAGTAGAGAAGGCGACGGTGGGCGAACGAGGTTGGAATATCGAGGAATGAGCAACGATAAGCTACGTCCTTCACGATAAAGTGTGGGCAATGCAGACACCTGCCACGGGGTAATCTTTTGGCTTGATACAGCGAGGGATGGTACGGATTTGCACGCGCGTCGCAAATTTGCTTCTGCGGCTACGAGCTCAAGTGTGCCGCTTATCTAATTAACTAACAATGTATTAATAACCTCAAGCCCTGTGTTATCTACCGGTATCGGTGTCTCGTTTAAGGGTAACAGCGAGTGATTGAAGACGACGTGGCCACCGGCAGCTCAGCAACCGAAGAAACCCGGAAGAGTGATGAGGGCTTCCCACGGAGAAACTTGGCAAAACCTTCAGCGCCCCCAGTGACGAAGATTTTCTTCCTGGATGGTGTGCGCGGTGCTGCGGTGGTGATCGTGGTGACCCAGCATTCTGGGTATATGTCATGGGAGCTGTCGGTGTGGACGCCTTCTTCGTGCTGTCTGCGTTCCTGCTGACCATGGTCTTCATGAAGAAGAGCATTCCATAGTATATGGAGACTTCGAAATGATATCTACTTTCATGAGGTGGATGCTGACAAACCAAGCACACAAAGCGTGAAGGCGTCATTTGGTCGGCATTGCCAATTTATTTTTCGACATTCAACAGAGCTTGGATTTGACAAACATGCAATCTATGTTACCCTCCGGAGATTGGGATTCGAAGAACCCTGTGAAGAACTTATTCCCCCACCATCAAGACGGATTTGGATTCCCCGTCAATAACTAGTGCAACAACTTAATGATGCTTTTATATTGTGGTAGTTAGCAAAACGAGACATCCATTAAACAGTTAATCAACTTCTTCTTCTTCTTCATGAAGAAGAGCATCAAGCTGGTCGCGGAGAGTGCGTCCTACCGCAAGTGGAGCTACACCCTCCTCGACTATTTCTCGAAGCGCTTCTTCCGCGTCTACCCGCTCTTCGCGCTGTTGGTCATCGCGCTGTGGCTGATGCCGTTCGAGTGCAAGAACCGATTCTATTTGGTCAAGAGCGGAACACCGCCACTATCTGCTGTGGACTCTACCCCTGGAGATTTCGTATTACTTCATCCTACCTGCGTTCGTCCTAGCGGTACTGAAGACGGGTCGCTTCTGGTGGATACCGTTCATTCCGTTGTACGTCTGGGTCATCCACGAGGGGCTCTACACGACTCGAGACAACTACTACCGCCAGCCATTGTCCAAGCACCTTCCGACATTCGTTGCGGGGTCTATGGCTGCCGTCATCTTTGTCAAGTTGGAGGCTTGGATTAAAAGCTCAAAATTCACATTTCGTAAGCTGCACTTCATCGGCATCCGAGTGGTAGAAGCCGTCCTGATTGCAGCCTACCTCAGCGTCGTCTTCCGTGGGTTGTTCTTCAACTGGTTGGGCATGCCGCTTCCACCAGACACGCACTACATCATGCCGTTCACGAGCGTCAGCCGTCGCTGCTGATCGTGATCGAGATGATCCAGCCGTCCACCGTGGCCGAAATCTTCGAGTGGGTGGCGCTTCGCTATCTGGGCAAGATCAGCTTCTCCGTCTATTTGCTGCACGTGTTCGTGATCTTCACCCCGTCGATCAAGTTCGAGCCAAATTACTACGACCGAACGTTCGCCATCTTCGCGCTGGTGATCAAGCTGGCGACGGTGTCCTACCACGTGGTCGAGTATCCGTCCCAGTTACTGGCGCATCGGATTTCCCGCGAACTGGCAAGTCTCACGCCCGTAGAACACGAAAAGGTTGCCGAGCAGAGCGACACGGACGAATCGGTCGAATCCCCAGATGAAGCGGACTCGGTGAACTCTTCCGAGGACCTGCTATTGCACGTTCTACTCGAACTTTCCGAAGTCGATTGATTGAATCGACCGAGCCAAATCGCCAGCAAACGAGATCTTGATTTGACTTGAGTTTACTATGTACGAAATAAAGTACGAAATAAGAAGTCGACGAGGCCGTCTCGGTCGATTCCAAAAGCCTTGACGTTTGTATTCAGCGATTTCAAGCCATATGGTAAACCGACGGGAGTTGTTGTTCGCCACCACCCCTTTCGTTATCCGCCACCACCCTTACCCAAAAAAAGGTAATTTGGGTACACTTAAAACGCCACTTTTTAGTGGCACTTTTTCTTAGGCCCTTGTTCAAGTGGAGAACGTGTTCTGGGCTAAGCAATTCTAGCGATATGATTGGATAAAACTTTGGCGTGAATCGTACAGTTTTTGCTCGTTCGTGTTCTAGGAGCTCCGATTCCAGAACTCCTACACGAGGTGTTCCCTGGGAAGCACATTTGTGCCAGGAATCACGGGCAAGGACAAGGCAGCTTTGCCTCCTCCTAGGCCAATCAGAGTCCAGGTCGGGAAGCCCGTTGGAAGCCCGACAACTCGGCAACTATGCTTTCTGTGCGTTGCCGTGGGCGATGGTAACATCGAAATGCTTAATATGTGCATCCAGTGGCTACCCTACGATGTGATGTTGCATGCCCAAATGTCCTCACGCTAGTGCCTGCCGTATAATGACAGCTAGCCCACACACTAGCAAGAGGACCCGGTGCATGTGACTTGGTGGCGATTCAAAAATGACGGGTGGTCTGCAGATAAAGTCCTTCGGAATTTACTTGAACAAGCCCAGCACACGTTTTGAAATTCACAAGCACAAATCGTGCCTTAGCCAAAAGCCCTAGCCCGCACTATAGCACAGAACACATTCCCCACCTGAACAAGGGCCTAAGTGCCGGGTAAAAAAAAGATATTCAATTCTTACTTAAACTACTACCACTATTTAAAAAAGGCTGCGGTATTACCGTGTTACCATAACTCGGTAGTGCTACCGTGTTACAATAACTCGGTAGTGCTACCGTGTTACCATAACTCGGTAGTGCTACCGTGTTAAATCGCATCTGGCCGAGCTATACAATCATATCAAAGATACTTGGAAGTGAAGGTTCTCACCTTCCTTCCCTTCGAACGGAGGCACAGCTAGCCGCAAAGGCTTAGGCTGCACCCGTCTGGGCTCACTCATCTGAGCCAGCAGGTTTCCCTGCACATGAGCGATGAGCCCGCGTTCGTACTCGTCAAACGCGCTCACCCGCTCGACCTGCTCGACTGGCGTCGCCGCCGCCAAGCTCCGGAGGGTATCACTTCCGAAGATGCCCGCCATCTTCCGCACTGACTCGAACTGCGAGTCAGTCAAGTGAGGAAACTCACTTCGGTCCATCGTGGCTCACAGACCTGAGCCACCGAGGATTCAGGTAGACCAATCTACCCGCGTAGGCGTAGGATTGACCAACAAGTGCTACCAAGTGTGACGGGGTCACACAGCACAATACACAGAGGAAGTGTGTGCGGATATTACTATCCAGGCGAACACCAGTTCGCCGGTTCTCGGCCTCAAAGGGAACGGTTTGCTACAAAGGAGTAGGTTATAAGACTGACTGTATTTTGGTAGGGGTTAACTTGGTCGTAATACAAACTACAAGTTAACTATACGAAAGCCCACACAAACTCAAATGGTTGGCTTGCGGAGCTACTGGTACCATGTACCATGTACTCGGGAGAGTGACACCCGTCACTCTTCATGTAATGGGTACACTTGATTGTACCCCGTTACACGTAGCGTACCTCCATTCTTGCTGTGTCGAAAGTATTGTGCCTTTCAGAAACTTTAGCCAATCCTAAGAATCAATCAGACCGTCGTGTCCGTCACAAAATCGTCACGCTTATTCACTAAGTACGATTTCCACTAATTCCGATTAGCTGCCGAGCGCAGCGAAGGCAGCCACGAAAACCTTATGCTGCGTTGCGGGCCCCCATCAGGGCCCGCCTACCCTACATAATTAACCCAGCACTGCGAGTAGTGCCGATGCGATCTACCGAGACAACCCTGACATCGTTCAGCTCGACTTCACCTACCGTACAAACCGTTTCGGGATGCCTCTCCTCAACATTGTGGGTGTCACCGGGACCAACAGTACCATTCACATAGCACAAGCTCATTAGAAACGAACAGCAACCGGACTACGACTGGGTGCTGCGTCAACTGCAAGAGATGATGGATCTCAACGACATCGCGCTACCCCAAGTCTTCTTCAGTGATGCTGAGATGGCCCTAATAAATGCTCTGGAGGCACGATTTCCAACAATACCGCAAAGTTATTATGTCTATGGCACGTCGTGAAAAATGTCGAGACGCACGCACGCACAAACACCTTCAGACAAGTTCGTGACGAAACTGAATCCGCGGCGAACAACGTGAAGTGGAGAGACTCAGATGCGCACAAAAACCTCTGTGATGCTTTCCAGCGTGTGATAGCGTCCACAACAGAGGAGGAATACGAGTTCAGGCGTCTGGAATTGCACATGCTGTCACCTGTGGAAGCTGCATACGTCGATGACGTTTGGCTCAGTCTGTGGAAGCGGCGCCTTGTACGATGCTGGACGAACGGAGTGGTGCATTTTGGACTGCAAGCCACTTCGAGAGTCGAAGGATACCATGCTACAATGAAGAAGTGGCTCTCTACTAGCAGTGGTGATCTACTCACAGTACACACACGTCTCCGTCACTGGTGGCGTCAATCGGTCGAAAAGTACTGGGTAACTCGGGCCCGAGAAGAGACCATGCTACTAAATCGACTTCGACGCCCGCTGTACGATGCTGTCGTGAGAGTGATATCTACGCATGCATTGATTCAAACCGACGATATTCGGCTCTCGTCTGAACTGCTAGTGCGGCCTTGTACAGGGGTATACAGCCGAACCTACAGTATGCCATGTGCGCATCGGATCCAGGCTGCGGAGGCAAGTGATCGAAGACTAACGCCGGAGGATTTTCATGCTCATTGGTGGGTTGATCGTTCAGCCGCACATGCAGCGCCTCCGGCGCGGATTTTGGAGCCGGAAACAATAGCGGATCGAAGAGCCCAGCGACGCGCCGATCGAGGGAGACAACGCCAGCGAGGCGGGGGGCGCTGGGGTACTCGCCGAGTGCCTTCACAGTTTGAGATATCCCTGCGTGCCAACACCACTACTTAAAAAACGAGTAAGACACAATAGAACAGTGATTTCCTTTCCGGCTTGTTATTGTGCGTTAATCTGTGGAGAGGTTAGACACGTGCCCTCATAGCTAAGGGGCTAATCCTCTTCTATGATAATAGGATTGTCAGAGGTGCCTTCCACCGACACAGAGCTGAGTTCCGCAACGACTTGGAGTGGCTGGGTCAGTGTGCGACGCAGGAATGCGACGAACGCCGCACGACCTTCCGGTTCTTCGGCAGGAGCTGCTACACCACGAACCAGTGTGAAAGTGCGCAACTTGCGCCACTTTGTTGAAATGCTGGGGTACTCTACGGCGTTAGAATCTCCATAGCGCTTGATCAGCCATGTGAGTGGCAGCATTTCGCCGGTTGCAATGCGGAGCGGGAAATCTCCTGCTGTCTCGATACTGAGCAGGCGCGCTATGCGGTACCCGCGCGGGTCTCCAGAGACGTGCATTGGCGAGAAGTACTCAATGTACACACCCGCTCGAAGTGTCTCTGCAGGAAGTTCTGAGGCCGACAGAGGGGCCATTTGCTCGACGACCTATCGACAAGCCGGTAGTTTTCGAAGTGAGCTCGAATTACCTAATGTAGACAAGATAAGTGTTACTACTTTAGACAAATATCCGAACCCTGAAAATGGCGTGAGCGACGCCTGCGCCTGTACATGCAACAAACGCTTGTACGTACCACATGGTTACACAGTGCGGGGAACTACAATTACTATAGGGTCCTGCTAATATCAGGAACGCTCCTGCGAATATCACCTCCCCTGCTCGAACATGATGCAGGTTGAGATGGACTTGCGCGGAGACAGGGACCACAGTGGTAAACAGATTGCTAGCTTGAACATCTACACGCATGCAATCAAAGCTATCATGTATTTATGCAGCGTAACCATCAGGATAATATGCAGCTTACTCACTACGGTGATGAGCGACGTCGTTTGCTCGACGCAGGTGTCGTCGGAGTGCCAGGCGTCGAAGGTGTTCCGGGTACATCTCCTGCCTTGCGCATTCGGATCATGTTGCCCTTGTCCACAGGAATCAGCTTGCCGTGCATCCACTCCTTGTGCCACACGTCCCAACAGGTCATTGCAACCCCGCGCACTTGACGCCGCGCCCTCATGCAGAGGAACACTGGGCCCTTCTCACTGCAGCTACCGCAAAAGTAAGTTGTAGTTGCTGCTCGCTGCTTTCCCGTGCGCAGCACTGAGCAGACTTTGCAAGTTCGCTGGCGCCTCTTAGCCTGCGTCCCCTCGTTGCGCCACTCGTCGACTTGGCGAGCGGTGTGTAAGGTGGCTGCATTGCCACCGACAGGAATGGGCTCGTACGCAGGCGGGGGCGCTGGCTGCGCCGTCCCGAAGGTATTGCCTTCGTACATATCCGATGCCTGCACACGACAGAGCTGCAGATGCAGCTTTTTCATGAACTTGACGTGGCTGAGGTGGCGGGACTGCTTGTTCTGGTGGTACGCCTCGTGCACGATATAGCTGTTCACGATCGCTAAGTCGATCAAGCCGAGCGCCAGTGACTTGTAGTACTTTTTGAACCGTAGAGCTCGCTGCAGCGAGTACCGCTGCAACCGCAGCTGGTCATGCACGTCTACTCCCCCATGAACGCATGATAGTCCTTTACGACTCGGGGCATGGCACTTCCACTTGCGCCGCTCCGTCCTGACGAGCAACTCGGTCAAGCTCCAACTTCCCCGTGCAGAGAAAATGAACTGGGCGCGAGTCCCACCAGCTAATCGCGGTCATGTTGGGCACGAGCTTCGACTTCGCCATCTTGAACGAGCCACGGGCAACATCTTTGGGGCGCGTTTTCTTCTTCTCGATCACATCCTTACAGTACCCGAGGCGGTTCGTCATGATCGTGCCCACACAGTAGAAGCCCATAAGCAACAGCTGAATAGCCAATGCCACCGACGTGTAGAAGCGGTCAATCACGATCAGCCGCATTCCCTGCTTCCGTGCATCCGGCCCGAACACCTCGAGCAAGTTGCGAACCGCTGCCGCTGGTCCTGACTTCATGTCGGGCTTGTGAGCATCGCTGGTGTGCTGCTTCTTGCCGCAATAGACTTCAAACCTGTCGATATACAGCATAAGCGAGTCCGAGTTAGTAACCATAAACTGCATAATACAGCACAACCAATTTTGAGTCCCAAAAAACAAAAAACTTACCGAATGCAGTACGCGGTTACTGCACTGCATTGCATGAAGAGCTTGGTGCCCCACTTGTGCGGCTTGTCTTTCATGTAGACACGCATCTTGTTGAAAGACGAGCAAGACGGCAGCACTGCCTCGTCGAATGCTAGATGCGAAGGCGCAACATACCCTTGGGCGAAAGTCCGTTGCAGGACTTCGACAAGTTTTCGGATCTTCCAGGCACGGTCGGTTTGGGCGCGGGGGTCGTTGTTCGAGTTGAAATGGAGATTGCGCGAGATCTCCATGAATCGGTCTCGAGCAAGCACTGACCCAAAGCACCCACGAGAGATTGCCCCGTGTTCTGTAGTCTTCCAGTGGTTCGACAACTTCTCTCGATTGGGCGCAATCGTCCTTGCCACGAGCAACCCGACCCACCGACACAACTCGTGTGGCAGGATGGGCTTCATCCCCTCCATCTCATGCTGAATGTCGCGCTTGGTCTTTCGCGGCATCTTCGGATTCAGGCGCCTCTTGTTTTTGTAGCGTAGATAGGCTCCTTCGACCCTCAGCGGCAACATTTCACGATGGTACTCGTTTGAGCAGGCAGCGATATGCTGCCAGAGAACCACAGGCACGAAGTAGAAGAACAGCGCAAGCGGCGAATCACCCCGCCGTAGAACATCCGCGGTTGGCCCCGAGTAGCCTTGCCGAATACCTGGATAGCTCCCCGAGTCATTGACAGGCTCATACGGAGTCATGATATACTCAGCGGTGTCTGGGGCGACGACGTCTTCCCAACCGGTTGCCGACATTTCACGCAGCACTTGGTCCTTGAGGTTGCCCGCCAAAACTTCGTCTTCACCGCCAAAATGACTCAAACCGTTCTCGGCAAAAAGAACCTCAGCCGTGATCTCCAGCTCTGTCTCCTCCGGGTCGTCGGCTTCATCATCATGAGGCGCCATCTCTTCGTCTGAGTCGTACTCGCCCGTCTCGACGTCGTCCTTCTCAGCTTCGTCGCCGGACTCCATTGCGCCATACTGTGGTTCACTGTCTTCGTCTCCCACCATGTTCAGATCATCGTTGTTGTCTGCAAGCAGCTCGTTGCCTAGAGAGCTGGCTTCACGATCTTCAGCTTCCTCATCTGTACAGCAATATACATAATAGCGATCAGTCAAGCATTCAGGTTATGGGGCAAGTTAATATACAGCATATAATGCGGCATAAGATACGGCATAATATTCAGCATAAAATTCATCTTACCAGACTCGACGTCGCTTGGAGCTCCATCGGACAGCACCGAATCAGCACTTGAATCACGATCGTCTTCATCTTCGTTGTCTGCTGAATCTCCTGGCGTCATGTGAGGTGAAGTTGCAATCAGGGCCTGCTGGGGTCGCGGTGGCGTACTCGGAGCTGTCGAATGTGTCACTTCTTCCAGCGATCGTCTAGCAGACCGACGCGCCGGACGCTTGCCAGGAGCTTGGCGCCGAACGGGCGTGGGAGAAGCGGGCGGCGACTCGCGGGCGACCGTAGCAACAGGATCTTCTCGGGCGACCGTAGCAGCAGGATCTCCTCGGGCGACGGCAGCGGCTGGATTCACGGGTGACGTCGGTCGCAGAGAGGGCTGCGGCGTCGTGGCGACTGTGGCAGAATCACCAGCGGCTGCCCTTGCACGAGCGCGAGCTTCGGCAGCCTCAATGTCCGGCAAGTAGTTGAGCCGAACGACTTCAGCGGCGGCAGCAATTTGAGCATCACCAGGCGCGCACGCTGAAGCCTGAGCCGCCGGAGCAGTCAACGAAGGGGTGGAAGCTGGGGCTGGAGTGCGTGCTTTACGTCGTAGGACTGCATAAATTGCAAATACGTAAGTTAATCCTTATTAGCAAGTAGCAATCAATACACACATACCATTTGCGTAATACTCCAGCACAGCTTCTTCACCGCGGAAGAAATCAACACCGTCCGCGCCGCTCGCGTCGCCACCAGGTCGCAAGTAGAAATAGCGGTCGGCCAACCCGCGCCTTGGGGGCGGCTTCCGCGTCCAGCCTTGCTCACGCAGCTTGCGCCACACCGACTTGAACAACAGGTCGCGTGCAGTGACCTCCAGGTCACGCACAATCTTTTCGCGTGGCTTCACCATCGACGTGGGGTCCGCGCGCGCAAATTCTCGAATGAGGCGGATTTTAAAAAGGCGGCAAGGGCCAAGCTGCTGAGCCACTCGTTGGGACGGAGTGTCCCAAAAACCTTTAGTATTGTATGCAAATCAGTTGCAGAACGGGGAACCTGCCAGATCCCATATTTTGATTTTTGAAAAACTGCCCGTCCTTTCCTATGTTGCAAAAGAAAGGCGCGAACAGAAACCCGACATTTTTTAACTTAAAGTTTGTATACCATGTGGCGAGGGAAAATACACCCCATACAAAACTCAAGTCAAAAATCGCTTAAACTGCATATATGCAGTTTAAGGAAAATCCTAATCCAGCATTATGCAGCAGCCGGTCTGGAGGGGTTTAATAGCATTATTTATTATATCTGTGATAGGAATCTCTTTTACTACATATTGGTAAGCATCTCCTGCGCCTGCTTCGCAGCCGCATCATCTGCCCTGGTATCATACTTCAAATGATAAACCACAGAAAAGAATGCTGTTTGTTATCTCCGACAGTTCGTGCGGTGCCGATGTAGCAAACGACAACAAGTGCACCTTGTTAACGCACATGCGATGGTACTCCGTTCAATCTCGAATGAGGCAAATTGGATGTCGCGCTTAGGTCATGCCAAAGTCGCTCGATAATACACTGGCCTGCCGCCGAGGCGGTTGATGTCGCGAGAATGCCGCTCGATGACAAACTCGCCTGGGCCGCCTAACGACAGTTCATCGAACGGCGAATAGCAAAGAAAGGCTAACCCACCGGAAATGTTTGGAAAAAATGCATTACAGAAGCAATGGAATACAAACACTCAATTACAGCGTGTTATAATACAATGATAAATCAAAAGTCGGAATCAAGCGCACGTTACAGGAACCGCGTAGGTTCTAACAGTGCTGCTGAGTAAATTTGCATCAAATTTCGTCGTCGTTGAGGCTAAACGTTAAAATTAGATTTGTTTTAACGTCAACGATTGAATGAAGAATCACAGCTTGATTTACATTACGGTTTAGTATATATACTCGTGCAATATATTGCCCAATCTTTAATGTGGATTTACTACTACTATAAAGTAGTGTTAATTATAGCAGGGCTTCGCGAAGGCTGAGATAGGAGAATTTTGGTATAAACCCCTTCCTTTATTATATTTTTTTTCTAATCATCTACGTTCATACCATGCGCCTCGCAGCATCTGCCCCGAAATTTGCCAGTTCAAACTGTCAACCGGCAATGCTTTACAAAATTAAAAATACGAACCTTGGTTGAGATCTGTTCGGAGCTTGTAGAAAATACAATTTTTTACCTTAAAAAAGTGTTATTGTACTGAATTGGTCTCTTTGCCTTATTTCTTGCAGCTCTGTATCGTCGGTAGCACACCGGTTCGATCTGCCAGGGCCCAGTGCGCCACCGCAGTCGTACCGGTTCACACAACATGTGCCAGCTAGATGTGAAGAGGAGTCAGTTACAAAACTTACAAAAGGGATAGTGATCAGTTTTGCCGTACAGCCCAAAGCTAATTCAAAGGCGACGATTAGGATTCACGACCTCCCTGAGATACATGACATTTGTCATGTCGACCCATGACAAACGTCACTCGGCCGCTATTCGCGCGTACCCATTATTTGAACTTGTGTAGAGCAGTTCTTTCCAGGCTAACGATAGATTCCAAACAAGCCGTATATCGTAGGCCTCTGGATATGAAGGTGGTCTAGTCAACGTAACACAGATGTATTAAGCAGTTACATTGCTGTACATGGTAGTAGGAGCTAGTAGGAACTGGCACTAACGTCGCTTGAAGTTATTGGGCCAGCCGTTGCCTAACGTCGTTCGTCCAACAGACAGTTGTCCTGCTGTTGCCTGACGTTGCTCACTATAACGCTGCTGAAGTCGCCTGTCGCCTATACAACACCATTTACTCTGATGAATTGCTGGTCCTGACGCGTCGCTAAAGTCGATCGTCCTGCACCCAAAACACGAGATGTGAGCGATTAAGGATTACTAGAGGCAATAAAACCATACCCTTCGAGCGTCCAATGTTTCGCTGGTTCGGCATAAAACCAGCGAGTGCGTGAACGCCGAAGAACAGTGGACAACCATTACCGCCGGCAGTGGCACCGGCAGCACAACTGCCAACCGTCTTCCATACTCAGCTTTACTGCCAGCAGTAACACTAGCAGATTCGCTGACACGTCACTCTCCGGAAAGCACCTTCGCGCCAGCGTTTCCCGGGGACAACACTCCTCTTGGCCAGGATGATAGCTTCATGTGCAGCTTGGTCTTGGAGGTTGGGCTTGAGGTCTTGCCGGCGATTTCGGAAATGAGCCACAGTGTCTCGACGACATTCCGGGGGAGGGGTGAACTTTTCGGTTTATATATACTTTTGTATTACCATCGGACTTCGACGTAATTACCACTTTTTACACCCCCGTAAAAATGACGCAGGTTCAACATGGGAAATGACGTCATATAGCTTCCATGATATCTGAAACCGAACCATTGAAAACTGCCATAGTAGTATGGTTGTCACCCCCTCCTCTTCAGCTAAGTATTGTTGTTTAAAGAACTGTATCCTGAGATAAAATGGGCCACCAAAAGTTGCCCAAATTCCCATAAACGGTTCACTACCCATTACGAACACAGTTGGTGTGAAATCCTTACAAATATATGTTTTTTAATGCGAAAGTGGCGGATGTCATGGGAACTCCAACAACGAAGGGTTGGGGATCGTATTGGGTGGCCAGGAAGAAACGATGCGAGGCAACTTGTCGATGGTCTTCATTTTACTTTTGCCTACGCTCTCAGCAAAAGTGCTCTTGCTGTCGACGTGAGTACTAGTACATATAGTTCATATTGACGGCGGCAACACGTTCAATTACTCCAATCATCTTGATAGTCGTGGGAATACCAGATCAAAATACTCAAGAGTATATGGTACATGAGATGTTCTGCTGTGTGTCGACCCAGCAAGACGCAGTGCTGTAATTTGATTTCGATTTTGAAAACCATCTAGTGTTGTGCGCAAACTACTCTTGCGTTCGAACGACAATTCGACGTTCGATTCCTCTATTTACATCACTGAGTTAGTATCCTTGTAGTAGTGTCAATCGTAGTAAAAAATAAGACGTGGCAAATTTCTTGCCGGTACATCTACCTGCACGATCGTCAGAGGCTTTGTATACAATGTACCCAAAGCGAATCTACTGTCTTGAAGCAGTGTTCCTTGCCGATGCTTCGTAGAACGGTATTTACGCGTTTTTACGAAGCCTAATTACCTCAAGGTAATAACGCTGCGCGGTTTGCATTCCATGAGGTCACACTTCCAAATCGGAGCAATGGTGGAAGAACAAAAAGCAGCGGAGGGTGATGGCGACCAAGAAGAAAAAAAGCGAAGAACAAAACACCGACGGTGGCATCAACCTCGAGAACGACAATGCCACCGAAGACGAATCATACATTGATGGTTCGGCTCAGTCCTATGCATCATCACCAGAACCAGAATACGTACCAGCCTGGCGTGGTGTTGAAGCTATCGAATCCGCACTGGAAGGTTGCGAGAGCGTACAAGAGCAGCTGACCGACACTCACTTCCCGTGGCTAGACGACTTTCACCCGTGGATGGTTGGGTACAAAGCGCTCGGTATCGATGTTCGTCTGTTCGACTGCTCAAGGCTTCGCAACGTTACTGTTCCTGAACGAAAGAAGCAAGAATGCTTTTTCATCGACATCTTTTTCCAGAAGCGATACTACAAGGCCCGGAAGAAGAGTTCATACGATCCGAGCAAGCGGTCGAGTCCAGATGCGCTCGCCAAATTGTGGGACAGCTTCGTGACATCATTTCGTAGCACGACCGACGACTGGATGGAAAAACTACGCGAGCTGGAGCATGATTTCATTACGTACAACATTGAAGGCTTCAAGATGGAGATACATCAAAAATCGATCGCTGAGCGAGTTCGGTGTTGTCTACGACGCAGTCACAAATGCCCGATGTGCTACAGCGATTCAGCGAGAGCGTCCGGTACAACCCGCTCAGGGAAAAACGGGCAAATCAGTCCTGACTTGCATGCCATGATCGTGGCGTTTGAGCGTCGTTGGCGCGAGCATCTCCAGACCAAGCGCTGATGGGCAGGCTCGCTGAAGAAACCGAGAAGACGTATCTCGCCCAGGTTGACCAAGCTTGGATCGAGCAGCAGATGCGCGACGTCAATTCGGAAGTCTTCAAGGTTTATCGACTGAATCTAACACTGCGGAAGCGAATGAAAGAAGTGGAGGAGCGAGAACACGAAACCCAATACGTCGTCGCTGAAATGAAAGACGAAATGTCTGATCTGCAAGAGATCCTGTACGAAGCCGGCATAACTCGTCGCCAACGTGTAGCGTAGTTAGCTCCCCTTTCACTATAATACACGCTATTGCTCCTTCCACCTTGTGCATATCTCTTCAAATGTCGGTAAAGTTGTCACCTTACGCTAGCCGATGCTGGCGGGTTCTTGCCGTCCATCGTTCCCAGCAGACTCGTGACAAATGTCAGGTCGGCCGATGACAAACGTCATGCGCCGAGTGGGCCGTTGCGCGCCTCCCCGTCGTGGCCTTCGCTCCCTGCACCTTCACGTTGCCGGCGGACACTGCCCTTCGCCCATGCGCGTCAGCCAAAGGCGCGCGGGCGCCAGATCCGTCAAACGCGAGGTCGCTTCGACTCGCTGACAAAGCCTTATCTATGGCGGTTCTCGACAAACGCCATGTGCCTAGTAGACGCCTGGTAATCCTGCCTTTGCCTATGCTAGACTTGTCAAATGGACCACTCCAATTTAGGCATAGGGGTCTCGTTCCGGGCTGTTATTGGTGCAAGGAAACCATTGGCGGTGGAGTTGAGGTTTTCCGCATTGGCGTATTATCAAAGAATCGTTGCAATGGAGATCGACGATATTTTGGGTGATTGGGAATACGAGGAGTGGAACGCAAGCGTCGATGCTAGGGATGGTTACGAAAGAGAGGGTGGTGCCCCAGCCAAGGCCGCGCGAGCTTACATCGCCAACTTGACAGCTGAGAGCGGATTACACCTGCGCAGACCCGTAGAAACCCAGGCCGCTTACGACGAGCATGGCGAGTTGGGATTATTTGGATTGTTTGTCACCTCGAAGCTAAAACCGGCATGCCGAACGTGGACAAACGAAGTTCTCGTAAGAACAGGAGAGAAGCCAATGACTGCAGACGAAATGGACGCTTATCTGGGCCTGGAAATGGCTATGAGCCTCATACCGATTACAGATATAAAGGACTTGTGGTCGAATAAGACGTTTCAAGGAAACCATGACTTCCAGGCTACAATGGGCAGAAACCGCTTTCAGTCCATATGAGCTTCTCTCAAGGTTCACCCTCCCTATAGCATCAATGGCAACGACAAAGCTAGGGTCGAATTGTCGGCTACCGAGCTGGATTCTTGCTCAGGGAATGTTGCTGAAACTTATCCCACGACGGGAACTCAAGGAGCAGAAGATGTGAACGATCCTGATGTAGAATCATCTTCCACGACGGAAAACCATGGAGCAGAAGTTGTAAACGGCCCTGCTGCCGAGGCAGAGGCCCGGAAAGATCCGCTGCGGCATAGCCGGCCGCTTTTAGAACACTTCCAGCGCAAGTTTGCGCTCTTTGCGGTACCGTGTGGCGTTAGCAGCGTGGATGAGATTGGTGTCCGCACAAAAGCACGTACAAAGGCAAAGTCATTCATGCCGCTGAAACCAGAGAAGTTCGCGATACGATTTTACGCAGTAGTCGGGTGGCGCGCGTTGTACGTGCATTCATTATGGGACAACGGTTCAGGCAATACACTGCCTACGTCGGCGGCTCAGCGATACACAGAGCTTTTTCCGACTTTGAGACAGCCTTTGGAGAACACATTAGCACACCCAACAGTGCACATTAAACCTACAGCAGCAACAGCGCTATGACTTGCGATGATTGCACACCAATCCCAGTTGCATCCCACTCGAACGGGCAGACGCTTGGTGGTCTCTGATAACTTCTACACAAGGAACTACCTTGCCAAGGTAGTGCTAGCAATGGCGGACGGTGAAACGCGCATGCTTGGAACGGTTCGAAAAGATTGGGTCGGTAGATTGAACGCATCAGCAGTGAAAGAATCGATCGAGCGAGTGAAGAAGAAACCAAGAGGATCGTGGGAGGTTGTTGCCGCTGTTGACAGTGATGCTGACCCAAACAAAGCAAAAGCCGCGCATGATCGAGCGCAGAAGAAACTACCGAAAGCCCGCCGGACCGAGTATTCTCCCCCCGTCCGATTCTCTGCCAACGCCGGATTCGTCGTTTTCCACGACAAACAACCCGTCATTGTTTACACGAACGATTTGGCTCGAACGCCGTCCGCTCGAATTCTTGATGGAGAAAGCCCTGAAGCAATCGAGTGTTGTCACGGTTTGTTCCCGATACGCCGTTGGACGGGGAACGAGATGCTAAACCGGAAAACGTTCCATGTCCCGACTATTGTGGCAGTATATATCATTGCGATGAACGGGGTGGACCGCGTTGATCAGATTCGCTCCACGAACCCAACTCGTCGAAAAGAGCAGCGTCTCTCCATGAGTCTCCTCACATGGGCACTCGACTTATCTTTGATCAATGCGTTCGCAATCATGAAGCAAATCGAAACCAAGCCAAAGATGTCGCAAACCCTCCGAGGGTTTAAACGGCGAGTGTGTGAATCTCTGGTAAAGCGATTGATGAGAAAGCAACAAGAAACCAAGCTCAAAAAAAGAAGTGCACCGGATACGGTTCCTGGCACTATTGATCAAGGGAGTGCGCTTCATGTGCTAACTCAGAACAGTCGGGACAGCTCAAGCGGAAAACACGTCTGTCGATTGTGCAGTCTACAGAACATCAAGGCCGCGAAGTCTCGATATGGTTGTACAGAGTGCCGCGTAGGCTTCCATGTTGATTGCTTTGCGGTGGCGCATTATAAAAACGCGTTCCACAACCCAACCCAAGTACGGCGAGGGCCATTCAAGCTCTTCACAGTGCAGAACGCGGAAACGCACCATCTCGGACTCGCCGTCGCCCAAACAGTTCGATCCCAACGTTAGATAGTCTGGTACTACCTAACTAATACTGCACAATACTACCACAGCATCATTCATTTTCAGTACTACCTCGCGCAAACGCAAACCTTTATTTCTATAAAGCGCTGGTGGAGCTCCACCCGGTTATGACACTTGTCGTGTCGGGCCACAGCAAATGTCACGCGAGGTAAGCAAGCAGCGCAACCCTCCATCACGACAGACCTTCATTCGCTTTCCGCCGAGCACACGTCCTTGGCCGTCATCACACCGCCCTCCGCGCGAGCACACGGCACCAGCGCCAGTCGTCGGCAAGCGCCAACCTTGGTCACCACAGGCATTTGTCCGCCACTCGCGCGATCACACATCGTCGGTCCCAGACGTCGGCAAGCACCGCACCACCTCCTTTCAGTCGCCAATTGGGTGTTTTGGTTAGTGTGATAAGGCCCAGTGGATTTCTCCACCGAACCCAATGACCAGCTGACCCGTATCAATCAACGAAGCTGACCCGTATCAATCAAGCGGACTTCAAGTACGCCATGGCTGAGATGGATCCAGACCGCCAACTGTTGGTCATGAGACGTGCGACGAAGGTGACGGAACCCGAGGACTGGGCGAAGCTTCGCTCAGACCCCGGCCCTGAGAGATACCTGTCTGGGACCCGAGATGCCTGGCATTAGACATCCCAAGCCCGAGCTGAGTCTGGAAAGCTGAGAGAAGTTGCGCGAAGTCCGAACTGAGCCTCAAGTGTGATGACCCAAGTCCCGCTCAAGCTAAGGGGCTGAGCGGGGTCTGGTGGAGTTGGAGCCTGACGTTCCCTGCGGCTATGGGGCTGATTGCCCAAGGTGTCGAGCCGAGTCGTGTTGCAGACGTCTGAGCGAGACCAAGCTGAAAGCGACCCAAGTATCGCCATGCTCATGAAGTCTTCGCTCAAGATGTCGAGTTGAGCAGAGTGGCATGGAGTCCGAGTCCAGCCTTGGATGTGGCGCCGAGAAGCATTACCTGAGCCGAGAAGCGGAGCAGAGTGCCATGGACCTGAGCGGAGCAGCATGGACTTGAGCGGAGTTGTCGAAGACCAGTTGAAGTGCCGGGTGAAGAGTCGCTGGACTTAAGTTCAGACAGTGGTACTGACTTCGAAGTTGGTGGTACTGGCCAGTACACTCATCCGGTGAAGCAGCCGTAATCAAGCCTACATTGGGTGCGCCCACTCAAGATCGCGGACACTTCAAGCGGATCTCAACGGCCAGCAGCGACTCCAAGGCGTCGCCGCCAGCATGGAGCCACCGCATTGGCTGAGACCAAAGATTTCAGGCGGATCTTCAAGGTCGCCCGGTAAGCATACAGCCGACACTCTTCGCGCAGCCAGTCAGAGTGTACCCAGAGGGATATCGCGCCCCCACTTAGTGAGTCCTAGTTTGTGCATGTGTTAAATTTAAACAGAGTTCGTTTTGCCCCGAAGGACGCAAGTGGTGGAGGTCTTTGGCCAGAAGGTGTCTTGGCGATCATCCACACAAATTCAACTTAACATATCAACGTTGTCAGCGTGCCTCGGTGCGACGGCAGTACGGTTATATATTAAGGTTACATCTTAGGGTGTATTTCATATTTTCGGGTGGAAGGTGATCCATTCTAAGGTTTAGGCAGGGTAATTGTATTGTGTGCTTGGGGACATTGGCGTGCCCCGGTGCATTGTGTGATTATTAGTATCGGTTCATTGTGGACCTGGTGCGCGGGAAGTCCCAGGGTGTGTGTGAGTGCCTTGGATTCGGACTAGACTCAAACCGAGTCAACTAACTCCAACCAACCGGGTCGTAGCTTGACTCGTAGAGAAGAAAGGATAAGCTGGTACGAGCCTCGCCCAGGCTCAGACAAATAAAAGGCGAACTCGGCCCGTACCCAGGCCGACCGGGAAAGAAGGGGTGTTGTAGTTCTAAGCCGGAACCAAAGAGAGGAAGTAGAGGTGGTGTTGTGTTCATTAAGAAAAACCCGGGGCATTTCGGGCTGTGGACACGTGCGGACTGGGACTTGCCAAGTGGGGAGCGAGTTTCGTCTGGGAACACCTCCGGTAACCTTCAACATCGACAGCAGCTGGTGTGGCCGACGCGAGTCTGGGCCCACAGCGTAGCCGTGATCGAAAGAACCGCCAAGGGGATCGCAGAGTGAGGAACACACGCCTCGCCCGACCCGAGTCGGCGCTAAGCCAAGAGTCCAAGCGGCAAAGCCCAGCGAAGTGGAGTGGGAGTGTTCGCTCAGTGGAAGGAGCTGAGCGGAACTCTTGCAGCGCTAAGCAGGGCTGAGCCAAGTGGTGCAAGGGCTGAGCGAAGACCAAGGTCGAGCGGTTCAGCAACCTGAGCTGCAGAGGCACGGGGCGCTTCGTCACACGTGGTGCGCGTGCCCGGATCAGGGATACGACTTTGGACGGACAAGCTACAGTCATGTCGACTGCTGCTGATTCGAAGGAAACCAAGACTGGAGGTGAGAAGAGTGAGTCTTCGCTTCGGCGAAGTTTGAGAGTGGCTGGAATGCCAGCTGAGGTGGCGCCGACGGAGTCCAGGACGCCCGCCGAGAAGATCGATTTCGGGAGCCCGGACACCCAGTGCTGAGGGAGAAGCTGCGTCGTCAGGCGAGGCTGAGACGAGTGCTGGGCCCGGAAGTGCCACCACCGACGGAAACTGCTGTGCCACCACCAAGTTCACCTGAGGAGAAGAAGCCTGAGGATGAACAAGGAGGTGGAGCGGGTGCTCAGCCGAGCACTCGTGTTGGTGAAAGTCCAAGCCTGAGGGAACCTGCTGTGAGCCGAGCATTGACGCCGCGCAGGACTTCTGAGGCTGCGACTGCAACTTCTCAGCCGAGAAGTGCTAACCCGGAGCCAACTGCCGCGGATCTCCGCGGTAGCCAAGCCGAGGGTGGTGCACTGAGCGTGCTGGGAAGCCGAGAGATGCAGCTGCGAGCTCAAGGTGCTTCTGGGACTGGGACGGGCCCAGTCCAGTTCGGCTTTACTCCTGGAGCTGGATACTTCGGAGCGTCAGGTGGCGGCGGGGCCTGGTCAAGTTCGCTTTGGCCGGACCAACGCTCCTATCAAAGGCTGAGAGGTGTCCCCGAAGGAGTTGAGGCTGAGAGCCGAGCCTTAGCCCAGCTGTCTGAGCTATCGGAAGTCGAGATGCTCGCGTATGGCCGGACCCAGTTTGAGATGTGGATGTCTGTGCCCGCGGGAGTCGTGCACCCGGTAGACGTGGCCTACTCGCCATGTCACGGAGGCTACGATCTCTGGGGATTCATCCGAGCGGCTGGAGCTACGGCCAGGCATCTGATGTCGGTGACTCGGTCGCCCGCTGCGAGATGGCTGAATGTGTTCCATGCTGAACGTCAACGGATTCCTGTTGTCTCCGACTTGAAGGCAGTACGTGTGGCGCTGAGACTGTTGCCGCCCATTGCATGCGTCGCTCTGTTGCAGACGATGTTGCACGAGGCAGGCTATGAATTCCTGAACCAAGTCCCAGCGTGGCACACGCTGCGTGAAGTTGCCAGAGTCCCGGATTCACAGATTCGGTTTGAGATTGAGCGCATCGCCCGATTCCTCGGGGCTGAGCTTAGTGCCTGGAAGACTGCGGTCGGGTCGACCCCATACTACGTGAGGCCGAATTCAGACCCCCAGCTGATGGCTGCTCAAGCTGCTGAGACTCAAGTTGGATTCCCTTTGGACAGGGATGGAGATGCGATCATGGACGAGGACACTCAGCTTTTCTTGGGGCCCGAAGTTGTGATGCGACTTCAGCTAACAGGTCTCAGACCTCGGAGCCCGGCCTCGAGCGTTGAAGGTGAACCATCTCGGAAGCGTGCTCTGCTCACAAGGTCTTCTGCTGGAGGTTCTATACCAAGCTATCGAAGTTCTGGTGAAGCTGCCTCAGAGACTGCTCTCGCATTTCGCAACGAACAAGTGCCCAGCATGGTTGGTGCAAGCTCTGGTTCTGACATGGTTATGGATGAAGGTGGAAATCTGTCAGGATTAAGTTCCTCGGGTTCCTCCCTGATGTCTACAACTGACTACATGATCGGAGCTGGTTCGCACATGCCTATGGCGACGGCGACCGTGATGCGAGGCTCAGCTACGACGATGTCCCGCAGCTCGTTCCCTGGGATGACGATCTCAGTCACGCCTCAGCTTACTCAAGCTGGTCAAGCATCAGCTAGAGCCGAGCCGAAGGCGTATCAACCTGAGCACCCATCTCAGATACCGCTGCCTGGCAGTCCTGAATCGAAGCGCCCAGCTCTGAAGTAAGCCGAAACCCGACCGACGCAGTCTGCTGGATTCCGATTCCGAGACTCGTATGACGTGAGTACGCCTGCGTTTGCGAGGTCGATGACTTCAGACCGCCTGGCAGCCGTGGAGCGAGACTATCAGCGAGCTCTTCAACAGAGTGAGGCTTCTGCCTGGGCCAGACTTGATGCGGAGCAGACCCAACGTAGGGCTCTTGAGGCGAGATTGAGCGCAGCGCTGGCAGACAACCAGGCGGAGCAAGCCCGATTGCAGACGGAGTACCAGAAGCTTCAGGCGACCAACGCCCAGATGTCAGCTGCCCAACAGCAAGCTAAGACGGAACAACAGAAGCAACTGGAAGCCCTGGAGAAGCTGGCCCAACGTCGCGCCGCTGCGGAAGCTGAGAAGCGCAAGGCGGACGAAGCTCGAGCACAGCAACTACTTCAGGTCCAAAAACAGTTACAAGAAGCTGAGGTTAGGGCTATGCGGGCTGAACAGCAGAGGGCACAAGAAGAGCGGGCCGCTGAGATCAAGACGGAGCACGAGCTGGAACTGCTGAGGTTGAGAGAGAAGCATGCGCAAGCAGAAGCAGAACATCAGCGAGCCATGCAGGAGCAGGAGGAGAAGACCCGCCAACTCCTTGCAGCCCAGGAGCCGCCCAGCTCACATCCTGGCCCCGTCGCCTCGGTTGCTGGACGTGTGCTATTGTCAACAGACCCCATGGTCTCAGCACCCATCGCGTCGACTCGAACGCCGACCGATCCGGTCCTGGCACAGTTAGCCCAGCTCACGAGCGTGATGCAGCAGTTGGTCCAAACTAACCAGGTCAAGTCTGAGGTAACTGGTACGAGCCGCCGTGTCGGCAAGGCCCAAAGCTCAGTCAAGCACTCTGAAGCCAAGTCTAAGTCTCGTGTGTCCAGCTCGACATCCGGAGCGAAAGGCAAGGCTCGAGCGACCAAGCCTGGCAGGCCTGGAGATTCGGACGGGGACGACTCCGACTCTGACGACTCAAGCTCAAGTGACTCGTCGCAGGACAAACTCGAAGGACAGTTTGGCGCTGTCGCTCAGCCCAAGGGGGCTGATGCCAGTTCTGGGACTCGAGTTGTTGTACAAGCGATGATCCCTCATGATGCCTTGGAGAAGTTCGATGAGAAGGGGCCCCTCGAGGACCGAGTCAACTGGTGGGAGAGGTTCATGTACTACGCTACGATGGCTCCCTGGGACGAGAAGACCCGGGTGGTTCAGCTGCGCATGAGGCTCACAGGTTCGCTCAAAGATTGGTGCACCCAGCTCCCGGATGACGTTCGCTCTGACTGGAAGAAGCTATCACATGTCGTCAAGAAGGAATGGTGTCGCACGCTGAGCTCCAAGGCTGAGCGATACTACTCGATGGAGATGAGGGACTCCGACACACCTCGGATGTTCTTCTACCGTCTGAACCATGCCGCCAAGAAGGCTGGGATACCTTATCTAAGGCCGACGAGTGATCGAGAAGCACACATACGGCGTTTCATCAAGGCTTTGACTGACTCAAGGCTGAGAACCACTCTTCAGGGACAGCGTTTCGATACTTTGGATGAATTGGAGAAAACCCTGAAGAGAATCGAGGCCCTCCGCCAAGACGAGGGCTATGAGCAGAAGCGGCGCCCAGCGCAAGGACTACAGTTTGGACGTTTCAAACCTCCACAACGTCGAGCTGAGGGACGAGCGTTCAAGGCAGAAGGTGTGGAAGTCGACCCAGGTCTGGGACGACAGGCGCTTTTCCAGGACGACTACGACCTGAAGTGCGAGGCAGACTCTGAAGAAGACGTGGATCACTCGACTGATCGGACTCTGCCCCCGCCTGCGCCCGCGCCAGCTCCTGCTGTTGCGAGCTCGGCTCGCTGAGCTCAGTCGCTCTACCTCCCTGACCGATGAAGAAATTTTCCGAGTCGCTGAGAGATTGGCCTGGAAGCCGAACGCTCAGCGCTATGACCGTGGAGGAGACCAGCACCCAGAGCAGAAATGTGACGAATGTGGCAGCCGTAACCACCAGACTGACAAGTGCTGGAGCCGACTTATCTGTGGGCGATGCCACGATGAGGGTCATCCGACCCAATTCTGTAGGCGTCAGCCATGTTCCAAGTGTGGCGAATACCATCGCCGGGGTTTGTGCGATATGTGGTCGGCGCTCAAGGCGGTACGCGAGGCAATCCGTACCGGAAGCTCTGTTGAGGGCCTTGCTCCCGAGGTGATCCAAGCTCTGTTGGATAGCCCGGAGCTCCGAGAGCAGTCGTTAAACCACTAGGCTCGCTGGTTGGGGAGACCAGTGCGTGACGAGCCTAAATCCCAAGCGCTCTGCGCCTTTGCATATGTGGGCCCAGCCCTTCCATGTTGGCGCAGAGATAACCCCGAATGTACAACTTCTTACTATGAAGCTGGTGTTTACACTTTCGATACTGACCTCAACACGCTGGACCCGGAGGATGAAATGGAGAACCATCTCGAGTTCGCTCTGACTCCGGGCGAGAAGTACGGTTGGTGGAGTGAGCACACGTTGATTGGCGAGAAGCGGAAGATGGCGATGGTACACGGAGCAGTCTTTCACCACAGAACGCAGATACTACTGGATACTGGAGCTACGACAAGCATTTTGGGCTTAGATCTTGCACGCAGATTAAAGCTCAAGCTACGCCGTGGTTTCAGGCTCAAAGTAACTGGGATGGGAGACGCCCCGACCTACATTACTGCTCAAGCTAGGATCAAGCTGACGCTGGGAGTGCGCGTGGTGTATGTCATGAATATCTGGGTTGGCAACATCGGTGAAGGAGTGGATTGTCTTCTCGGAATGGACTTTATGGTAGCTGCTGGAGTGCGACTCTGTGCTCGCGAAGGTGTTGTGAGGTTGCCAGACGAAGAATCTCTGTTGTTGGTTGGAGGTCCCCAGATTGACCATGTCGGACTGGAAGTCAGCGTCTGGCTGAATGAGACTGCCTACCTTTACCCTGGGCAATCTGTGATAGTCCCAGTCAAGTATCATCAGGCCGATCCAGAGAAAGTGATTCCCTGGGCTGGGCGCGGTGATCAGTGGGTTACACAGTTCATCTACGGACCTGGGCGGAGGCCCAAGGCAGTCAAGGTGGTCAACATCTCGGAGCAAGAAGTCATGATTCGCCAACACACTGTGGTTGCTTGCCTGGTGGAGAAGGATTACTTGCCCAACGGAAAGCGGTTCGTGCGGCCTTACTCAAGGAAGTACAGGGACTGGGCTCAGCTCATCTACGAAGCCGAGCCTTCCCCAGACGCTCTGAGACAAGAAGAGGAGGCAGCTCGGCTAGCTGAGCTCAACGCTCCGCCCGCTGTGGAGAGGCCACCTTACAAGCGACCTGTGAAGCTACTGCTGTTGAAGCAGTCTGATGACCCGAAGGAAGACCGAGCCAACATGGAGCAGCGGAGAGCTGAAGCGTACGCCGCCAATACGGTGTCGCCTGAGATTGCCCAAGTCAAGATGGCCCGGAAAACCCAGGGACGTCCTGCTTCATGGAAGCCACCACTACCACAGTCACCTCACCCGGATGACGTACAGTCAGGGACGAGCCAGAGAAGCATGTCGGAGAGGGCCGACACTCAGTCCGTGACTGAGCCAAGTTCTTCAGAGTCAAGTTCAGCTCGGACCTCTCCTGCTGGAGGTGGTGTAGATGCTCAAGACGCTCAAACCGAGTTGGATCGAGTGTTCAGGGCTGAGCCAACCGACTTTGCGTCCGATCCGATTGCCCGTCTTCAGGAAACGTACGACCAATGCCTCCGAGTCGAGATCAGTGAGGACACTGAAGAAGCTGCAGTGTACTTCCATGAAGGCATGGAATTGCTGAACGACCTCCGAGATCAGCTCGCTGCTCTTCCGGAGTTGAAGGACCTCAGTCCAAATGCGGACCTCTCAACGGCTAATGTGGGAGAACTGGGCGTTACGACTCCAGAAATGGACGCTCAAGTGCGGACGATTTTGGAGAGACATCATGCCAGTTTTCTCGGGGACGGCAATGCAGTACCACCCCCTGCTCGTGGAGTTGTTTGTGACCTGGATGTTGGAGACGCAAAGCCCATTGCTCAGAGGTCTCGGCAAGTTCCGACACACTTGCTTGACAAGGTGTTCGCTCTGATCAAGAAACTGCTGGAGACTGGGCTCATCGAGTATTCGCACTCAGACTGGGCTTCGCCAATTGTGATTGTGATGAAGAAGAACGGTGTGGATATCAGGCTGTGCATTGACTACCGACTGGTCAACCAACTGATCAAGCTCTCACACTACCCTCTACCCTTGATTGACGATCTGTTGATCGGGTTCGAGGAAGCGATGTGGTTCCTGAGCTTGGACATGGCCAGTGGTTTCTGGGCAGTGCCGATGACACTCCGGGCTAAGCTGATCTCAGCCTTCATCTGTCCTTTGGGACATTTCCAGTGGAAGCGCATGCCGTTTGGTCTCAAGAATGCCCCGCTGATATACCAGCAGATGCTTGATAATTGTCTATGGGGTTTCGTGCGACTGCCGCCCTGTGAGGAGGCTCGAGTTGATCCGGACGTGTTGGAATTCCTGGGGATTGAGGTGGACGACTCCGCTAAGGAAGAAGAGATTCCACCCTTGTCTGAGGAGACTACCGTGTTCCGGCGAAACATCCCGGCTCCACCTCAGCTGAGCCTTGTTCTGGGACGCAGCTCCTACATCGACGATATCGCGTATGGAGCAGAGACCTGGGACCAAATGTGCGAAGTCTTAGATCGGTTACTCTATCGACTGAGGTATTGGGGAATCTCGGTGAGCTTACCCAAGAGTGAGTTTGGCAAGAAGTCTATCTCATATCTCTCGCATGAGATTGGAGCTGAAGGGATCCGAGCTAAGCCGAAGATAGCCAAGGGCGTCAAGGATCTTCCATTTCCATCGACGCTGAAAGGAGTGCAGTCGTTTCTGGGGAGTCTCAATTATTACAACAAGTTTATTGAAGACCTTCCGGTTGTAGCGTCTGTGCTCTACGAGTTGACGGATGAGCAGATCCAAGCTGGGCGTGATCTCGGCCGAGCTAAGGAGGCGTTCGAAATCCTGAAGCAGAAGATCGTCTCTACCCCGCTGCTCAGACACCCGGACAGGGAGAAGCCGTTCGTGATTATTCTACACGCTAACCCCTGGGCGGTCTGTGCGGTGCTGGGCCAAGAGTACGACGGAGTCATTTTCCCGGTACGATACACTGGGAGGACACTACATGATCAGGAACTCAGATACCACCCGGCTGAGAAAGAGGTCGTAGCGCTGCTCCGAGTTCTCAGAGTCTTCTACTCAATGCTGAGCGGATGTAAGCTGCTGAAGGTCTATACTCGGTATTCCGTTCTGAAGTGGTTGTTCAAGTCTCGATCGTTGGAAGGACGCTGTGAGCAGTGGGCCGCCCGTCTGTCGCCCTGGCCTCTGGAAGTTCACAAGGTTGAGCGCGACGAAGATGGCTTGGCTGCGATCATGGGAGCTGGGATCACACCTCGAGACCAGTTGGACAAGATTGCAGAGAACCTCATCCCAGACAAGGGACGAGTGGTCCGAGCCCCACCAATCAGCCTAGAGATGTTGGAAGCAGATTATGAGGGATGGCTGCTGAGTTTCGATGGAGCCGCCAAACTCTCAGATCGCTCAGGCGCTTCTGGTTGCATTCTGTGGAAGCTCCCGTCCTGGGACGTGGTTGAAGCTCGAGGTTTCCATTTCGAAGGTATCACGGTGAATGAGGCCGAGTACCATGGTTTGCGCGAAGGCGCTCGCATGGCAAAGGCTCGTGGTATCTCAGACCTTGTAGTAGTTGGTGACTCTCGAATTGTGATCCAGCAAGCTCAAGGCTTGATCCAGTGTCTGAGCCCTGGGTTGCAAGTGCTGTTAGCCGAGTTTGAGACGCTCCGCCCAGAGTTCCAGCGACTACGCCTGGTGCACGTGAAGCGGGAGTATAACGCGGCTGCAGACTACCTCACGACGAAGACTCTGGTGACTGAAGGCGCCATCACTATTGAAGACCCGGTTGAACTAGTTCAGCTCAAGCAGTTGAATCGGATCCCAGAGAAGTTGGTCAAGGTGAATGATGCTGAGCCTGCCGAACCTGAAACTGAGCAGCCTGACACTCAAACGGATGTGGAAGTGGTGGCTGAGCCGACTCGACTGGAAGATGCAGCTAAGCCCCTATTACCCAGTGCCAAGATTTTCGTAGTGACGAGGAATCAGGCTCGGGTCAGGGACGCTGAGCTTACGGTGGCCGGGAACGACACTGATCAAGGTGCCAGCCCCGCTCAGAATGCTGAGATCCCACTCAGACAAGCTCCAACGTACTCACCTGAAGCAGCCACTCCTGCTGCATCAATTGCCGAGCGATGGAGACGCATCCTGGTTCTGCAGGAAGCTTAGCCCTGGACGAAGAAGCTCAAAGACTATCTAAACGGAGACTTGGGGAATTTATCTGCTACTGAAGCTGAAGATGTGGCCAAGGTGGTAGATCAGTTCACTCTGGATTCGCGAGGGGTCCTATACTACCTGAGTCGATCTACTCCGGGAGGCCCAGGGACGCGGCTGGAAATCTGAGATTGGTTGTGCCAACGACACTTAGAGATGACTTGCTTCAACTCAGTCATGAAGAATTCCAAGGTGGCCATCAAGGGATCACTAGGACTTTCGAACGACTGCGCAAAGAGTATTACTGGCCGAGGATGTATGCAGATGTGGAACGCTATGTGAAGGAATGTGTGGATTGTGTCACTGCCAAGGGAGCTCCACCCAACCCTGGGCCGTCGCCGGGAAACATTTTGGCGACCAAGCCTTTTGAAGTGGTCTCCATGGATTTTGTTACGCATCTACCCAAGTCCGATCGTGGGAACGTGTTCTTACTCTTATTCCAGTGTGCATTCTCGGGCTTCATCATGTGTAAGCCAATGAGTCTGACCACAGCTCAAGATGTCGCCGAAGCTTATATGGAGTGTGTGTTCCAGAGGTTTGGTGCGAGCTCTCTGCTCCGCCATGACCGAGACCCGCGCTTCATGAGCGAGGTGTTTGCCCGGTTCCGCGAGATGCTGGGGAGTCGGCAGCGCGCGACTCTAGCGTACAGACCTCAGGCAAACGGTCAGCAAGAGCGCTCAGTGCAAACAGTAGTCCGAGCTATCCGAGCGTATGTCGCTGAGCCAGACCAGAGCGACTGGGACGACCAAGTGGAGAAGTTGATGTGGGCTCTGAACACGTCCTTTGACGCTACTCGTCTTGACACGCCATTCTACCTGGTTCACGGCTGGGATCCCCATAGCACTGTTTCAGCCATGCTGGGACCATCCCCGACAGGCTTGGATCAGAGGACCGCCTACGAGTGGCGCCGCAAGACTCAGCGTGAGTACGAGTACGCTCAGGCCTGGGCCAAGGACTTACAAGCCGAAGCCAAAGTCAAGCGCTCAGCTGCTCAGACGAAGATCTGGGCTGAGCTGTCTGAGAGACTCAAGAAGGGTTTCGAAGTTGGTGATGCTGTGTGGTTATATCTGGCTCGAGTGCAACCTGGGCTCACGAAGAAGTTCGCTCACCTCTGGCACGGTCCGTTCCGGATCTTGGAGACCTCAGACGACTTCCGCTGTAAGCTGAAGATCGAGGAACTGGGTACAAGCTGTACCCTGGGTTCACATAAGCCGGCTCAAACCGCGTGCCCTGTTTCCTGAACGACCTACTGTTGAGATCGAAGTCGCTGAGGATGACGACCTGGACGCAGCTCTGCTGCCGGAAGACGCTGAGGAACCTGATGAAGCTCAGAACGTATACGAGGTGGAGGCCATCCAAGATGTGCGCTGGGTCAAGCGGACTCGGACCTCCCGAAGAGTTCGTGAGTACTTGGTCAAATGGAAAGGGTACCCCGACCCTGAGTGTCTCAGCTAAGTTGTGGAGCCTTACTGTACGAGTTCAACAAGAGCGCCAAGGCGAAAGCACGATTCCAAGCAATGCAAGCTGGGGATGAGCCTCCTGAGCCTGATGCTCAGTAAAGGCACCTCAGCTGTGAACCTGTGTATGTCGCTGTGACGTTCTATGTGTGAACATTTTGTATTGTGTGGATTTACGACTACGCTAAGTGGCGTGGAGAATAACTTGGAGCTTCTCGTGGAGAATAAGTGTGTTACGGAAGCTGAGGTGAAAGGAACAAGAGGCGAAGTGAAAAACGAGTGGTGAATTAGAAAAATAATGATGAACGCTTGTTGCCTACGCCTCGTCCTCCTCATCCTCCTCCGCTGCCTCCAGAGCGCGAAGAACCTCGGCAAGCGTATCGTGGTTGTACTCCGGTGCCGGGATGATGGGGTTCGCCTCCCGCTCAGATCTGCTCTTGGGCTTGAGCTCTGGTGGAACGATCACCTCGAACTGCTTGTCCGAGTGGCGAGTAGCCCACTGCGTGCGAGCGGGCTCTTGGTCGTCCAGGGCAGAGAGCTGATCCGCCAAGGAAATCTTGAGGCTTGGGTCTCTGAGAATCCAGTGGCACGGATCCTTGGGCACAGCCCAGAGTCCCGGCTCGAACCAGATCCGATCCGAGTAGCCCTTGACACCCTTGAGTTGATCCATTAAGTCCCTGCGACGAAGCTCAAACTCCTGAGCGCGGTCCTTGCGCTCGCGATAGACGGTGGCCAGCTCAGGCAAGCCCAGTTCCTTGGCGAGCTGGGCGTAGTCGATCTTGGACGGGAACGGGTACCAGTGGAGACGCTCCCAGTATGCTCGACGCCAGGCACTCATAAACCCGGCGACGACGACGATTGCTTCACTCATCTCAGGAGTGAGCTCAGCGTACGTGTGGTAGACGAGGACGTCGACCCGGCCATTCCACATGTCGTCCCAGGGTTCTGATCTGAGTAGCTCCAAGTAGAGCGCGTACTCGATGCGCTGGTGGAGCTGCTCGATCCCAGTCTTGGACGGCATGTAGGCTGGGAAGCCAATCGTCTGGTGGTGCAACTTCTGGACTCGGATGCCATTGTGGAACCAGCTTCCTTTCTTGGGCGCCTCGACGATGCCGTTGTCGACTCCTTCCTCTGGGGTCTCAGCGTCGTCTTGCTCAGGGTCGCCCGAAGTCACGGAAGTCCCAGAAGCAGAGCGCCGCCTCTTGGTTCCTGAGCTGCCCCCTGACGACGTTGAGCTTCGCTGCCGCTTCTTGCCTGCCGGAGAACTCTGGGATCGGGTGCTGATGGAGCTTGGAGCCTTGGCCTTCGACCCGTGGTAAGTCTGGTCGTCGTCGTCGTCATCTGTGTCCTCTGAGGACAGGACTGACATGAACGAAGAATCCGAGTCATCGTCACCTGAGCTCGGCCTCTTGGGCAAGGTCCGCCAAGGTACTGGGATCCGTGCCAGGCTGGGAACTTGAAGTCGGTTTGCAGCCGCGTCGAAGTACTTGTCCGGGACATACTGGATCCACGGGTGCTATCCAAAGCCTCCCAGTACATGGCCGAAGTCAGCATGTAGATCAAGTTCTTCTTCCCAAACTGATCATGGAGCATCTGGTCCTTCTGGACCTCGTCCACCGCGTCCCAGTATGCCACGCCCGCCAACATGAGCTCTTGGACGTCTGGGCGGGTGCTGTCCCAGCTGAACTGGTTGGGCACAGCCTTTGCAGCATCCAAGTCCGAGCGAGCGCTGGGGATTCCTTCTTGGCATTCTTGCGCTCAGGTCTGAACTTGGTCGGGCGGCGAGGCAGGGCAATTCGCTGGGTGAACGGCTTGATCACTGGCGCTTTGGACTTTGGTGTGCTGGAAGCTGAGCGAGTCAAGTCCACGGTTTCCGGCGCAGCTGCCGAGCTGGGCGCAACACTCGTCTGGACCTTCAGCCCACCAGCCTTCTTCGAACTACTCGAGCTAAAGCCTTAGCCAGAGGCAACGACTTGAGCGCCTTGCGTCGGAGTTTGCCAGACCCGGTCGAAGTTAACCTGCTCAAGTTGAGCATCGGTGGTGTGCGCAGTGGTGTGGCCGGCAGCGACGAACAGGTGGGAGTCGTGACTGCTGGGGCAGATCTCGGAGACGAAGAGGCTGCTGCCGAGACGGAACTGGGCTGAGCAGCTTGGGTCGTGTACGGATCAGTGTCTTCGAAGTCCAAGTCGCGTGCCGAAACTTGGATCGTGGTACGATAGCCCGCTGGAATGGGTTTCCCAGTCCGGTATAGCTGCAGCATCTCGAGAAACCGCTTCCAATTGCCCTTGAAGGCACTGCCGTGAATCAGGAAGTCGCAGAGAGCACCAGGATCGAATGACCGGGAGTCCAAGATCTGAGCCTCCAGCTCAGCGATTCGCTTCTGAGCTTCGACGAGCTCGGACTCGAGCGACGAAATTTTCGATGCAGACTCTTCAACGGTATCCTCCGCTTGTATCTTCTCAGTGGCGAATTGGGCGCTCAACTTGGTCGCGGCGTCAAGCTCAGCCTTGAGTTTCTGGATCTCGGAGACAGATGAGGCGCTTGAAGCCTGGACGCCGCTGGTTCCAGCCACAACTCTCTGAAGTTCAGCCGCATGCGCAGCCTCGAGACGCTGAAGCTCAGCTTGGTGTGCATCGCTCTGACGCCTCAGGGCCTGGGCGAAGTGCTGACTTCTGACAGCTAGCCCTGTGGCGCCTGACCTCGAAGCACCAGCGACGCCTTCCTCGAGCCCTTGGAGAAACCGCACTGTCTGTTGGAGATATTGGACCGTGTTGAGCGACCTGGCGGCTAGCTGGTCGACGCCGAAACACTGAGCGAGCGATACCATCTCGCGATCCAGAGCCACTCGGACGCGCGGGTCTGTGATATCTGGCGGAGGTACTGGGCAAGGCTGCAGCACAGCACCAGCGGCATCTTGGCCCATGAGCGTGCTCAGCCGGTCGAGCTCAGCTGAAGAAAGCCGAGCTATGTTCATCAGTCGCCCCAGACCATCTGGAGCCCCAGCCAAGAGTGCGCCATCGCGAACGTCTTCCAGTGTCGCTGGCACTACGACTTGCCCCGGGAGGGTAAGTTGGTCCCACGGAGCGAGACAAGGCTGGTATGGAAGGCGCTGCCCAGTGGCTGAGCGATAGCGCGATGCCTCGATGGTGTGGAGCAGCCCGGAGATGGTGCTGGTCGCCGGCACGGTGGATCCAGAAGCTTGAGCCGTCTGCAGGACGCTGGGAGAAGGCACAGCAGGCGTCGGACGAAGGACCAGTGCCGCAGCGCCGCCTGAAGTCGCTGGGGCGCTCGCCGAAGGCGCTTGAGTCGTAGTGGCCGCCGTTGATGCCACCGAAGACGCATCCGAAGTCGCAGGCGTCGAGGCGCTAGCTGCCGCTGGGCCCGTAGCGCTTGGAGGCCGTGGAGGAGCGCCAGAAGGAGACGCCGCAGTAGCTGCCAGTGAAGCAGACGTCGTAGGCGCCGCGGGGCCGTCCTGCGCAGCCTCCGAAGACGGCGACGGCGTTGAGAGCAGTGTCTGCAGCGACGCAGAGGTTGCAGGTGTCGCTGAATCAGCCGATGACGCGCTGGACGGAGCCTGGAGCACTGCGGGAGCCGCGAGAGCGCCCTGAGACGCTGGAGCTTGACTTGTGCCGCCCGAGGACGGCGCGCCGGCCCGTTGCGAGTCGGCCATGCTTGGCACGAAGCAGCAGAAGCGGCGGATGCGGACGAAGACGTGCGGGTGACTGCGGAGGCGCAGCACTTGTTGGTGCTGGAGTTGCCACCGCGGTCTCTGCACTTGGTCGGAATTTCGCAAATGAGCGGGAACCACGCTCCACAAGTTCGGCAGGATCGGACGGTTGTGGGAAGAGGCAGTGCGAGTCATCTGGGTTATGGGCGCCGGGTCCAAGTCGGAAATGACCTCCGTGGACCCGACACTCATAAGGGACGGTTGTGATAAGGCCCAGTGGATTTCTCCACCGAACCCAATGACCAGCTGACCCGTATCAATCAACGAAGCTGACCCGTATCAATCAAGCGGACTTCAAGTACGCCATGGCTGAGATGGATCCAGACCGCCAACTGTTGGTCATGAGACGTGCGACGAAGGTGACGGAACCCGAGGACTGGGCGAAGCTTCGCTCAGACCCCGGCCCTGAGAGATACCTGTCTGGGACCCGAGATGCCTGGCATTAGACATCCCAAGCCCGAGCTGAGTCTGGAAAGCTGAGAGAAGTTGCGCGAAGTCCGAACTGAGCCTCAAGTGTGATGACCCAAGTCCCGCTCAAGCTAAGGGGCTGAGCGGGGTCTGGTGGAGTTGGAGCCTGACGTTCCCTGCGGCTATGGGGCTGATTGCCCAAGGTGTCGAGCCGAGTCGTGTTGCAGACGTCTGAGCGAGACCAAGCTGAAAGCGACCCAAGTATCGCCATGCTCATGAAGTCTTCGCTCAAGATGTCGAGTTGAGCAGAGTGGCATGGAGTCCGAGTCCAGCCTTGGATGTGGCGCCGAGAAGCATTACCTGAGCCGAGAAGCGGAGCAGAGTGCCATGGACCTGAGCGGAGCAGCATGGACTTGAGCGGAGTTGTCGAAGACCAGTTGAAGTGCCGGGTGAAGAGTCGCTGGACTTAAGTTCAGACAGTGGTACTGACTTCGAAGTTGGTGGTACTGGCCAGTACACTCATCCGGTGAAGCAGCCGTAATCAAGCCTACATTGGGTGCGCCCACTCAAGATCGCGGACACTTCAAGCGGATCTCAACGGCCAGCAGCGACTCCAAGGCGTCGCCGCCAGCATGGAGCCACCGCATTGGCTGAGACCAAAGATTTCAGGCGGATCTTCAAGGTCGCCCGGTAAGCATACAGCCGACACTCTTCGCGCAGCCAGTCAGAGTGTACCCAGAGGGATATCGCGCCCCCACTTAGTGAGTCCTAGTTTGTGCATGTGTTAAATTTAAACAGAGTTCGTTTTGCCCCGAAGGACGCAAGTGGTGGAGGTCTTTGGCCAGAAGGTGTCTTGGCGATCATCCACACAAATTCAACTTAACATATCAACGTTGTCAGCGTGCCTCGGTGCGACGGCAGTACGGTTATATATTAAGGTTACATCTTAGGGTGTATTTCATATTTTCGGGTGGAAGGTGATCCATTCTAAGGTTTAGGCAGGGTAATTGTATTGTGTGCTTGGGGACATTGGCGTGCCCCGGTGCATTGTGTGATTATTAGTATCGGTTCATTGTGGACCTGGTGCGCGGGAAGTCCCAGGGTGTGTGTGAGTGCCTTGGATTCGGACTAGACTCAAACCGAGTCAACTAACTCCAACCAACCGGGTCGTAGCTTGACTCGTAGAGAAGAAAGGAGAAGCTGGTACGAGCCTCGCCCAGGCTCAGACAAATAAAAGGCGAACTCGGCCCGTACCCAGGCCGACCGGGAAAGAAGGGGTGTTGTGGTTCTAAGCCGGAACCAAAGAGAGGAAGTAGAGGCTATTGTGTGTGGTGTTGTGTTCATTAAGAAAACCCGGGGCATTTCGGGCTGTGGACACGTGCGGACTGGGACTTGCCAAGTGGGGAGCGAGTTTCGTCTGGGAACACCTCCGGTAACCTTCAACATCGACAGCAGCTGGTGTGGCCGACGCGAGTCTGGGCCCACAGCGTAGCCGTGATCGAAAGAACCGCCAAGGGGATCGCAGAGTGAGGAACACACGCCTCGCCCGACCCGAGTCGGCGCTAAGCCAAGAGTCCAAGCGGCAAAGCCCAGCGAAGTGGAGTGGGAGTGTTCGCTCAGTGGAAGGAGCTGAGCGGAACTCTTGCAGCGCTAAGCAGGGCTGAGCCAAGTGGTGCAAGGGCTGAGCGAAGACCAAGGTCGAGCGGTCTAGCAACCTGAGCTGCAGAGGCACGGGGCGCTTCGTCACATTAGTTTTAGGTAGGACAGCAAGTTTATTTGTCTTAGCATGTAAAACGGAGCTGTGCTCTCCTATTTTTTACTGCTGCTTCATAAAAACCTTCAAGTTGTTTTGCCAGACGGATCGATAGAGGTCTGTAGTAACCTCTATTGAGGTAACTGTGTTTATGCCTATCGCTAAGGATCAATTTCGACCAATCAAGCCATCCGACATATCGTGGTAGAGGGCCAAGAGAACCTGTAGTGATAACGTTTGCAGACGGTACTGAAAGCTAGAAGCTTGAAATGCTGCACTACCCTCTCGCCAATGTATGTACAGCACTCAGTTTGAGAACGATGCCGTCGACACCATGCCCAAGCAAAGCAGCCAAGCGCTACGAGCGCGTGATTCGAGCCTACAACGAGGGGCGTAAGTGGTAGGATGTGGCGAAAGCCAATGACCTCAAGTACAGCACTGCCCGGTGTGCGGTTCTTTCCTCGGACAATGAGGCCAAGGCTCGGGGAGGATTGCGTGAGGCAAGCGGGGAGCTCACCGTGAATGCGATGGCCCAGCTGGAGGAATATTTACTCGTCGCTTAGTTTGGAAGTTCGAGCGCCACTCTCTGCGGTGCAGACTCTGCGCCACTGCTTCGCGGCAGAGCGCGGTGAAGACACGCATTTAAGAGCTTGAGGAGCATTTTGGAAATCGTGCAATGGTTTTGAGGGTCAGTTTGGAAAACGTGCAAAACACACGGTTTTGTACATGTGCATAAATTTTACACTTGCATGTTTTTGCAATCTTCCAACTTGCATGAAAAAAGTTGCAACTTGGCCAGTAAATGGTGTATAAATATCTGCATGGCACAATATCGGTACCCATATTACCAGAATTTTTGGTCACCTTTCGCAACTTTTCCACTTAACGGATACTTTCGAAGAATGGTATTTTTACAGAAGCCTGGATGACCCGATTGAGCGAGCTGATGCCATGCTGTATATGCAGAACGACATTCCCACGCGAGAATCCGTGAAGATGATAGCAGAGATGATCTACTCTATGCTGTCAGACGAAAGTTAGCCGGTGGGTCTTCTAATGTGCTTCCTTATAACACTCGCTTTTCTCCCCGAACTGTGCTAAAATGCTAAAATATAGATAATTTATTTGAAGAAGCAGCATCCCAGGGATACTGCTTCTCCCTAATAATAATAATGATAGACGATTGGCTATTGTGTAAAGTGAGTTCAGGAATAGTATCCCTGAACTCACTTTACAATCCCTGCTGGGATACTATCCATGAGCACACTTTACAATCCCTGAACACACATTACAATAGCCAATCGTCTAACATTATTATTCTCATGGTTCTAAGGCCCAGTTCTAACCGCGTGCCATTCGTGCCATGCCATGCCATGTCAATTTTCATTGGCCGAGAGCTCCTCGCGTTTAGGTCACTGGTGCCATGAAAGTGCCATGCATGGCACGCTTTGGTGCCGTGGCAATTGGTCGTGCCATGTGCCATAATGGGGAAATTGCTTCAGGCTTCGTTCTGCTGATATATACTAGTTCATACACTAATAAGGAACCCATGTAACCCGGTTATGGCTCGCGGGGTGCTAAACTGTGCGCGTATATCACCAGTCCATCTTGCCATGGCGCAGGACATTTCATTCGGAAATGGAATGCCATGCAAAATCGGTACCTAGCCCGCCATAGGGCTAGGTACCGATTTTGCATGGCATGGCACCGGTTAGAATTAGGCATAACGAATTGTTATTTATGGGTCAGAATACACCTCACTCTACACGCGTATTTGGTTCTCCTGGGCAAAACGTTTGCGGAATTCGTGGGGGGGGGAAGAAGCGCAAAGACTTCACTTTATCGTTCCAGTACACACTTCAACGACGCTAAGATTCTCGCCGAAGAAACAGTGGTTGGGAAACGAGTGCATGCAGATGGTGCTTTTGAGCTTGTGGCTGAACGCGGCAGTAAACGGGTACTAAGTATGCATCGTCGAGGCGAAACGAGATGATTTTCTGCAAGGCTTTGCGCAAGCCTACGTAGGCTGCGAAGCTCTCGCGGATGTCGAACGACTGACGGAGGTTACAGCGTTGTCACGAATTACAAGGATTGATATTTTTACAGAAGTCTGGATGACAAGATGGAGCAGCGCAACGCGATGAATCTTTTAGAGGGGAACATTCCCACGCGAGAAGCCGTGAAGAGGGTAGCAGAGTTGCTCTACAGCATGCTGTCCGAAGTAAATTCATCTTTTCAGCCTGAAAGTAGCTTCGTGGAACGCGCCTAGTTACCGGTGAGTGAGGTCAACGGACTGAACAATAAGCGATAATAATTCATGGCGTTTGCGGGTATTTGTCTTTGTTTATACTAGTACTACGGGAGCTGTGAGGGGCGGTTTTGACACAACGGCATGGAAGAGCGCAAAACAGGTCATTGGCAGGTCAGGTCATGTTAGGTCATGCAAGAAACACATGCTTGGAAGTATTACTTCGCTGCATGTGGCGATACCATCCGGAAGTTCATACGTAAGCTGCTCATTTATGCTGACCAAGGTAATTGTAATTGTACGCTGGCCGAGCCAAATACGCCAGCTGAGTTAACTACGCCGACTGAGATATTTATGCTGACCGAGGTAATTGTGGGTCGAGGTCGAACGGACCGTGACTCTAGCAATAGTACTATCTGGTTGTGATCGATCCCACGACACAGGAAGCCCGTAGCTTGAGGCATTACTTGCCTTCGCGTTTCGCAATAGCACTATTTGCGGGTATTGTATGGCAAAGAGAATTCGTACATTCCGTACAACCTGGAGACCAACGTACTGTTGTATTTTTAAAGACAACAATGCCTGGTGTGATGAAATTGGTTTATCGTTACAAGAGGGATATCTTTGGCCGATGCTCGTACATGTACTCACTATTACACCACTATGTGTTGGTACCTACTCCTGCCTTAGCCATGACAGTGACGGACCACAAATACCAGTCCTCCACCAGCAGATACCACTTCAGCACCAGCAGATACCTCAGCACCAGCAGCGTGCGTTGAAATGTTCGGGACGAAGACCTAGCCAGTCAATTAGGAAGTGGTTTAGTGTGAATTATTATGCATGGTGGTCGGCTGGAGCCCAGGCACCGAAGGAAGGTGCCGCCACCATCCCCTCTGCTTGGCAAAACTATTAAGTAGGAGAAAGTAATCTAGCAGACCATAATACCATTAATTTGACCCTGACAACCTCCACACTCGCTGAGTCTACGTTCGATTCCAAAACCTCCTCCTCCAGGAAGTATTGTCTCCAGTAGACGTGGTCACGCCAGTGACGAGTCGGAAGCTGCGGCGTCGTTAACCTTGCTGCCTCAGCATCGTTTTCTGGCACCCAAGACTCCGCGACGAACGACTTCGTCTTCTACAAGCATGCAGAAGGGCGATGTAACATCACTCTTGAAAACGTGCACAGCGGTATGAGGCGCCCATTAACATCACTCTAATTGTTCTCACGGTTCTTCATCTGCACGCATTTTTGCTGCTCAGAGGGCGTATTTGTCGAAATCTTGGTGGTATTATTAGGAGGCGGCCTCGGTGTATCATTGAGTTGCATGTCCTTTGATGTAACTGTTCATCCAAGGTAAATTCCATGCAATTACGCCGACCGAGGCAACTACACAGACTAAGGTTCTGGGGCTTCGTGACTCGGCCACGTGCGAGGTTTCAGGTCGGTGGCCTGCGAACGTCACCTTGGAAGAGGCTTACAGCTACTCCGATTGAGAGCATGAGGCTGTCGAGGAGGTGGACCAACGTCAGCCCACTACTCGTACTTCAAGCAAAGGCAAGGTATGCTACGACGACGCGTGACAGCCATACACGCGCTTATAGTTAGGGGTGCCGGTGGTAAGTTAGCACAAGTTCCTGAGTCAGGGGCGTGACTGACATGTGACTGGAAGGAAGGCCGTTGCTAGGACTATGTCAGTCATCTGCTTCAGCAGCGATTATTTTGCAGTAGTCGCGTCAGGAGCATATGCGTGACCTCGCATGACCTGACCTGCCTATGACCTGAAAAAGAAGCTATCAACGGCATATACTACAGGAATCGTGCAAACGGCATGTACGTCAGAAAAATTGTAATTCCGCATCGTAATTACGTGCGATAGTGCCACGGGCTCCGCCGCAATCCCTGTTGCGTTCGAACACAAATTCTGTCGTCAAGACTCCAGCGTTGGCTGAAGTCGACTGCTGATCTCAAGGAGCAAGTTCAAAGCCGAAACACAACAAACAAAAAAACACCCCAGGTTCTCAAGAGAATGACCGATAAGAACCGCATATCGCCCGAGTCATGGCATGGAGTGGACGGCAGCATGGAGTCCATACTGCCGTCCGTCGACCATCAGGCACGCTATCAACAATACATCTAGCGGTGCGAGGGACAACTGAAGAGTGATACCTTTCTACCTGACCTACTCCGCAAATTTCAAGTTTGTAGATACAGGTGGGCGACAACGAGCGTTTAGCAACGGTGGCAATGTTATATTATTCGGCAAGAGCTTCGCTTCGCTTAGATCGGAAGACACTTGGTTTCCCAGATGCGGTTGCCGACGTACTGTAATCGGTAGGATGTGTAGCGCAGTGAGATGCCCTGGAAGAGGAAGGCCAGGTAGCAGTCCTTCTCGAGCATTTCTGCAAAGCTCTTGCGGTCCAAGACGTACACCACGCTGCGCTTCGTTGCGATAAGCGATGTTTTCCGCTTCTCACCCGTCAGGAAGCACATCTCGCCCACGACTGAGCCCACAGAGACTTCTTCAGTCGTGTCAGCCTCTTCCTCGACCACAGCAGTGAGAGCTCCGTCGACAAGCAGCAGCGCGCGGTCAGGAGCTTGCCGAATATTTTTCTGTGCGCTCAACGTAAGTTTGATGCCTCCTTCATTTTAACTCTTCCGGCGTGGGCGCTACAAGTGAAAGCAAAAGGTTATAGATGGTTCAAGGGGGAAATACCCACAACGAGGGAGAAGCTAACAGCGTCAACTTGGGCAGGTGAGTGATATGAGCTTCTTTCGTGCTCGGTGGACTCTCTTGGAGAACTTGGGGTCTAGCCTCGAGGCGGCCTGGAGTTTGCGCCGAGTTGAGCTCTGGTGTAGCGCCGTGATCACCTCAAAGTTCTTCGGCAACTCTATACGTAGCCCGATATGTATTCAATCGTGCTCGGCAGATTCCTCAAGGCATTTCTCGCTTGCATCGCCGGCCACACGTCTTAGATAAAAAGCATTGCTAAAAGTTTTGTGGCTCACAAGCACATGGTGAGCCCAAAGATTATTTGACTTGGTTTCACTATTTCCCCACATGGCTTCACCCACCGTACCATCACTCCTCACTCTCAAAAATCGCGCGGGAATCAAATCAAAACAAAGCAAGGCCAAGCAAGTGAAGTGATGGAGCTGGTGCAGCTACTGGAGGGCAGCCTGTCGGCGGCCACGGACGTGCGCGCGCAGAGCGAAGCGCGGCTGACGGAGCTGCTGCGCACGCCCGGCTTCGCGCTGCAGCTGGGCGAGTTCCTCTTCTCGGCGGAGGCGTCCGAGGCGCAGCGGCAGCTGTCGGCGCTGCTGCTCAAGAAGCTCGTGACGTCCTACTGGGTGGCCAGCGAGGAGGACAACGTAGAAGCCCCTATGTGGTGCCCGAGCAGGAGAAGGCGCAGGTCAAGCAGGCGCTCGTGCTGGCGCTGCAGCAGCGGCTCGAGCTCTTCGCCGGCAGCAAGCTGCAGACGGCGCTGTGCCTGATCCTCACGGCCATCTTCGAGCGCGACTGGCCCGACCAGTGGGCCGAGATCCTGCCGGCTGTCATGGCCATGATCTCGGGCCAGGACAAGCTGCGCATCGACTTCGCCGTGCGCTTCCTGTCGCTCGCGGGCGGCCACTTCTCGAGCGACAACTGCTGCGAGCTCGTGGCCTCCGTGTTCCCGCACCTGCGGCGCGTGTTCGTGCTGACCGCTGAGTTCCCGGCCGGCACGCGCTCGCGCATCGCGCGCATCGTGCAGAGCAGCCTCCTCATGGTCGGCATGGAGGCGCAGGTGGGCAACGCCACGGCGCTGCAGTTGCTGCACGAGAACACGACCCAGTGGATCGCGCTCTTCCTGGAGCAGCTGGCCGCGCCCGCGCAGAGCGTCAAGGACTACTCGATCAAGATCCAGATCCTGACGACGCTCGCGAGCTTCGTGCGCGAGTGGCCCAAGGAGATGACGGAGCTCATGCCCCAGATCATGCCCCAGGTCTACGGCCTCATGGTGAACGACGCCGAGGCGTACGAGCGCGAGGTCGTGCTGAGCGCCTCGGAGGAGGAGGAGGGCTACGACAGCGACGGAGAGGGCGCACTCATTGGCCGGAGCGCTATGATCGTCGCTGCCTTCGAGTTCGTGCGTGGCGCCATCCAGGCGCCGACCAAGAAGACCCGCCAGCTCATTGTTGGCGGTCTGGCCGACTTTGTCTTCGTCATGATTGGGTACATGCAGATCACCGTGAGCCAGATGGAGTCGTGGCAGGAGGACCCCAACAAGTACGTCGCGGACGAGGACGACGAGAGCCTCGCGTTCAACGTCCGCAACGCGGCCACGGACCTCCTCGTGGAGCTGGAGGCTGTACTGGGACGTAAGGCGGTGGTGGCTGCGCTTGATGCGGCCCAGCGACGCCTCAAGGCTGAGAACCCGAACAACTGGCGTCTCCAGGAAGCGGCTCTGCTGGTCGTGGGATGCCTGGCCACGTCGACGCTGGATGCTATTAGCAAGAATGCTACGGACATCTCCCAGCTGCTGGACCTTTCGGCTTTCCTGCAGACGCTGTTCAAGGTGATGAACGCCGGTAGCCAGGAGATCTACCTGCGCGCGAGAGCGCTGTGGTGTGCCAGCCGCCTGGCGAAGGGCATGAACCAGGAGATGCTGGACGCCTTCCTTCAAGTTGCGATTTCGGGCCTGGAGCAGGGCCAGGTCCTTCCCGTTCGCATGTATGCTTGCCGTGCTATTGGCGCCATCATTCGCAACGACACGGGCAAGGCACGTCTGCAGGAAGCCAACGCCGTTATCATCGACCGTCTGACGAGCCTTGCCGAGCAGTCTACGCACGAGACGCTTCACATCGCCCTCGAGACGCTGGTCGTCGTCCTCCAGGAATCGGAAGTCCTTGCGCTGGAATCGGCCCAACGAGTTGTGGCGTGCTTCTTGCACCACTGGGGCCAGAACCTAAACGACCCCTTGATTTCCGAGTTGATCGACGGTGCGTTTGGCGCTCTGCTTCAGCTGGACAATGCTGCTATTACGGCCAAGCTTCACGAGCAGGTCCTGCCTGTTGTTCGCTCGATGCTCGTCCAGAGCATGTCGGACCTGGAGGGTGCTGGAAATGGCATCTACACCGCTGGCAGCGCGCTGACTATTTTGAAGACGCTGCTGCGTCACTCCTTCGCTTCAAGTGGCACCTTGTCGAGCGGCGGTGCGGACGCTGCAACCCAGCAACTCGGTGCTCAGGTTGTTCAGCAGACGTTCGAGCCTCTTGTGACGGTGCTCGGTGCTGTCGAAGACGAGAAGGTGCTCAACGCCGGATCGGAATGCTTGAAGTGGTTTGTCATGTTTGCGGTCGACCCGCTGGCGGCATACACCACGGCTGCTGGCAGCAACGGTATCGACACGACCCTGGCTGTCTCTGCTAAGCTGCTGTCGCCTGCCGTGTCGGATGCGAGCGCTACCTGCGTTGGCGGTTTGATTACCCAGATTTTGCTGAAGCTGGGCCCCAGCCTACCGACGGCCACCGTGCAGTCCATCCTGAGCGCTGTCTGCGCTCGTCTTGCTGCGACGGAGCTCCCGTCGCTCGTGCAGTCTCTGTGCATGGTGTTCGCTCGTCTTGTTCACTCCCATGGTCCGGAAATTCTGAACGTTTTGGAGCAACTGCCTCCTCCGCCTGCATCTGCAGGCCAGGCCCAGACCCCGAACATGCTGACCTTTGTGTTCCGCACTTGGATCGAGAAGCAGCAGGACTTCTATGGACTGTACTGTATCAAGGTGACCATGAGTGCTCTGCTGAAGGTTGTCGAGTGGAATGACCCTCGGATCAATGCCATCGCTGTGACTGGAAGTGCTGTGGACTCGGAGAACGCTGATGCTTCTGGATCGAATGGCATCCAGACTCGGTCGAAGGCCCGAAGCACTCCTGCGAGTGGCAAGACGCAGTACACGACGGTGCACTTCTTGACCAAGTTTGTTGTCATTCTTGCCAAGACGATGTCCAACTTGGCGGAGGACGAAGAAGAGTGGGAATCATCGGACGATGACTCGTCGGATGGCGAGGGTGATGACGAAGTTGTTTCCGGTTCTGGCGCGACGTCCTCGGTGTTTGCCCCTGCTGGTGAGTGTTTAGCAGGTTGTTTGGATTGAGAACTCTACTAACACATTGCTCTGTATCTACAGAGGACTATGAGCTTCTCTCGGATCGCTTGGATGCTGATGGTGGTGCCGCAGTCAATGATGGCGAAGAGCCCGAGGAAGAGTTTGAGGCGTACTTCGATCCTCTCAACGAGGTTGACCTGAAGGTAAGCGCTTGGGATATTGCGTTAGTTGTTGATCAAACTCATAACTCGTTTCGTTTCATGTGTAGGGCGCTATTCCTCAGGCGCTACAGAATATTACGGCCAACGCCAACGTCCTTCAGGCCATCATGCCCGAGCTGACGGCCGCGGATAAAGAAGCACTTGCGGCTGTGTCGGCGCTCTCGTCGTAGACCCCGGAGACTTGCCAGCCTGTGCTGTGGTGTGCAACACCCTGTTAACGAAAATCTCACATAGTTTCTGAATTGTTAACGCTATCTATGAGTCCGCTTTGCGCTTTGATTTCTCAGGTGAAGGCGCGCCAACTTGGTCCCAGCGGATGAGCCTCAACCTTCGAGTAAGGATTAACACTGCGCCAAGCTCTTTTCCGTCGGGGTCTAATCGAATCTCTTCCAGCAAGTATTTAAGTCTATGCAGCTTCATCATGGATACGTTGAAGTCAAGAGTGGCGAGCAAGTCGAGCGCCCAGAGTGCCTGCTGTCCAATCTCCGTGGGTGTGAAGTCTACGACAGCTAGCGAGGCGATGGACGCCGCTTGTCCTGAGGCATCGACGGGCGGTGGCGGCGGGGCTTTCTTGGATTGCATCAGCAGGCTCATCCACTCAGCAGACTCTGGCAATTTCTCAAGCTTCGCCAGCCGATCTGCTTCATCTTTCTCATCGGCCTTCTTCTGACGTTGCATCTCACGAGCCTTGAACAGCAACCGGATAGAGCCCTCGATGCCTCCGGTTTGACCGACAAGCTTCGCGTTCCGCTCTGAAGATGACACAATTGCAGACAACGAAAGGGTAAGAGAAGATATCCGTCCATGCGAGGTGTCTTGAAGCAGTTTACCTTCGATCGCTACGAAAGAGATGAAGCGACACACGTGGACGTACAAGCTCAAGTACTTATCGACGTCGAACCGGTTCAACGTTTCCGTGACCAGCGTGACGACAGCGAACGTATCCAGCTCTGCGAACAGTGCAAGACGTTCGAGCTCCACTGGATCACTTGTCTTCATGTTGCCATGTTCATCAGGTTGATCTCCTGGAGTCGTCTGCTGTGCTATACGCGTTGGAGATTGAGATGGCGAGTACTGACGAGCCTGGACGTCTGCGAGCAGTGAGCAGATCCGTCGGACTCCTGCGAGCTGCACAATGGCGCTGTCGTGGTTTTCCTTCATCATCTCAACGACGATAGGCACGTTGCTGATCACGATACGCCGGACCGCATTGTCGCCGCCGTACACAGCGGAGAAAATGGCCTTGACGTCATTTTTCACGAAGTCATCCAGCGGGTTTTCGAGTACTGCCTGGTTCAGTACTGCCGGCCCGCCGGACTCTTCGAGCTGCTTCTTCCCGTCTTGGCAGAACATCATGAGACGCAGACAGCGAATGCTCGTGCGGAGCACTGCAGTCCGGAAGCGCGGGACTTCGTCAGGTGGGACGATGACGAACCTCGGGAAGGGTTTGTCCTTGCGCCATGGAGGATCATACCACCGCTTGAAGGTGTCGATGTCGGGCGAGAGCTCCAGTTGCCGATAGTTGCGCACAGCATGCAGCAAGGCCTCCGTCACCGCTGGGTTCTCTGACAGCAGCTCCACTTCGGTTGAGGCCTCTTCAAACACGCGCTTGTCTGTGATGACAACGTCCATCGAGATCTCTTCCAGTGGGTTCTCGCGGTTGGTGCCTTCACCAAGCTCCGCGGCATGAAGGAAGTACTGCACCGCTATACCGATAGACGAGGGGTTAAGATGGAGAGACATTCGTCGTGCAACCAACCAGCGTACCTTACCAGCTAGGACCGGCTCCAGGAACATTGGATAGTGCTGCATGATCAGCACGTGGGTGTGGATCTCGCCACGCAGCTCGGACACCGCCCCGCCCATGCCTTCTTAAGCCTCAGGAGGCACCGCGACCGCTGGCAGATAAAGAGACGCTTCCCCCCCAAAAAGTATCAAGACACAAGACCGCCCCAATACGCTCTACAAAGTTCCTGCTTCAACGCAATTTATTTATTCTCTGCTCTCCAGCTCTGGCTTCGACGGCAGAACCACGAGTTCTTTTTCTATGCTGTTTGAGTCGTACAACAAGGCAATCAATCCCCGTACGAGCAACACGCACGCAGCTCCACTCTGGTGCCACGCGTCGCTCTTCTGGGGCTTGCGAAGTCGAGTTGGGTGAATAAATCAGTTCCACAGACCTACAGCTTGCCAGCTTAGGCCTCGTCCTTGTGGGAGTACTGCTTCTTGCCGCGCAGCTGCATCTCGCCGATCATCTCGAGGTTCTTCTGCACGGCGTCGGCTGCCCGCTTCTGGAACTTCCAGACGCCGCCCTGCTTGACCACGACGTCCGACCACGTGACGACCATGACGGGCGTGCACTTCCAGAAGACGGTCGTGTGCGACGTGACCGTGGCGTGCTCGGCGTCCGAGAGCTCCACGACGTGGCCGCTGGGCAGGTGGCGCGTGTCGGCCAGGAACTTGAGGCTCACGAGCTCCTGCAGCGCCGCCTCGATCTCGCTCGTGCCCGTGCAGTTGCCGCCCACGAGCTCCTCGAAGAAGGTCGCGTCCTCCGTGAAGAGCGCCAGCAGCGTCTTGACCGACTTGTCGCCCTCCTCCAGCGAGTACGAGAGCGCGAACTTGTTCACGAGGTTGATGATCGCCGCCACGTCAGCCATGGTCTCTGCTATTTAATGTGTGTCTTTGGTCTTGATCTGGTAGCTTCAAGTCCGATGTGGAAATGAGGGGGTTTGGGTGTTGGTTGTGTCGTTCGGCCAGTTGCACAATTGTACGACGGGTAGAGGTGACGAATAAGACCACGAATTAGCACCCACGTGCACCTAAATCGGAGATACAGCTCACTGAGCATGCACACTTACAATGCTGCACGCTTGCTGTGTGTGTGTCGCTCATAGGATTCACACACACGTGCGCGCGTGACAACTGAACGATAGCCGATGGTCGAAGGTGTAGGTGCGATTTCCGCGCTCTCTCTCTAGTATCATACAGTAGAGTTTATGGCGTCTTCGTCCTCTGCGGTCGGAAGTTGTAAAGTGGAAGTGGGAAGTGCCGCACCGCATCTGAAAATGGCGGCGTGGAGCTTCGAGAGCTGGATGATAACATCTTCGCTAAGACCTAAGACTCGTCTGCATTTCTCAAGAGGCTGATAACTTATCCTCGCTGAACTGAAGCAGGTGTGCAAGACCATCGAAAAGGTACCAGTCGGCTAGTTGCCTTTCACCTACACGCCATCCATGAATCACGCCACTTATGCAACAAGAAATGCGCTCCTGTATCGGATATGGAAATCGCCTGTGTATCGGTTGCCTGTATCGAATGCCACACATTCCCAGGCTGCTTCTCGAAGCTTCACCACCTTGGAACCAGAGTCCTATCGCCCGAGACTCGGACAATCGAACTACGGGCTTTGCGATCCAACGCCGCTCGCTTGCACAACCGCTGCTTCCGAGCAACCCGCGCCGCGTTGTTTGAACGCTCCGATGGTGCCGTCGCCAACTGCCTCGCAGTGCGTTTCCGCCTGCTACCGAGCAGCATGTTCCGCCCAAGGCCTCGCCGCCGGAGCAGCGGGAGTTAGGTAGTAACTCCTGCGAAAACCTCCGCCCCATCACAGCGTCGCCCGCCCACGCTGCAAGCCTGTCCAAGGCGCCCACGCCTTCAACGGCCCGGCCCGACGGCGCACTGTCCATATATATGGCTCCGACTTCAGGTACATGCAAGCTTAAGTTGTCAAAGGCCCCATGATAGCCCTCTGTAGTTGAAGTGGGCCCTTTCTAATTCGTCGCCATTTTTAGCAATCGTTAGGTCGCTGGGGCGTTCTAAAAAGGAGAGGCCGCTTCCCTGCGTGCGACCTCTTGGGCTTCTTCCTCCCCTGCAGCCCCCTCCAGCGCCCCGCATCCGAGTCAGGGCAGTCAGTCCGCGCCGCGCCCGCCGCCCCGCAAGTCGACTTGCCCAGCCCACTCGCCGCCTTTCGATGACCCTCGGCGCCTGCGTCATTTCCTGGTAGTGCGATTTCTCCGGCCACCTGATATCCACGCGACCGAGGAGCAGTGCTTGGAAAGCCGCAGCACAGTCAGGCACCCTAGACGTAACTCTTTCGTAGGTGCGGCCTCCCACCCACTCTCACTCACTCGGTTTTCTTCCGAATCCGGAGCAACTCGTAGCAATTCCTCGCTAACTCTCCTCCTCCTCCCGATGCCTCCTCCCCCAGCAATCCGCACCATGGAGCCCACCGCCGCCGCCACTACACCCAGCGGAGACAGTAACCTCATGGAGCTCTGCGCCAACGAGTCCGTGGTGGGCGCGCCGCCCGCGCGCAGCGACCACTCGACGTGGAGCTTCGTGCAGATGAACATGACGCTGCTGCCCATTGCGCGGCCGCTGCCGGTCAGCGTCTCCCACAGGTTCCAGGAGGGCGCGGCGCTGGCCGGCGTCAAGCCCTGCACCCCCACGCAGAAATTGCACCATCGACTACGTCAACACACCAGCAACATTAGTCCGAGACGACACGACGTCGACTGCAGCAGTGTGCGGCCAGCTACTTCAACGTCGTCGTCATTGTCGCCTGGCAGTCGCGGACTGCCGCCCACCCCCAGGTCAGCAGCGTGTGGAGCCAAACGGAAGTTCTCCGAGACCTGGCACGTCCCAGCGATTGACACCTCCATGCCCCCGCCGGCAGTGCTGAGAATGCGCAGCTTGAGCGAAGAACTGTACCCGCCAGCTCCACGAAGTGACAGTGGATACTGCAGCGACCCGGCGAGGCAAACCCCGTCGGGCTACAGCCCGCTGCACCGCAGCGCCAGTTTGTCCTCGGGCTGTGCCGCGAAGGGGCTCTACAAGGGCAAACGCATCCTGGAGCTACAGGACGAAGATCGCCGACTGCACCCGGACGATCGCGTCACGGCCCCGTCGCCGTCCAAGCGGAGCAAGCACCAACCGTAGTCGGTCAGCAGACTGGACTGGGGCGTGGGGCCGTGCTGCTATCGCTACACTTACACCTGCAAATACTTTGGTGCATCTCTTACTTTATTAACGCACGCAACAAGCTCATTATCTATTTTTCTTCGTAGGACGTAAATCGTTTCCTATCGTAAACATGCAATGAATGGTTCAATGGTGGAGAAAACATCTCCAGCCCTGTTGCCTCCGTTAGCAATTTCGATCGATGCCTGGTTCATAGCGAGTATTCAGGCGTCCTCAGCCTTCACGCGGTGTGAAGTTATCGAAGTATCTGCTGACTTGTCCGATGCATAATTCTTGCGTAGCCTCCGTCATGTCTTCGATAAGTTTTCCTGCGCAATGTAACACGGTCAGGAATGTACGCTGCTTTTCGAGTACAGCAGTGCACTGATGCGCACCAGGGATGCCACCGATCCTGGAGAACGGCGGGATGACTGCGTCTGCCGGGACGACCGTATTGTCTTCGATCCGACAGCAGTCTCGAATGATCGCGCGCTTGCCCTACGCAATAAAACTCATCATCAGCAACGCCAGTCTGGACAGACAGCAAGTTGCAGACATGGACACGTACGATGACGCAGTTCTTGCCGATCTGCACGTAGGACCCGATCATCGCGGCTTCCACCACTGTGTCCTCTCCAATGTACACGTAGTCCCCCATCTTCACAGGGATGAAGGCCAGTCCACTACAAGACACACAATGAACAAGTGAGCAATGATCCACGACAACAGTACAGTACCAACAATCCTCCTCGTACGTCGACACGACTCGCGTTGGGGGCTTGACGACGCATTTTTCTCGGATGATGCACTGCTTCCCGAGCGACACTTTGGCCAAGTCAGCGCGTACAATTGCTCCCGAGTCGATAATCGTCTGCGGACATAATATTAAAAAATCGCTTCAATTTATGGGAATCCAGATATTCAAAAGGCTTGCGGACAAACCTTGCCGCGTAGGTGGATGTTGTGGGCGCCGCAGAGCGTGCACTTGCGGCTGATCTTGTTGCCAGTCGACGTGTGGATGTACGTCTCCGGGTCGAACTGCGTTTCGGGCGCCTCCACGTGCGGGTTCATGGTCGCTTGTCTTCCCCTTGGCGAGGAAATATATACTGTGTGCTTATGTTGCGTTTGGTGTGCCGCTACATAACCTCTTACAGCAACCTGCCGACTTCAACATCAATATCTACCTATCGAATAGAATACATTAAGTACAAACGTTCCTGGAGATCACGTTTACTTCTCTGGAGTAACTTTCTGGTGTAATTAGTTTACAACCATTTTTTGTTTGCATTGAGTAAGTGCGACCGCTTGTCAGGGCTGGTAGGGTGGTAGAATGCCGGACCTGGCACATGCCCCTTTCTTGGTTTCCCGTCTATCCCTTCCGCTCTCGACGTCTTCGACTTGAATACGCTGGCGGATCCCTGCTTCTCTGAAAGTTTGTCAACTAGCGTGGGAACTTCGTACGTTCCTGGCCCTGTAACACATCACAACAATCGTGTGAGCAATCGAATACCAACTAAAAACTTCCAGGTGCACACTTACCCAGCTCTCCATCTGTCACAATTTTGCCTGGTAGACGACCAAACCGATCGGTGTTACTAGCGTGGAAGGCGGCACTTGTATGAGCTCTAGCAACCCAGTCGTATCGAAGTGCGCTTTCGGCGTCTTCAGCGTTGTACGCTCCAGGACCGGGCGTAAAGGTAGCATCCGATCCTAGTCGCTTGACGCCCGATTTGAATATTGAATGGGGTGATCGGTTCCCACGAAGCGATCTACCGAGCTGAATGGGGTTTTCGTACTGTCCAGGAGCAGGAAGCTCGGTAGGAATATTCCAACCTCGGGACGTTTTCGAGGAGAATACAGACTTTGAGACGTTGTGCGAGTATGCTGACGATGGCTGTGTCGTGTTGTAGTCTGCTGGACCTGGGACGGATGCGTTTGAGCTCTGATTGCTGCTGCGCTTGGGCTGAATAAATACAAAAAGAATAAAAACGACATTGTTAGTTAAATAGACCACCTGCTAGTGGCTAATGTGACAACAGCAGCGTACCGTGTTGACAAAGCTGCTCATGCCGTGCTTCTTGTTCAACGTCTTGCGGTCGTCTCTGTTTATTTCAAGATCACAAAAGCACGACGAATTAGTGACAGCGTTGTTGCTGTAGTGTGGAAGTTGTTGGTCTTTGTACTTGTTTGGCTGGTACTGGCCTGGGCCAGGCACTACCAGCTTGACTTGCTCATTAAATCGCTTCGACTTAGACACAAATCCCGTGCTGTAGCCCAAGCGAGATACTGATCCAGAATCGACTGTGGATCGCACGAGACTCGGTTGCTTGTAGTACTGACCGGGCCCCGGGAGCTCGTTCTGCAGCGAATGAAACAGGCAACAGTTAAGTACACATCAGCATCCCGTAGACATCTCAACACAAGGCAGCCACGCACCTCGCAGTCGCCGAAACGTAGCGTCCGATTACCGAACCCATTACGCTCATTTGGGTCACGATGCAAAACAGTCTCGTACTTGGACGGAATCGACGACACTTTCTGCTCATTCACGCGTAGCATTTACATGAATGCCTTTCACCGTAATTCAAAAACGCACAGAGAGCCGTACCATGCTGGGGTCTGGCGGTGGTTGTCTGAGCGCTGCTGCACCACGCATAACCGATCCGGTCGCCTTTGTTCCGACTTGCCGGAAGTTCGGCTTCGCCGGCATCTCCTCGGGCGGATACGTCGAGGCTGGCAGCTTCATGCTCTCAAGTCCCGGAGCTTAATTTGCTGTGTCAGATGGCCTGGAGCTCGCACTTCGCTATATATACGCCAGGCAAAAGTTTTCCGCACTTCGGAATTAGATTAGATCGCGGAGCATTTATTTCTCCATTATCAGATTATCTTCCTCCACTTTGGAGCGCTAAGGAAACTAATCAGAGTAGAAGAAGCGACCAGCATTTTGCTACGCTTTGACGACGAAAATATCAACAACTTGGATCCATTTCTTGATCCGCAAGAGCTTTCACGACTTTGTCGTCATTCCTGCAGGAATTTTACCCTGATAGGCAGCACCACCGTCACACAAATAAACAAGGTGAACTCACGAACAAGAACCTTCCTTTTAGAATCGCTTTACCCAGCCCGAAAGGTTTTGTGTCGTCTTTCTCCTCGGGTTGTTTGTCTCCTTGCGAGCTCAGCGCTCCGAGCAGGCCCAAACAAACCTCGCAATCTAACTTTTCAGACGTATTGTAAGTATGGATACCTATAGGATAACTGGCTAAATGGAGACGGCTTTCGTCTACACTTGGCGGAAGTTCGGTAATATCATGCCCAGAACCCCGATGTTTCCAGCAAGTTTAGAATGATATTTAATCTCCTCGCATCCTTGTTGCGCCGGAGGACGTCGATCAGCGGCACACGCGCCCTCGTCTTAGGACCGCTCGTGCCGCTCGTCTCGGGTCCGCTCTCGCTGGAAGCTTCCTTGCCGGATATTCCGTCCTTAATGCGTGAAGGATCTTGTACTTCGAGAAATGGCGCACCCCTTACCGATGTTGCCTTTTGTAAAATGCACTTTGTACTTCACTTCAACTTGGAAAAAATCACCACCAGGTCTCTGGACGAAGCTTTCTACCTCGCTCACATCGCCTCCAGTCCTAAACAATACCCAGACGACACCATTTCAGCCTTCGTGGCATGTTGTGGTCCGTGGCACGTTGTTATATACGGAGGTGGAAGCCTCCCAGCACCTTCGTATTTAGACTCCAGCTTTACCTTCCTCGGAGCCATCTCCACCCAATCGGAATGACGCGGCATAGTGTACACAAGTCAAAAATCGACCGCACCGTGGCAAGAATGACGTCAGCGCAACAAGAGACCCCGCTCGTGTCCTTCGGCCTGGTGACCGACGTGCAATACGCCGACGTGGAGGACGGCTGGGATTTCCACCACACGTCGCAGCGGTTCTACCGCAACGCGCTGCCGCAGTTGCAAGCCGTGGTGGCCGAGTGGCTGCGCGTGGCCAAGAGCCAGAGTCAACTCCGCTTCGCCGTGAACTTGGGCGACCTCATCGACGGCAAGAACCGACCCGCGTCCACGTCCCGCCAAGCTCTGGAGAGCACCAAGGCGGCGTGGGTCCCCTTCCAAGACTCAGTGGGGCCAGTGCATCACCTGGTTGGCAACCACGAGCTCTACAACTTCTCGGTCTCGGACATTCAGAAGGAACTAGTGTACCAGCCGTCCAAGACGTCGACAGAGGAGGAGGAGGCACCACCGCACAACTACTACGACTTCCAAGTACCCGAAGCCCCCAAGTTCCGCTTCGTGGTGCTGGACTGCTATGGGTTGTCGATCCTCGGACGAGAAAAGACCGACCCGGTGTACCAGGAGGCGCTGGCTCTGCTGCGCCGCATCAACCCGAACGAGAACCTCAACTCTCCGACGGGTCTCGAGGACGCGCAGCGGAGGTTCGTCGCCTTCAATGGCGCAGTGGACCGTGGCCAGATGCAGTGGCTGGAGAAGGTTCTGGTCAAGGCTACAGAGGCGAAGGAGCACGTGGTGATCTTCACACACGTCCCGATCCACCCGAGCACGTCGCCTTCGCCTTCGAGCTTGTTATGGAACTACCCGGAGGTGCTGGAGCTCATCCGACGCTACGCCTGCGTCCGCGTCGTCTTCTCGGGACACTCACATGCCGACGGATACGTGTACGCGCACGAAGGCATGCACAACAGAGGTGTGCACTTCGTAGTGTGCGACGCCATCCTCGAGTGCGCTCCGTCCGAGACGGCACACGCGTTAGTGCACGTGTACGACGACAAACTGGTCGTGCAGGGCCACGGCAAGATCCCGACACGCGAACTCTGCTTCCCTTCAGCTGATGACAAGGACGGAGACTGTTAAACGGGTAGTTGAAGTGGTTGCTACGGGAAAGATAGAGAGAATGGTATCAAAGCAGAGAGACCAAGAGATCAACAAAACACAGCCACAACACTTGCGGTCGCGCTCTTCATGGTTCGATTTTGGCTTCAGGCGTGGGGGTTCTTATTTACGCGCCGCGTCATTTTTTCACTCCAAGGATCGGCCAGCGTCGCTAGCGCTACCGTGGTTGGCACTAGCTGCTTCTGGCTTCGTCCGTCCTGCCTCCCTGCTGTCTGTAAACCTCGCCGGTCCTCATCTCTCATCTAATCATGAAGACGGAGAAGAAAAGCGTCCTCCTTGTTATTCAGACCCGACCCAGCGCGTCACAGACTGCTGAAGAAGAAATAGAGGAAGGTTCTCCACTTAGTGGTGCTCCTCCTTCTTCTCAGCGTGCGCGTGTCCTGCAGAAATAATTAGATAAAATCAAAGATACCGTTAGCACCAGGGTTCTCTCATAATTAATCAAACTTGCAGAATCCAACGTACTGTGGTGGCACCACCACTCGACAGCGCAGCCGGCGCCGCCCACGATGAGCATCATGTGCACGAGCGGCTTGATGCTGCCGTTGTAGATGAAGCGGTTGCCGTAGCCCTGCGCCCAGGCGTTGAACTTGTTGGTGGGCGGGTTGGCCGTGCGCGCGGCGATGCCGGCGCGGGCGCGGTCCACGAGGTTGGCGGTGGCGGCACGCGAGGCCTGGTACTCCTGCGCCAGCTTCTCCGGGTTGGTGTCGGCCAGGCGGCGGATCTCGTCCAGCGTGTACTCCTTGGTCATGGTGGCGGTCGGTGAAGTTCCTGCTGCTGAGCTGCTGGCCGTTCAAAGAGTCTGCGGCCCTCGAGCGATGTGCGGCGGGGGGCTTTCGTGTAGCGATGGTGTGGCAGGAAGCGTAGCCATCGTGCCATTGGTCGCATGGCACGCGATATTTCAACCAATGGAAAGCCTCCCCGAAGTGAAACCATTTGAAAGTTATCATCGAACTTAACAGACAAGCCGGCGCGAACTTACCAACATGAATGTAGCCATGTTCGCCTCTGCAGTTGAAGCTGGCCCTTGGCGCTGCGCTGGAATTCAACGGTGTGAGCTTGAATGCCCCGCGGCGCGGAGCAGAAGCCTGACGTAAACCTTCTCGCCGCTGACGTCGTCTTTCAACCCGCCAAGTCGGTCCAGCAGCCCGTTGGTGTCATGGACCCCAATCTTCAGGATCCCATTCCGATGGTCCATCTTCACGTCGGAATCCGACGTGCGGTCTCAAAGTGAGCTTCCGCTTCAGCTTCGCACAGTCGACAAACCGCCGCGCGAAAGAGACCGACGACCATCATGAGCAAGTACCCGCACCTGCTGCAGCCGCTGGACCTGGGCTTCACGCAGCTCAAGAACCGCGTGCTCATGGGCTCCATGCACACGGGGCTGGAGGAGGGCAAGTCGCTCACCCGCCTCGCCGCCTTCTTCGCCGAGAGGTGACAACAACCCCATCCCACGTCGCTTCTGGTGGTGCATGCACTAACTAATACCAAACTCCTATCCTGCCCACTGCAGAGCCAAGGGCAACGTGGGTCTCATCGTGACCGGCGGCATTGCGCCGAACCGCGCCGGTCGCGTGAGTCCGCTGGCCGCCAAACTGACGACGCAGGGTGAGGTGAACGCGCACAGGGAGGTGACCCAGGCGGTGCACGACAACGACGGCAAGATCGCCATGCAGATCCTGCACAGCGGGCGCTACGGGTACCACCCGTTCAACGTGGCGCCGTCCCCATCAAGGCGCCCATCGGCTGGTTCACGCCGCGCGAGCTCTCGAGCTCCGCCGTGGAGAGCACGATCCGTGACTACGCCAACTGCGCGGCGCGCGCGCGTGAGGCGGGCTACGACGGCGTGGAGATCATGGGCTCGGAGGGCTACCTCATCAACCAGTTCATTGTCGAGCACACGAACAAGCGCACGGACCAGTGGGGCGGAGCGTACGAGAACCGCATCCGCTTCCCCGTGGAGATCGTCAAGGCCGTGCGAGCGGCGGTGGGCAAGGACTTCATCATCATCTTTCGCTTGTCGATGCTGGACCTGGTGGAGAAGGGCAGCACGTGGGACGAGATCGTGCTGCTCGCCAAGCAGATTGAGGCGGCAGGCGCGACTATTATCAACACGGGCATCGGCTGGCACGAGGCGCGTATCCCGACGATCGCGACGAGTGTGCCCCGCGGCGGGTTCTCGTGGGTCACGCAGAAGATGAAGGGCGAAGTCTCCATCCCGCTCATCACGACCAACCGCATTAATATGCCTGACGTCGCGGAGCAGATTATCGCGGATGGCCACGCAGGTGCGGCAGTGAGCTTTCTCTACGTTCAGATTATGGTGGTGTTGTGCTCATATCTGCTATGATGCTACGCTTGTAGACATGGTGTCGATGGCTCGACCGTTCCTCGCGGACCCGGAGTTCGTGCGTAAGACGGAAGAAGGGCGAGTGGACGAGATCAACACGTGCATCGGCTGCAACCAAGCGTGCTTGGACCATACGTTCAAGGGCATCACGGCTAGCTGCCTTGTGAACCCTCGATCGGGCTACGAAACCATGCTCAACTACACGCCGACTGACGGTAAGTCGCTGCATTTTGAAAGGCACACGGTGACAGCGTCTAATTTATCCATGCTTCAGACGTGCAGCGTGTCGCCGTGGTCGGTGCCGGTCCTGCTGGCTTGTCGTTCTCGACGGCAGCAGCAACCCGCGGTCATGACGTGACGTTGTTCGACCAAGCCGATGCTATCGGAGGTCAGTTCAACATGGCCAAGACCATCCCGGGCAAGGAGGAGTTCTACGAGACGCTTCGCTACTTTGAGAAGCAGCTGAAGCTCAAGGGCGTGAAGGTGAAACTGGGTCAACGCGTCGATGCTGCTGATCTGGCTGCAGGGGGCTTCGACAAGGTCGTCATCGCCACGGGAGTGCTGCCGCGCGAGCTCAAGATCCCCGGCGCGGATCACCCCAAGGTTCTGAGTTACATCGACGTGCTCAAGAACAAGGCGCCGGTGGGCAAGAAGGTCGCCGTCATCGGAGCTGGCGGCATCGGGTTCGACGTTGCCGAGTTCATCACGCACGTCGGTGAATCTACCAGCTCCAGTGTCGACGCGTTTGCTCGGGAGTGGGGCATCGACACGACCAACTCAGTGCGTGGAGGTGTGGCAGGTGTTAAGCCCAGCATCCCTCCGCCTCCGCGCGAGGTCTATCTGATGCAGCGTAAGAAGACGAAGCACGGCAAGGACCTCGGCAAGACGACGGGTTGGATCCACAGACTGTCGCTCAAGCACCGAGACGTCAAGATGATCGGCGGCGTGTCGTACGACAAGGTGGACGACGCCGGGCTGCACTACACGGACAAGAAGGGCCAAAAGCAGGTGCTGGACGTGGACAACGTGATCGTGTGTGCTGGCCAAGTGCCTCTGCGTGAGCTGGAGAAGCCGCTGCAGGAGAAGGGCGTCACGGTCTTCCGCATTGGTGGCGCTGACGAGGCTGGCGAGCTGGATGCAAAGCGCGCTATTGACCAAGGTGCACGTCTGGCTGCTAAGATTGAGACTGCCAAGCCTGGTGACAGGCTGGAGGCTGAGCCTACGCTGTCGGCCAAGGTGTTCGAGTTCTTAGGCAAGTTCCAGCAGTAAACACGAACACTAAGTGAAGCTACAGCTGGCACTTCGAAGTAGTCGTTATTATGGATCACAAGCGACAGCAACACGGGCCTTTATCTGCCTCTCAGTGATGCCGTCGTGCGGCTATCATCAAGCCGCCACTTTTACTCTGGTTTTTGGCGCTTGGCCTGGTTCATCCCCTCGAAGAAGCTCTTGATGTCCTCCGCCTTCACCGTCTTGCCGCTAGCCGCGAAGCCTGCGAGGTACTGCTGGAGGTTGTTCTTCATGAGGCTGTAGCCCATGGCAACTTCAACTTGCTGCTCGTGCGTGAGTTTGTTGGCGAAGGCGCGTTGAGCGATCTCCTCGTCCGAAGCCGTCTTCTTCTCCCTCGCGGTGGCTTCGTACACGTGCAGCGAGTCTTCGGGGTCCAGGAGGAACGCGATGCCGTGCTTCTCGAACAAAGCAACGCATGACGAGCACTGGCACAGCTCACTGCGCCACTCACTCGACCAGAAGGTCGGCCGCAGAGTAGTCGATCCTTCCGCCTCCAGCAGCTTCTGCTTGGCCTTGAGCACACACTCGTCTGTCTTCTCCTTCGCGGCATCCTCGCCTCCGTCAGCCGCCTCCGTGTCCGGGCTGTCCACCGTGTAGGCCAAGAGGAACGGGTGTTTCTTCATGCACTCGAGGCAGATGAGCTCGTCGAAGCTCTCGGGAGACACCGTGTTGCCACTGTCCGTGGCGGCATCAGCATCAGCGTCTTCGCCAGCAGGCGAGTCCTTGTCCGTCTCAGCCACCGGTACTTCCTTCTCAGCCGACTCCTCGCTGCTCGCCGGGTTCTCCTCGACGTCTTTGGAAATGTGCTCCTCGTGCAGCCAGTCCTCACAGATGACGCACTGCACCATGACCTCCTCTGTCGTCCGCTCCGGGTCCGGGTACGGACGGTGGCAGTTGCAGTACAGTCCGCCGTAGTTTTGCGAGTACGTGTTGCGCGGGTTGGTCTTGGCCTTGCCGGCCTCGAGCTTGCACGGGTTGCCTGGTCCACAGCAACATCAACATGCAACTCAAGGTCAATACCAACTTGAAACCAAACTGCAGCAACTTTAAGAGACGCACTCTTGGGGAACTTGTCATTGCCGCAGTCGCAGCGGAACGCGCGCTTGGTGTAGAGCTCCACGAGCTCGTGGTCCTGGTGGCAGTTGTACGTGCAGGCCAGACACACGCCCGCGCGCGCCTCGGGCTTCTGCAGCGCCTCGGGCGTGCACGTCATGCAGGCGTACACGGCCTGGCGCATGTAGCCCATGGGGTAGCTGCAGTGCGTGTCGCTGGCGTCGCCCAGCACGGCGTCCGCCGTCTCCGTCAGCTGCTCGTTGTGCTTGAGCACCTCCGAGAGCGTCACCACCTCCTCGTCCTCGTCCTCATTGGCGGCCGGCAGCGGTTGCTGCTGCTGCTCTGCTGCTTCTTCTTCTTCTTCACGCGGGCGCTTGGTGCCCGTCACCTGGGCGTCTGCAGCAGCAGAGGCGGCGGGCGTCTTGGCGTCGCTTGGCTCCACCATTCCGGCGGACAATCGGTAGTGAGCCTGTGAGTGGGTCAGGCAGTGAAGGTGAAGTTGGCGCCAAATATAGATCGTTAAGTATACGATAAAGAGGATTGCATGTATTACTGGCAGAGATGACCAGTAGTTGTGCTGAACATTACTAAACAGAAAAATCATATTATAAATTACTATAGAAGCCATATTAATTGTGATCAAAACCAAATAACACTACTATATGATGTAGTACTATGTCATCGGCCATGAAATACTAGATTGTACTACTAAAAATCCGAACCGATCCTGTCACGTTGAAGTAGGTTGCTACCGGTAGCTCCGGAGTTGTCAGAAACTAGGGCTCCGCGAAGGCCCTTTTGGAGGGCCCAGTGCGCCACCGGAGTCGTAACGGTTTCATAGAGATGTACCAGTTAGATGTCAAGAGGGGTCATCTTTTGACTTGCCGTACCACGGATATTATCCTACAAGCCGAGCGGAGCCCCGCAAGCGGGTCTCTTTAAACAGGTTTCAGCCGAGAACAGTCTCTCTCGTGTGGTACACACAGGGGCCCTCTATTGTAGGTACCTGCCCCATCCCATTTCGATCCCACCATACAAAATTTAGTACAAAGCGTGACTGAAAGGCCCCAGTTCACTAAAAACACGTGGCTCGGTGCTCCATAGTTAAGGTGGGTGCCGACCACCGAAAAGGCCGCCAGAAATATATATCTGATTTGGTCTGCGATAGCAGCACTAGGGCGGCGTGAGCTTCGGCTCCATGATCAACTTGCACACGGACGTTGCTTCCTATCCCAGTATTATTTTTAGAAATAGGGCGTATGCATTTTTGAAGTTTCTGAGATAATATTTAGGCCGTTGATACAGCCCATGTTTTTTAAACGGGCTAGGGTTGTAAGCATATTGAAAACAAGTAAGAAATCTCAAACATGGACAAACATGTTGAACCATGGCTAAACATGTTCGGCTTGTGGGACGGGTGTCATGGCCGCCAACAACACTGCAAAGCCCATGGGATAAGGTGACCTTAAGCTGCCAAACGTTGCTCTGCGCGGGCTTCAAACCCTCTGAAGACCGACCCCGCGTTGAGCAGGGAATACCATGGCCAGCCACGGCACTGGGGTGAAGTTTACAGGCTCCTCGTGCCTTTTAAATGCTGCTGGCGTCGATTTTGCTCAGACGCTCCTGATAGATTTGAGTCAATTTCACCCCCTCTGGCCGAAAACATGGGCGCTATATTTTCCGTAATATTTATTACTACCACTACTACAGTAATAGTAGTTGCAACGAAGGCGTGGGCGGGTCCACAAGTAGTAATAGTATCTCATCATACTCTCGGCGGAAACTACTACAAGTGGTAGTAGACGAGCAAAAATGTGTTAACGTTACTGGCGATCTCTGACTACACTGGACTGGTATTAACATTAGGTTTCTTCATTATGTATACATCGCTGGCCTGGGTGTACACTTAGACGAGTAGATGTTGATTGGCGACGCTTGAAAGGCATCATAACCTGAAGTGATCTGAAGGTGCCGTCACGTTCTAGGACGCTCGGACGGACGGCGGACGATGGTGTTCTTCGTGTGCGAGGGCTGCAATGAGACGCTGAAGAAGAACAAGGTGGACGCACACGCGGGCCGCTGCCGCAACTGCTGGGCCGTGAGCTGCGTGGACTGCAGCGTCGTGTTCGAGGGCAACGACTACGCGGCGCACACTAGCTGCATCTCGGAGGCCGAGAAGTACGAGAAGAGTCTGTACCAGGGCGACAAGAACAAGAGCAAGCCCGGCAAGAAGCAGACGCCGCAGGAGCGCTGGATGGACGCCGTGCAGTCCGCCTCGTGCCCCGAGGACCGCAAGCTGCAGGACGTGCTCACGCGCATCGCCGGCTACGACAACGTGCCCCGCAAGAAGAACAAGTTCGTCAACTTCGTGTCCAACAGCCTGGCGCTGCGCGACGCGGCGCTCGTGGAGCGCGCCTGGACCATCTACGAGACGGCGTTCAAGGCCTCGGCGCCGGAGAGCAACGAGACCCCGCGGCGGCCGCTCCGGAGCAGGAGAACGCCAGCAAGAAGCGACCAGCGGAAACGGAGAACGAGGAGGACGAGAAGGACGCTAAGAAGAGCAAGACGGAGGATAAGCCCGTCAAGTGGAGCAAGCTCATCAAGTCGGCGCTGAAGGGCGCTGGCAAGGAGCTGGAGCTGGACGCGCTGCGGGAACAGGTGCTCAAGCAGATCCAGGACAAGGCGCTGTCCTCCAAGAGCGAGAAGGAGCTCAAGAAGGAGTTCAAGGCCGCCATCAAGGACAGCGACAAGTTTGCGGTCGTGGAGGTCGTGCGGCTGAAATAGAGGGGAAGGAGATAGAGACTTTGGCATGTAGACTTCTAAGCTAAGCTAATGCGATGCATGTATACACACAATGCGTACGTTGCGAGAGCTTCATCTCGCTGCTTGACTCTGGTGACTCAAGGCTCGATCGGCTTCTTTCGCGTGGAGAGGTCGGGCGTGGACGCGGGAGTTGATCCTGGGCTTTGCTGCCAGCAGATTCGTCGTTTGCTGTTAGACTGGAGAGATTCAGTCTGCAACTCGCCAGCCCAAGTGCAAGCCTCAAGCCCCCGCCTGCTTCATCGCGTGAGCTGATTAAAAGAAGAACCATGCGTCTGAGCTACGTCCTGTTGGTGGCCGCGGCCACTCTCCTCGCCAGCAACGAGTTTGTGTCGGCAACTTCTGCTTCTTCAGAGCTCGTCACCCCGTACGCGAGGGCCTTGAGAAGCCACAAAACCTCGAGCGTGCTTGCTGCCGCCGAGGAAGAGAGGGCGGCGGAGGAGCGCGCCGCGGAGGAGAAGATTCTCGACGCCAAGATCCTTGCCGAGATCCTCAGCGACCACGCCTACGCCAAGCAGGTCTTCCGCAGCTGGCTGCAGAACGGTCAGACCAAGGAGGACATTGAGAACCGACTGGAGACGCAGGGTCTGCTCGCCAAGTACGGCAGCGTCGTCACCCAGTACGGCAAATACCTGGAGATCCTCGAAGGCAAGACCGCCTAGGGAACTGCTTGAACGAAGTTCGAGTTGCCTAGCAACTTGCAACAAAAGGAAACAGGCTGTTGAACTTTTTTCCAAATAATAGTACGTGTTTATTGTTTTACTTACCATAAGAACTTTGCGCCGGACATCCACAGCATCACAAAATGCATCGATCGTGGGTCAGCTCCCCAACTCTCCCTCCCATGCAACGACAAGTTACGCCGCCGCAGCGTCAGCCCCAGCCTCTTCAGCAGCCTCGCTCGCCTGCAACTTGTCTGCAGGCACAGCCTCCTCCACAGTCTTCTCAGCCGGCGGCTCCTCCTCAGCTGCAACCTTCTCCTCGTCCTCGTCCTTCTCCGCACCATCAGCAGGCACCTCCTCGGCAACTTCCTCCTCGTCCTGCTCCTTCTCGAACTCGTCGGTCTCTTCCGCCTCAACGTCCTCTGCAGCCTCGTCAGCCTCCTCCTCAGCAGCAACAGCTCCCTCCTGCTCCTTCGGCGCCTCAGCGACCCCAGCAACCTCCTCCGTCTTGGCCTTCTTGCTGACGTGCTCATCGTTGGCCTCCATCTCGTCGCGCTCCTGACGCTTCTTGGACGCGCCTTCCTCTTCCTCCGCCTGCTCCTCCGTAGCCTCGTCCTCCTCCGCCGTATCCACAGCCTCCTCCGTAGCCTCATCGGCGTCCCCTTCGGGCGTCTCCTCCTCCTCCTGCTGCTCCCTTTCTGCAGCGTCTCGGGCGCCACGAAGCCGCGGATGAAGGCGTCCACCTTGTCGACCTTGGAGCTCGTGTAGTCGCCCGCGCGCTTGCCCTCCTGGTACACGCGGAAGTGCGGGTAGCTGTCCACCTCCAGCTCCTCGCAGAGAGTCTCGAGCTCCTCGGCGCTCACGCTCACAAAGTCGGCGCTGGCCGTCAGCTGCTCCGCCAGCTCCGCCACCTTGGGCGCCACCAGCTTGCAGCCGCCGCACCACGGGGCGGAGAAACACGCGACGAGCGCCTTGCCGCTGGAGGCGGAGGCGGCCACGGCAGCGTGGAAGTCTTCGGCTGAGGCAATGGCGTTCATCTCTTTCCCTTAACGTTTAAGGTGTTGCGTTGCTTGTTGCTGGCAGGGACTTGAGTGACGCGCGGCAAATTGCGGAATGAAGCGGATTGCATCTTGACGCGCCGGCAAGCAAGGAGCTGATGGGTTCGCTTTCTCTCGCTTGCCTTTCCACATACAAACATCAAGTGCCGTGGTTGACGGCAAGAGTGCAACTTGCAAACCGGATCTGTTTTTGCCTTTGCTTGACGTACGTCAGGCGGTTCGAACTTGAACTTGTTCTACGGCTTTTGGCGGGAAAAAGATCGGGCTGGCACATAGATTCACTTAAAGTTCACACAATCTATACACAACCTACAAAACCAGAGCAGTAGCAGTTGCAGCGTTGTAAGAGTCGATCGATCTCCACGTAGCCATGGACGCCGCGCCCGTGGAGAGCGTTGCAATGGCCGTCGACACGGAGGACAGGTCGCCTCCCACGGGCGGCAAGAAGCAGCTCGTGGCGTGTCGCATCGAGGCGCACAAGATCCAGAAGCGGCTCTCGCCCAAGAAGAAGGCGCTGGACCCGCTGCGCTACCTGCCCGACGGCGGCGGCTACTACGCGCTGTTCACTGTGGCCGCGTACTTCGAAGGCGAGCACGACGGAGAGGAGCCGAGCGAGCGGCGGCATGTGGTGCAGCGAAGCTACAAACAGTTCCGCACCCTGCATTCTAGAGTACGTGGCAACTTTAAGTGGTGTTAAATGTGGGATGGGGGAGCAATGCTGCATTTGACACACATGGTGCTAACCAAGATGCAAATGGGCAATTTTTGTTGCGATATACCCATTTTGCAGCTGTTGAAGACGTACCCCAAGTCCAAGTTGCCCAAAGATTTGCCGACAATGCGCAGCAAGCGATACGACAATGAGTACATCGAGCAGAAGCGCAACGAGTTGACGGCGTACTTGGCCCAATTGATGCAAATTCCCGAAGTGAAGGCGTCCAACGTGCTCCGTGACTTTCTGGAGGCCTCCACTGCAGTTGAAGAGAGCAGTGACGACGAGGACGGACTTTTGGTTCCGTCGAGGATGCTGGAGGGGCTTCCCGGCACAATTGTGACCGTGAGAGCGGGTCAGTCCTTCTCCGTGACGTTGCCGCTCAGCGCCGCGGGGGATGTGGCGTCCTGGCAATTCACTACAAAGAAGCACAACATCGGCTTTAGTGCCACATTTGAAGGTGAAATGATCCGCGCGTATTCCCGCGAAGGTGCCGACGTGAAGCCGGTTAAGGGGTTTTATCGCTGCACCACCCCCGGCACGTGCACTCTAACGTGGGATAACACTTACACCTGGAGTAAGGCAAAAGTGCTCATTTATTGGGCAGAGGTGGAGTCGCAAAATGGGACACCGCAACAAAATGGGCAACTTGTAGGCTCGCACGATAGAGTCGCCTCGGTTGATGGCAGCGATGCAGCATCTACTGCCAGTGGAGCTTCGTTGGAAGCCTCGGAGCTGGACAATCGCCGGTTGGGGTTTATCGAGCACACTCGCAGCAACTCGATGCACCCTCGACATATCGTGAATTCGTCCATCTCGCTGCTCTCTAAACCGTTCGCGCATGGCAAAAATGGCAACGAAGATGGGTCAACTCCTGGAAAATCTCGGCATTTGTTGCCGCGGAGGACGTCGGCACCCACCGTGAACATCCCAAATGAAGTGCAAGCATCGGAGCACGCCATGCCCCCAGTCAAGGCCGGGTCTCTCATCATCCAGCGCAGTGTTAAGTTCCGAGGACGCAATTGGTACCGCAAGTGGTTCGTATTAGACCCACGCAAGTGTATTTTACGGTACTACGACTCGGAAGCTGCTGCTCGTCGCGGGCTGTCCCTTGCCAAGCTCAATCTGACCAACAAGCACGCGTCGTTGGCTATCACCAGCAGCTTGAGTCTGGACGCGGCCCCCACCCCGTACATGTTCCTGATCCGCACCAAGAAGCACTGCTGGAAGATCTGCGCGCCGTCTCAGAGCGAGTACAACGAGTGGGAGAACGCCATCTCGACTGCCATTTTGACGGCGCAACTCTCACGTCGCGGCAGGAAGAGCAAGAAGGCCATGCTGAAGGCGGCCAAGTCGGCGGCGGTGCGCAAAGACTCCCACGCCAGCGAGTCTGATGATGACACACCGAGGAGGAACGGGGCGGTACCGGATGCAAATGGCAATGCAGAGGCGAGTGTGAACTCATCTGTGGACCACGAGCGACCACTGAGCCCGATCGAAGAGTCCGACGACGACGATGACGACTCGGAGAACAAAGAAGACTCGGACGACGACGACGACGACGAATCCGAGTCGGACTCCGATGACGAGCTCCACGAGGGCGACGACTTTGAAGTGGTGCAGCCTATCGTGACTACTACTTCTCTCATGGAGAATGATACCGAGGCCGTTGGAAGCCTGCCCGATCTACAGAACCTCCCACTGGAATGGAAGCTCGGTCTCGCGGCCGTGCTGAACGTGGCGCTGTTGTCGGTGCGCTCAGCCCCCGTTGTCGTCATTGTGCTCGTGCTGTTTGCCATGGACTATTTCCTGATACTCAAGTACATGAAGCTGAAACCCAAGACTGAATAATTTAAAAGTGGTAAAGTGAACGGAGAGACGTCAACATTTTTGCATCCACGAGACTCTACCTTACTGTTCCTCCTTGTTGTTGTCAATGAGTTCGAGGTAGTCCGGGTGTTCCCACGCGTCCAAATGTTTGGCCACAGTAGGATATTCCTTCTCAATCGCAGCGAGAATGGCATCAGCGACCAGTGCGTGGCCCTTCATGTTGAAGTGCAGTCCGTCGTACTGGTACGCGTGGCGCTCCTGCTCCCCCAGGTCGTTCATAATAGTGTGGAAGTCCAGCGCTGACACCCCGCAGCCTCCGCCTCTGCAACACACGCACGCGCGTACTCCCCACGGCTTCATTGGAGAAGTCGAGCTCCTCATTGAGTAAACTTCCAGTCGAGCCGAGTCGTTCACTGCCGGAGGGGTGACCATCAAGATCGCAGTGTTGGGAGCTTCGGCTCGAATTGTTTGCACGATTTCGCGGAGGTTGGCGCGATACTTGGCGATCGGCACGTGGAGCGCAGCCTCGAAGCCCGTTGGCAGAGCCGAGTCATTGCCACCGAGCCAAAGTGTCACCAGCGCTGGGGGTTCGGACCATGAGGCTAAGTCCCTCCTGAGACCAGGTAGAGCGTGGCGCACGAAGATCTCCGTGCTGTAGCCGTACAAGCCACGCACCACCACGTCGGCCGAGCGAGTGTATCGGTGCTGGAGCTGACAGACCCAGCCGCCGAGCTCTGGATCGGTGCCCTCTTGAGTCAACGAGTCGCCGATGAGCAGGATCTTCGGACGCTGACGTGTCGTCCAGGACGAGGATGCTCGTGGTCCGGTTGACGCCACGGCGGACACGTACACGTAGCGGCTTGCAAGAGGCGACGGGAGGCGTCGGAGCGGCAGCATGAAGGGGATCTACAGATCCTTGTGGACTGTCTAGGACAGCCAGGCTACTTTAGGACTCGCTCGTTAGCCCGGCTAATAGCCGCGCACTCGAGCGTTGGTGAAGTCCACTGTAGTGCTCTCCTCCGGAGTCCACGGGTCGGTCTCAGCCCAGTCCTCGAATGGTGGGAGCTGCCACCGCTCAAGCTTGAGACGAAGGTCGGGGAAGCTCGAGCCAATCTTGTAGACTTCGCCGTTGCCCGTCTCGTTAAAGTGCAGTCCGTCCACGAGCATCGCGTTGCGCTCCGACTTGGACATGTCGTTGAAGTACGAGTACAAGTCGAGCACTGGGACGTTCAATTCACTCGCCGTCTCGACGCAGGCGCGCGCGTACTGCCCCGTGACTTTATTCGAGCGAGATACTAACCCCTTCTTGGCTCCTTCCTCGTCCATGGCGTTGGTCTTCTGCACGTCGTCATCAACGTGTGGAGGGGTAATGAGGAGAATGCTGGCGGCTGGTGCGATGGCCTTGAAACTTTGTACGAGCTTGACCAGATTGTTCTGGTACGAAGCGATGGGGACGTGCTGCTCCGACATGCTCCCGTCGGGTAATGCGGCATCGTTGGCGCCTAGCCAGATCGTGACTAAAGACGGCGTGTAGTTGCCACTCGAGATCTCGTCGTGGATAACGGGCATCGCGTACTTGAGGTACCATTTCGTGTTGTATCCGGAGAGTCCGAGGGACAGAATGTCCACTGAGCGTCTGTAGTCGCTCTCCAGCATGGAGAGCCACCCCATGGAAGACGGGATCGAGCCTCGCTCGGTCAACGAATCGCCCACAAACAGCAGAAGCGGACGCAAGCGAGGGCGATAGCCGACTCGGACCGTAGCAGTCTCCCACGCCCCAAGCGACCACGCGACGAAAGCACCAAGCGTGAAGACCGCGAAGAGAATGAGCTTGGTGCTAGAGGGTCTGGTGTTGGCTGGTATTGCTGGAGCAGGGCGCTTGGACGACGACGGCAGCGGTGACGGCTGCGACGAAGAAGATGACGACGAACTCGCGGAGCTGGACGACTCGGAAGACGACGACAGTGCGGGCCTTTCGGGAGGGTGTGCCATGGCAACAGCTCCACCAGCGGAGTGAGACTCGATGGAGAGGAATTCGACTGACTGCGACGTGGCTGGCGGTGCACGGACGTCTGTCACCATCGCATGAACAGAGTTCCGGAGAATCGAACACACGAGAAACCTGTTCGCCTGTTGCTCCAGCCAGGTCAATGAAGAAACTCTCGCAAAGAACGCTTGTTGCAGTAAAATGCACATGTTACTCACTACTGTCGGTAGGGGTTGAGCTCTGCCACTTCATTGCTCGTACGTCTTCAGTCAAACGTGAGATTCCTTGTAAAGTAGCCATTACATTTCTGATGTCCCATCTCGAAGTAAGTCACCGCGGCAAGCATCGACTGTAGAGATTTCTTCGCACACTCAAGAACGTCAAACTCCATCGTAATCTTCATACTAAGTACACCGATACATTTCAATCAATTCGAGGTTACAGTCGCGTTTACAGTCGCGTTTACAGTCGAGTTTACTGCCTTCTCTGGGACCCACGGATCCAAGTCGACCCACGTCTCGTAGCTCGGGATCTGCCACCGCTCGAGTTTGTGCGAGATGTTGGGGAACTCTTTCTCAATCTTCTGGCGGAGCTGCTCGTACATGTGATTGTTGCCCTTCAGGTTGAGATGCAGTCCGTCCTCCAGAACGTGCTTGCGCGTGTACTCGGTCAAGTTGTTGAAGTACGTGTGCAGGTCCAGCACGGGAAGTCCCAAGGTTTTCGCTGTGTCCACACACGCGCGCGCGTAGATCCCCGCCATGGCGTTGGAATGGGCGACCATGCCCTTCATGTCGCCCTTGTACTTGTCCGCGTGCTTCTGCTGGACCGCATCGTCGACGAACGGAGGGGTGATGAACAGAACTTTGGCGTCCGGTGCCAACGCCTTGAACGCATCAACGAGCTTGACGAGGTTCCCCTTGTAGTCATCCACGGGCACATGCTGGGCCACAGCAGTTCCGTTGGGCAGAGCGGCGTCGTTGGCCCCCAGCCAGATCGTGATCAACGCTGGCATGTACGCTCCGCTCGATATCTCGCCCTGGATCACTGGAACTCCATACTTCAGATACCATCTACACGGACAGCCACCAAGAGTTAATAAAGGCTACCCAGACTGGTACAGTATATCTCGTCTCTCTCGTACCTGGTGTTGTAGCCCGAGAGTCCGCGCGGCACGACGTTGACCGAGCGTCTATAGTCGCTCTGCAGCAGAGTGACCCAGCCGTTCGTCTTGGGGATCGTGCCCTTCTCGGTCAAGGAGTCTCCGACGAGCAGGATCACGGGCCGAAGGCGAGGACGGACGCTCGTTCTTTGAAGCACGGACTCCCATGCGCCAAACGACCACGCGACGTATGCGGCCACAACGAAGACGGCGAGGAGACTTCGCTTGGTCTTCGCGGTCAAGCTTCGGGCTGGTACTGACGGGGTCGACAGCGGAGGCGGAGACAGCTTGGACTTGTCGACGGAAGCGGCCATGGTCAAGTCCAACGGGAGTTTCGACTGTGAAGGCTGGCCTGATGCTGGTTCACCATCGTTGGGATGCAATTCCGGCTGGAAGGTGCTTCCGGGTCATCGGGTCGCGACCACATGAAGCAACTTGCTTCACCACGTGGACCTCACATGGTGATTAACTTAGTCAGCATTCCGATCAACAATGAGTCTGCTGAGGCGTTAGGTTCATAGGTACGAGTTCTATGATATAAGTTAGCTAGCTCTGTGTGTGTTCAATCCTCTCGAAGACTGCGCGTGCTGTTGGCGTCAGGATCGTCCGTGGGCACCCACGGGTCGCTCTCGACCAAGCGGCCGAACCTGGGGAGCTGCCAGCGCTCGAGCTTGCGTACCACGTCGGGGAACTCGGCCTTGATCTTGTCCATGAGCTGGTCGAACATGAGCTTGTTGCCTCTCGTGTTCAGGTGCAGTCCATCCTCGAGCAGGTTGTTGCGTCTCCACTTGGGCATGTCGTTGAAATACGAGTACAGATCCACCACGGGCAGGCCGAGCTTGTACGCGGTGGCGACGCAGACCTGCGCGTAGTTGCCGGCCATCTCGTTGGTGCGGTCGGCCAGACCCTTCTTGTCCCCTTCGCTCTTCATGGCCCGGCGGTGGCGGGCCATGTCGTCCACATGAGGCGGCGTGATGAGTATGATCCGAGCGTCAGGGGCCATGGCCTGGAACTGCCGCACGATTCGGATCAAGTTGTCGCGGTACATGTCAATGGGGACGTGCTGTTCCGAGTTGCTGCCATTGGGTAGAGCGGCGTCATTGGCTCCGAGCCACAACGTGATCAATGCCGGCGAGTAGCTGCCGCTCATGATCTCGCCCCGGATGACCGGCATCGCGTACTTGAGGTACCATCGAGTGTTGTAGCCCGAGAGGCCGCGGGGCACGACGTTGGCCGAGCGCGTGTACTCGTTCTGCAGGAGAGTGACCCAGCCGTTGATCTTGGGGTTCGTGCCCCTTTCAGTCAGTGAGTCGCCGGCCAGCAGCACCACGGGCCGCAGCTTGGGCCGCAGGCCGCTCTCGACGAGAATTGCCTCCCAGGCGCCCAGCGACCACGCGATGTACGCGGCCAGGACGAGGCACGCGAGCAGGCTGCGCTTGGTGTTGGCCGACGGACTGCTGACGGAGACCGGCAGGCTGAGGCCCAGAGGAGAGGGCTTGGCGGGCTTGACGGGGCTCGGGATCATGGTGCTGGTGGTCGACTCGACCCCGTGGTCGCGAGCAATTTCGGCAGTGGCCAACGAGTCGCTACATCGGACCGTTCGTCGGCCATCACTGACGTTTGATGATGCCTTGGGATCTGTCCTGTACCTGCACCCCGTACCTTCGGGTGGAGACGTGGTAAGGTGTCACACACACCAGAGAGGAGCGTCGCGTTGGACAAGGAGCGGAGCGGAGACCGCAGCGAAGGCTATGAAGAGTAAACAGCTCTACCTGCACTGGTAGTGAAAGAGTTAACTCTTAGGAGCTCTTCTTGTTTGCCTATCCTTTAGACTGGTATGGATATGTACAAAATTGAGCACTTTGCATTGCATTGAGCATGGTTGAGAACAGTCCTCGCAGCGATCCGCCCATGGTATCAGCTGGGTGTGACACTTCAAGATGCAATTTGCACCCGCGCTCTATTAGCGAAACGTAGGTTAACAGTCAACTTGGTATGCCTGTACTGTATGACCACGGTGGGAACGGTTGGCACGGAAGCCGTGCACTCCATTTGAGCCGAACCATGATAGTTACTATCCGGTGAAGGAAGAGAGCGTCTCGATAGGTTTGCAACCGCTGGCAAAGCACTCGATTGGAAAGTAAACAGGATTGCAAGCCAAACGTGACTATCGTTGCTGCACAAAGTTGATTCTCGTTGTTGTCGGTGGCTGTGTCGGCTCAAGATCCATTTCATCATGGGAGCCGATCCCAGTTGGGGATCGCTGGCTCCTGCAAGCGGGTCACCAACGAAGGAAACGCGTCTGCAATCTTCGCTCTTAGCAGCCGATCCAGGAGTCGGTTCCCCCAAGCCGACAAGTGCAGCCCGTCCTCCAGCGCCATCGCTCGTTCGCGAGGTGGCATTGAGTTGAATAGAGAGTGCAAGTCCAGCACTGCAACTTCGAGTCTCTCGGCTGTGACAACGCACGCCGTGGCGTATTCGCCCGCCATGGCGTTCGATCGGTCGAGTCGCCCGGTCCTGAAGCGTTGCAGTCGAGCGGCGTCGTCTACATGGGGAGGAGTGATTACGAGGAGGTTGGCGCTCGGAGCACTCGCCCGCAGTGTGAGGATAATTTCCTCCAGGTTCGACGCGTAAGTATCCACTGGAACGTACTGGCGAGACAAGGGTCCGTCTGTAAGCGCGGCATCGTTCGCCCCGAGCCAAAGTGTGATCAGGGATGGAGAAATGCCACCACTGGACAGCTCACGCTCGATCACCGGCAGAGCAAACTCGATGAACCACCTGCGAGCAAAGTTCACGATGAAATGTGCAAGTTCTCGTGCTGAAAATCTTCGCATAACGAGTCAATAACTCACGTGGTGTTGTAGCCTGACAGTCCGCGGGCCAGGACGTCTGCGGATCGTTTGTAGCGGTTCTGCAGCAGAGCCACCCACCCAGACCTGTCGGGGTCCACACCCTGCTCCGTGAGCGAGTCGCCCAGGAGCAATAACGTCGGGCGAGTCGCACCAGGATGGCTACAGATTGTCTGCAGCGTTTGCTCCCATGCCCCCAAGTACGACGCAAAGTAGACTGCGGCAAAGGCCACAGCAACCGGCACCACGCTGCGCAGCGTCACACGTGGCATGGATACCAAGGAATGGCAAACGGGAAAACCAACCGGTAAGAACCGGTGCGAGTGTGGGGTCAGGATTCCTGGAGCAAAGCTGTACTCGATGGGCCGGTTTGCTACAGTCTACGCGTCCATCCAGACGTGGAAGTCCGGGAGTTGCCACGTCTCAAGCTGCTTCACCACATCGGGGAAAGTTTCAGTGATCTTCTTGTGCACTTGCTCGTCCACTAGGCGGTTGCCCTTCGCGGTGAAGTGGAGTCCGTCGTCCAGGCATGCAGCGCGCTCGCGCTCGGACATGGCGTTGAAGAACGAGTACAGGTCCACGACGTTAAGCTTCAGCTCAGCAGCAGCCTCCACGCACGCGTGCGCGTATTCCTCCGCCGCGGCGTTCGTGCGCTCGGCGCGTCCAGCAGGCGAGCGCGACTTGCGCACAGCGTCGTCGACGTGCGGCGGGGTGATCAACAGGATCTGAGCGTTGGGCGCGCTAGTTTGGAAGGTCTGCACGATCCTGATCAGGTTTTCCTTGTACGCAGCAACGGGGACGTGCTGGCGTGCCGCACCACCGTCGGGGAGGGCGGCATCGTTGGCGCCGAGCCACAACGTGATCAGCACGGGCGAACGCACTTCAGCGGAAAGTTCGCGCTCGATCACGGGCAGAGCGGACTGAATGAACCACCTGCGAGTCGCATCAGCAACAATGGAAGAGCGACGTCGTTAGCTACATAACATCGATGGCAATAGGATTGGGCGACGCACTTGGTGTTGTATCCCGACAGTCCGCGGGGGACGATGTCGGCCGAGCGGTTGTAGCGATGCTGCATCAACGCGACCCAGCCGGCATTGTCCGGGTCGGTGCCGCGCTGAGTCAGCGAGTCCCCCGTGAGGTAAATGACCGGGCGCGGGGTCGATGGCGTGGTGGTGTCCTCGGAGGTGCTCATTGTTGGTCAGGGGGGATAAACTGAAAGTGATTCTTTTTTGTTTTTCCGTAAGGAAGACGTGGAAACAGATAACCTTTTATATTGCCATCCTTTTAGGGCTCATAGTTATCGAAGTAGGATCTCATAAACAGATACCCTTGGCAATATGCACATCCTTCATGAGGAAATAAAGCAGTATATTGAGCCATAATGCGGTCGATGGGGTTTTGCAGCAAAACCGATCGAATCCGCAAAAGACATCAGCAAAAGACCAGCAAAATTTGCTGGCCTTTTGCTGATGTCTTTTGCGGATTCGATCGGTTTTAAGACCAGCAAAATTTGCTGGCCTTTTGCTGATGTCTTTTGCGGATTCGATCGAGCCTGCGGCAGGAGTTCGCCATGCCTAATAAGCATGGCTTATACTGGGATAGGAAGCAACGTTAGTGCTGCTATCGCAGACCAAATAGGATTATATCCGTGGTACGTCAAGTCAAAAGATGACCCCTCTTGACATCTAACTGGTACATCTCTATGAAACCGGTACGAATCCGGTGGCGCACTGGGCCCTCCAAAAGGCTTATATGCATGGGCAGCTTGAACCGGTATGATACCGATGACACTGGCACGAATCAGTAAATATATTGAAGTAAAGGGACGATTGAGGTGGACTGTACAATAGCATGCCGTTTCTACAAGCAGCAAAGACCTCAGCCATTGTTTGTTGATATATTACATCTACAGTCTTAAGTCAAATGTCCGGGCCAGGGTTGGCAAAAACCTTCGTTTTTGAGGATCGATGGATGGTGGGTACGCAAAATGGGGTGGATAATGAAGACAGCGACTACGAGTACTACTAGCCTGCTGGTAACGGCGACAGTAGTGCATGTGCTTTAGGCGTACTCAGCTGACTGATGAATGTTTTGGGCACGGTAGGTTAACATTCAATACTACCACTTTCTACACTTGAGACGACCTTTTTCGATCCCCATAACTTTATCAGAACCTCGAAGTAGCCGAATGTGACCCGACATTTGGAGTCTACAAGAACGTGTCTTGCCTGTAATCGGTGGGGTTTTGGCCGCATGGAGTTAATGTACGTGCTAATATTTCTTTAAATTCAGTTGAAGTTGCCTTGACCTTGGCGTCAAATTCAGCCCGTCCCCCAAACAGTGAAACGGACAAGTATGGTTTCCATGGCAACAGCCGCAACCTTAAAACGATTATGAAACGCATTATGATTTGTGACAGGCTATTTAATATTTACTCTTAGTTACACTATGATGCGTCAATACTTAAAAAATAATAGATTGCAAGAAAACAAAATTATATGAATTCTCCGTTACTATTTTTATGGGATGTTCTGCTGCTATATGCGATGCAGCACACAGGCAGCCGAACAAGAGCTCCATGCGACCACAACATCATTTTGCTTGTAGAGCTCACCACAGCAAGTACTTATCGACAGCCATGCTACAGTAAGAGCTTTCACTAATACAGCAAAAACCTGCAAAACCCCTTTTAATTATGATGGATGGGTGGGTAGCCCCAAAAAGCCATTATTCCAAAAACCACTAGAGGATTGGGCTGGTAGCGCTCAATCGTAGTGCCGAGTCAGCATGGAAGCGGGCTAAAATAGAATAACTGAACACAAGCGCGATTCTCGCGCGCGACTTAGGCGCGCCGCGTTTGCGGCGTACCAGTCGCCTGCGCATTGCGTTTTGCGTTTTGAATAACAAAACTGTCAGGTAATGTACAACAGCATGTATGCTAACTTCAAGATACTGTACATCTGCCGTAAGCGTATCAAGGTGAATTATACTGGGAGGACAGCTTTAGCTGGCTGAACAGCCTAACCCATTTTATTTCAGCGGCCGGGAGCCCCCCCCCCCACTTTAACCCTTTCGCTACCAGAGATTTTTAGTAGGTCCGCTCCGGACCCATATGACAGCCAATCATCTTGGGGTCGACTTAATACATTAGCCAATCGCGAAACATTTTGCTTCCACGTGGACCTTATTTTTGCCCGCGGAGTAACTTACGGTACTACATCAGACGTAAAATTTCTAGATGATCGCCGGCGCTAGTGCATGCTCTTACTGCTACAACTCGTCGTGCAAATGGGGCCCCTACGGCTTGATCATCATCTGCAATATGAATTGAATGATATCAAACGGTTGCACGCCTCTACGCATGGCGAGGGCCCTCTTCCAGCTCATTTTTACCACTATAATAAGAATGTCCGCACTTGTTAGTTGGCACGAATATACCCCGCTGTGTGTGGAGGCGAAGGTTGGGATGTTGTATAATCTAGCTATGTACTACGCCTCCATTGATACTGTGTCTACTCGAGCAGTAGATAGCTCACCTAAATGTTGTGCGTATGTGTTTTGATCCTTGTCATGGGCGTGTGCTACATTACATGCATATGTAGGTAAAGCTGCCTAAGGATGCAGCAAGCGGTCTATCAAGCAGTGACCACCATTAGTCCGGCGAGCTTATAGCAATGTCTAGTTCACCACGACAGCTCGGTATTCCACCGCGCCGTGTCGTGCAGGACCGGCTGAGATAAAGAAAATGTGGATATTTACGTGTTCAGGTACGTATTGATGATATTGCATTGTAGGTAGGAGGCTGGTTACTAGCGTTGTATGGCTTGACAGTCGCTAGCTACTGGCAGGACATCGGCATCGAGCCTACCCTTTCCAATGATAGATGTATCAGCAGCTCTACACCTTGACCCACTACCATTTTAGTAAGATAGTGTGTGGCCTTTACTACTAGAGCCGTTGTACAACGTATTTCTTGCTCTTACACGTAGATTACCATGCGAATGTGATGCGCTGTCCTTTGCTGCTGCAGCTTCCGGCGAGGAAAAAGGCTAAGGAATTTGAATACACGCTTCTCAATAAACCCTCGTTGTGGGTGATAACCTCGCAGGGGTAGAACTGCCCAGCGTGGAGCCGCTCGGATGGCATGGGGTACTTTGAGTATGTGAATCTGGCGTGTATGACGCCCGCGCATCTATTTCATGTTACCAAAAAGACTTGAAATTTCAGGTATGTTTGCTCCCAAACTAATGTTGCGTTCACGGTACTGCGCGAATTAGAGGTCCGCAGCGGTCCTACTAATCTTGGTGAGCTGCATTCCCAAAACCCTCCGACGTATTTTTGTCCAATCAACAGTATATGTACCTGCTCTAATAGGACCGCAGCAGACCTATTAGATCATCGGGCTGGGCTGGTAGTGAAAGGGTTAATTGGCCAATGTCGCCTGAGTCCATAGTCCACAGATTATGGCTACCGAAACATCACAAAGTTTGTACATCTCGTGGCTGGTTGTTTCCGGAATGTCGACCGTATCCGTAGTGTGTACCACACACTTTAGTGATCAATTCTTGAATGAAATTTGGATAGCTGTATTTTCTCATTGTAAGCTAACATTTACTATGAAATAGCAACTAACGAATTGCTCTCTTTCCTGCGCCTGTTTCGGCTTTGGTTTTGTTTTGGCCGCTCTAAGTTGACTAAAGCCAATGAATCCTTGTGTGAATTTGTATAGCTGGAATGCATGAACTCAGCGCGGTCGGCCGGGGGCGAAGCCCCCGGCCGAGCGCACCATTAAGTTCTTTTGCACGGTAACTTCGCAATTTATTCAGAAAGACGCTACATCAGGGTTTGGAACCTGCCATCAATTTCATGTTACATTATTATCGCCTTATATATTTATCGATAGACACACAAGGAAGTTTACACTGTCCTCCCAGACCAAAGCTTCGCCTCTAGTTTCCAGAAGATGTTGAGGAGAGTTCTGAAAGAACTTGACTTGGTGCGGCGCGTCTCGAGCCATCAGAACTTCTCCTACGATTCTTCTCATTCTTCAGTGTGCTCGGTTGCCGCGGTAGCCCCCACCCTCCGCGGGCTCATACTCGCTGCCGTGACACCGAGCGCGCTGTTACCAACCAATCTACCAATCTACAGATCAACCATGCAACCAATCAATGCGGCGTGCTCGGTTGCTGCGGTGGCCCCACCCTCCGCGGGCTCATACTCGCTGCCGCGGGACCGAGCGCACTGCTACCATAACGCTACCTGTTCATCAATCTTACGGAACTAACTGTTGTGTGCATATTTTATTTCCTAGTTACGACATGGTACCGTGCTGCGGTGACGTCAGCTGACGATCCGTTAACGCGGGGCACCGCGATCCCGAAGCTATGCCCAAATGTATCAAAGTGTCGAGGGTGAATGCCGCGTTGGATGCCGCGCGGCGCTGATTGAGTATGCGGGGAACCGCGATCCAGAAGCTATGCCCAAATGCATCGAAGTGTCGAGGGTGAATGCCACGTTGGATGCCGCGCGGCGCTGATGGAGTATGCGGGGGCACCGTGATACCAGAGCTATGCCTGATTTGTTGGAGTTTTGTAGATAGTTGATCAGACAACCAACAACTACAATTAAGGCACTCTTAACAAGCAACTAAACTTCGTACACGACCAGGTGGCTTCGCGTGTAGTACGACGACACCACTATAGATCTTGATGGTAGAGCACGAATAGGTACACGTACGTAAGCATTCGATTTACATTCAAGCCCATAGTCTAACATCGGATACGTACGGTATACGTCTCACGTATTGTACCATAGAAATCACTGAAATAAGGTAAGATATCATTTAAGCCTCCATCCTGTAATAATTTGTAATAAAACTTGTGTAAATCAGTCGATTTGTGTTTTTGATGAACAATATTAGATTTATAAGACCATTACACTTGAAAATTGTATTGGTTCAGTACCTACTTTTTGTGTGGACCACATATTCCACGTCTCGAATTAATCCCTATTGGGCTTCTCGTACTACAAAGTAGCACTACAGGGTTTTACTCCAAAATCCTCCTATCCCAGCCTTCGCGGAGCCCTAGTATCATCATTGTTGTCTAGAGCAAACTGGCAGCCGCAGCACCGATCATCGCAGCGGCCAGCGCAGCGAGGCGGGTAGTCGAAGACGCATTCGAGTCGACATTGCCGGTCGTCGACCCGGCCGTGCCCGAAGTCGACGACGACGCGCAGGCGCTCGACACGCACGATGGCTCGCGAGCAGGAACGCTCGACTCGTCGCAGGTGAGCGACCCCGTGGAGTCGTGCTTGTTGGACGCGTTGGGCATCGAGATGCGGCTGGCCTCTTGGCCCTCGTAGGTGGTGGCCGTGACCTGCTGCGCGCTGATGCAGATGGTGCCGGTGCCCTGCGTCTCCAGCTCGAGCTCCGCCACCGACACGCTGTCGACGATGAACTGGAGCTTTGACGTGCCGGCCGCCTCTAGGTGCAGCTGGCGCGCGCTCACGTCGCTGCTGGCCGCCGACACGTACACGGCACTGGAGCCGCTCGCCTCCACCTGCAGCTCCGCGGTGGTGCTTTTTGAAGCCAGAACGCCATCCTCGACCACCACCTGGGCCGACCGCTGACTCTTGACATCCGTCACGACGCCGGTGGACGCCAGGAAGATCTCTGTGAGCAGGTATCCGCTGAGCGTTGTTGCGGTGGACGTGCTGTTGCCGATACGGACATTCAGCTCTCCGTCCGTGTCGTTCGTGTCATCGGCGTCATTGTCATTTGTGTCGTCGTTGGTGACAGTCACAGCGTCGACCACCGTTTGCGAGTCGCCCGACACGTTCACGTAGCCGAGCACGCCGCTCGGCAGGCCGCTGACGTAGCTCACGTACACGCGGCCGGCAAGGTCCAGGTCGATGGAGTCAATGGTATCGGCGGAGCTGGCCGCATTTAGCGTCCACTGCTTGACGAAGGCCACGTTCTCCGAGGTGGAGGTGGCGGCTTCGGTGGCTGCAGAGGTGACGGTGAACTCGGCGGAGGCGCGCGCAGTCATGGAAGCCGCGGCGAGGAGAAGAGCTTGGATGTTCATAGCGAAGTTGAGTTTGTTGCTTTGGAGTGGACTTGCTGGGTAGCTGAGGTTTTCAAGAATGAGGATGACCAACGTCGCGCCGATAACGTCGCGAGTGCGGTGTACAGCGGATAGATGTAGCTGTCGAAACACCACAGTGTACGACGACGAGGACTGCAGCCATTCTGCGGGTTGCTGCGACAGCCGACAAGCAAATAGGTTCGTCGTGAGCTTCGGCTTTGCCATGTCGGGCCGGTGGTGCTGCAGAACAATTCAACGTGATGCAAATCGGACCGAGTGCAGCAGTGGATTTCCACCGTGGAAAACCTGGTCGTTTGTGGCAAACCCGTGGTGCAACAAGTGTTCATAAGATGAACGGTTCAATCTCGCGATTGGAGATTAATTAATCTCCTGAAATTGAAGCCGAATGGCTACACTTTCTTACTGGTTGTTGAAGTTGGTTGGTTGATTCAGTGCACACCATCGCCGGCAAAATGGACAGAAGCGATTCTAGGCCGTTGGACTGCCCTCGGTTATCCAATGCGATAAAGATCGAGCACAGCATGAACATGCATCTACATTCGCTGTGAAGAAGGAGGCTCCGCGTCACTTGTAGCGCGTTCAAGGCACACTGCGACGCACAAGAGCAGAGAAGATCATCGTCTGCCTCAAGATTCATTGCTCATTCACACGATTCTAGGGTCGTGTGCCTTGAATTTGTGCCATATCGGTGGCGCGTTTGGGGTGGTAGTATGGCCATCAGTTACCAGCGCGCTCAAGAGCACACAATCCGGGGCCAGCGGAAATACGTGCTGCCGCTGAAGTGTAACCTGCACGCCGCTCCTTACTGAGGTGTTAACTGTAACAGCACGCAATCCAGACGGTAAAATCACCGCTACACTCAGAGATATCCAACATAATCTGCATAAATAAATGTATTTCAATATGAGAATTGATGGATGTAGTTTAAACCGACCTATCTGGTTCGTTGTCCGTTACAGCTTCAAGTACGTCAGAGGGTCGCTCGAGCATTTTCACTTCGTCATGGGCTCTTCTAGACGGTGGGCGGCGTCTTCAGGCTCGTCCTGCTCAAGTTACAGCTCTTCACGGCAGCGCTATGACGAGCGCGAGGGGGCAGCGACTAACGCGAGGCGGAGTCGCCAAGGCTCCGAGCACCGTTCAGTTAAGGACGAGCGAGAGGTGGCGAGGCGTGTGCTGGAAGACCTCGAGTCGCTGTACTTTGACGGAAGCGGCGACGACGACAGTGGAGAAGAAGACGAAGATGATTTCGACTCGAGCTCGGAGTGGGGGTCGGAGACGTCGTCGCACAGCTCAAGTGGGAAACGAAAGGCAGGCGGAATGACCCTCGAAGAACTGACTGTCGCTCTGAACGCTGCGATCGAGTACCACCGGCCAGCCACATTGAAATTAACTACTCCAGTGCAGGAAGCAGATCGCGAGATCGGTGAACGACTTGGCCACAGTTTCGGCAAACGCCACCAGCGACCGCGTTCTCGCCGCCAAGAGGAAGAGGCGTCGATAGCGTCAACTCCTAGCGGGGAGTCGAGTTTCGAGTTTTTCCAGGATATGCTGGAGAGGAAGCAACGGGAGTTCTACGCTATGAAAACTGCACCAGCATCCGAAGAAGAGGTGATTGAAGACAGACCATCGCAAGGGTATGCCCGGTGCCATAATTCTGTCACTTCGACGCGGGAGAAACAGACCACAGCACTCGTGCGTGATCAGGCGACAGAGACGGAGCAGTTCTTTCAATACCCAAGGTTTGATGCCTCGTTTGGAGTCCAGACGCCACTGCACTCGCCTCCAAGGAGTGTCTGTCTTCGAAGTACGCAGTCTGCAAACGAATTGCCGGTTGCAGTTGGTCCCACGCTAGCTGACCTCGCTGCAAGTCATCGAAGAAGGGAAAGAGATCGACAGTCGAGCCGACCTCCACTACGGCCGGAATCATCATGGAGCTCATCTTCATCCTCGGTTGCCCCTGATCAAAGAGCGTTGCAATCGTATTCAAGCAAACAAAGTAGCGCCAAGAGTAGCAGCAACAGCAGCAGCTCATTCAGCAGCTCTGGCATCAGTAGCAGAGCTAGCAACAAGAGCAGCAGAAGCGATCGAAGTAGTAAAAGCAGCCGCAGCTGTGGGAGGAGTAGCCAACCGGAAAGTTTGATGAGCAGATCCAGCAAAAGCGAAAGCCAAGTCAACCAGATCCGGAAAAAGTTGGACGAGCCGCAACAGTTAGTCCTGGAGCCAACGACACAGCTCGATGCGTACCAGCCCACGAAAGCGACCGAGATCCAGATCGACAGAGCATCCCCAGATTCACCGCGCATTCCGAGCAGCCCCGCACTCGTCAACTGGGAGCTCGATCTCTCGAACTTTGTACTGTGAACACTGAGCGATACCTTTTTTCTTACGAGTTAGCTGGAATAAGTTGGACAACGGGATCAATAATGCGAGCGATGATGTGGCAACTATGACTCGCATCGCCTCGACTGATTCTGGGAGCGTCTTGTTGCTAAAGTCAACAACAAACACTGAGCTCGCACTGCCGAGGAGCATCATAGTGGCGGTAAGGTTTTAAACAGGTCTTATGCAGGTCTGGTCCTGTTTTGGTCCTACGACATCTAAACGAGACCAAACGGAAAATCAGTCGTTTGGATGCCGAGACCCAAATGGTATCACTACGGAACACGCTAATTTTAGACCCTCTTCACTTTGATATATTGTTTCGTGATACTTAGTTGTAGTAGTAGATGGTATAGCTTAGTATTTTGGGGCTAGTGGACTTAGAGTACTGCTGGGGATTATAATATGGCTCACAACATGTCTGAAATTTCGGCACATGTCCGTGTGGTAGACGAATATTGCATAACAACAACGGAAACGGTGTACTAAAGGTATAATTGGTCAATATAGCTTCAGCTCGCGGTGCCCGGGTAACTTCAACTCGAGGTGGCAGGGCAACTTGAACTCGGGGTGGCAGGGGTGATCATGGAGGTCTAGCATCGACGCGTTCCCAGGAAGTGGATAGACCAAGTCGGACGGCCCGGGCGAGCGACGTACAAACCGTGTAACGGGGTTACACGCACAAGTGGCTACAGCCACTTGTAACCCTAACAGACGCGATGTCTGTTAAAGGTACAAACACTTCCTCGGCCTTGATGTATGTTACATCAAGTGCCACATTCATTTACGACCACCACGACGGGTGGTCCATAGACATTTAGGATTCCTATTGGTTGAAAGCAGCATCTTTTAACCAATGAGCGACATGCATAGCAAAGGAATTCTGCCAACCAGCCGTTGGCAGACTCCCAACTTAGAATATTACATTTAGAGGAAGGCAGAAACATAAAACAAAAATAACAGTTCTCATCTTAACCCAAAAACATTATTTGGATCGTTCATTTAGATTAATCTATACTCGGAGGCCCGAGTATAATTAACTCTAGTTTAAACTAAGCTACGCTTCCTCATACACGAGCGCACACGTGTAAGCTGTTGCAGTGAGCCAAGGTAGGCCCACTACACCTGGTAGCACTTGTTGGTCCGTCCAACGACCGACTAAGTTGAGTTCGTACGTCACCGCACGAACACGGAGCCGAGAACCTTCCCATGGATACCGAAGTGTCCATGGAAAGCTCCACGACGCCTGCAACCCATGTTGCACGCGCTGACTGTCCCCACCTGTCAGACCCAGAGTGGGAAGCCCTCCAACGACTGTCAACAGTCATTGGTGAGGCGGCTGTAGCTACGATGCTGCGTACGCTAACGCCGACAGAGCAACACGGTGTTGCTCTGGGCTTCATCATGAGGGAGCAGCGAGATGCTGCTGCCAATACCGCGGTGTCGTCGGGGACGACACCTCGTCCACAGTCGCTGAAGCTCAATGTGAGCAACTACGTCGGAAGAGAGGGTGAACCTCTCCTCCGTTGGCTTGTCGAACTCAACACTGCCATCGCGGCCCGACGTATCGTCGACCCGTTGTCGAAGGTCGCGTTCGCCATGTCATGTCTTGGCGGACGTGCAAGGAGCTGGGCGTATGGACGCCGGCTCTCCGACCCTACGTGCTTCTGTAACGGGGTTACACGCACAAGTGGCTACAGCCACTTGTAACTCTAACAGACACGATGTCTGTTAAAGGTTCAAACACTTCCTCGGTCTTGATGTATGTTACATTAAGTGCCACATTCATTTACGACCACCACGACGGGTGGTCCATAGACATTTAGGATTCCTATTGGTTGAAAGCAGCATCTTTTAACCAATGAGCGACATGCATAGCAAAGGAATTCTGCCAACCAGCCGTTGGCAGATTCCCAACTTAGAATATTACATTTAGAGGAAGTCAGAAACATAAAACAAAAATAACAGTTCTCATTTTAACCCAAAAACATTATTTGGATCGTTTATTTAGATTAATCTATACTCGGAGGCCCGAGTATAATTAACTCTAGTTTAAACTAAGCTACGCTTCCTCATACACGAGCGCACACGTGTAAGCTGTTGTAGTGAGCCAAGGTAGGCCCACTACACCTGGTAGCACTTAGTAGTCCGTCCAACGACCGACTAAGTTGAGTTCGTACGTCACCGCACGAACACGGAGCCGAGAACCTTCCCATGGATACCGAAGTGTCTATGGAAAGCTCCACGACGCCTGCAACCCATGTTGCACGCGCTGACTGTCCCCACCTGTCAGACCCAGAGTGGGAAGCCCTCCAACGACTGTCAACAGTCATTGGTGAAGCGGCTGTAGCTACGATGCTGCGTACGCTAACGCCGACAGAGCAACACGGTGTTGCTCTGGGCTTCATCATGAGGGAGCAGCAAGATGCTGCTGCCAATACCGCGGTGTCGTCGGGGACGACACCTCGCCCACAGTCGCTGAAGCTCAATGTGAGCAACTACGTCGGAAGAGAGGGCGAACCTCTCCTCCGTTGGCTTGTCGAACTCGACACTGCCATCGCGGCTCGACGTATCGTCGACCCGTTGTCGAAGGTCGCGTTCGCCATGTCATGTCTTGGCGGACGTGCAAGGAGCTGGGCGTATGGACGCCGGCTCTCCGACCCTACGTGCTTCAGCACGTACGAAGGCTTCAAGGAGGAGCTCAGACAGGCGTTTGAGCCCCCGCAGAATGAGTTCCGGTCGAGGGCAGAGTTCCTCGACCTGCAGCAGGGTAAGCATGATGTTCATGCTTACGCCCAGAGAGCGCGGTACTTGGTCTCGAACATCGTGACCAACCCGATCGACGAGGCGACTAAGGTCGTCACGTTCATGAAGGGACTGAGAGATGGGCCTGTGAAGACCTATCTCTTCCGCGAGTACCCGGGTACTCTCGAAGCTGTCATCACGCTTGCGATGCAGGAAGAGTTTAGCCTGCGACAGGCTAAACTGCACGCGCATGTACCGAGGCCGCAACCGCGCCCGGTAGTGAGAACGGGAGGTCCGGAACCGATGGACCTCTCGAGCGCTGCCACTGCTGGCCCCAGCAGCGGCAAGGAAGTAATGTGCGGTGCTACCGATGCGGTAGGATCGGTCACTTTGCTAGAGAGTGCACGGCACCCGTGCACCAGCAAGGTGGCTATCGCGGCGATGCTGGGCATCGTCGCAGCCGAACAAAAACGCTGGACGCCAGTAGGCGCGGGGCGCCCTACTGGTAATGCAGTTCCGCGTGTCAACCTAGGACACGCGACACTGAGGACTGCAGCCCCCAGTGAGGATCACTCTCACTGCAAGAAGCAAGATGACAAGGCTGATCTTGTCATCCTGAAGGTGAAGTCGATGAGAGCAAGCGGCTCTCGTCGTGCGTTGGTAGATTCTGGCGCGTCGAAGAACTTTATTCGACTGCGAAGTCTATCAATGCTTGACTTCGAGGATTTAAAGATACCTCGAAGTATGTTGGAAGTACGCTTGGCGACAGGTGTCGTCGTGAAGACCGAGAAGCGCATGGTACGCGTGCGCTTCACGTACAAGGGTCGAGTGTTCGTCGAAACCTTCATCGTCCTGGATCTGGACGATAAGTTCGACATGGTATTGGGCATGCCGTGGCTTGCACGGCATGATCCGGTAATCGATTGGGAGAAGCGCACTTTAGTGCGCTTCGGTCGCGACGGTGGAACAGAGAGCGATGGCCCTGTTTCCACCACACACGCACCAGTAGGTGCGCGCGAATCTCTAGTCGAGACAGCGCCTAATGCCGCTGTCCCGGAACGCCCTGGACGCGCACGGGCGCGCGCGCGAGACCAGATAGCGTCGGCGTCACCGCCGACGGCTAGTGAAGAAAATGTGTTGACTTCGGAAGTCAACACCCGCTTTTAGCGAATCAAAGAAGTCTCCGGCCTCGAGCGGCGCGGATGACACAAGCGAGTCACGCGCGTCAGCCGTGGAGACTGACGCGAACCTGATTGGATCGGTTTTGGCCCGTAATGGGAGCCAAGGTGACGTGACGCCGTCGACTCCGGGACTCGATGGCTTGGATGAATTCTATTCGTCGGCTCAGGAGCCGACGCACCCTCCGTAATGGGGTCTCCGCCAATAGAAGGCGTCGAGGTATTGAAGTCGCGTCGGTTCCGGGAACCGACGCTGCGAAAGACATTTCGCGTCGACTCCGGGAGTCGACGCACCCTTTGTAATTGAGGACTTCGCCAATGATAGGCGTCGAGGTGATGATGGCGTGTCGGTTCCGGGAACCGACGCTGCAGGCGGTGCGGACGGTTGCAAACGTCCCGCACCGGAAAACTTGCATGCTGTCGTGCAGCCGGGCTGCACGACGAAGCGCCGCGCGACCAAGCCGGGCTTGAAGTCGCTCGCCCGCGGGAGGTACCCGCCGGCGAAATTAAGAAAGAACACCCGTCCATGGCTGGGCCTGGACGAGGTCAAGACCATGCGGAGCCGGGCTCCGCAAGTCAAGAAGACGGCGCATGCGAAGGTCGCTGCGCAAGTCTCGGCCCGGGGCCGAGACGCTACAAGAGATGTCTGCCGGGCAGACGAAGGCTGAAAAGCCGAACGTCGAGACGTTGAACGTCTTGACGCGTACCTGTGCCGGGTTCCGGCACAGGGAGATGACTCTCGCTAATCCTCCGACGCAAGCGTCAGAGTTGACTTCGCTTCCAGTCATGAGCTGGAAGCGCTTCGCGCGTGACTTGCACGATGGACGCATCGAGCAAATATGCATTCTCTCGGACGCCGAGAGAACGAAGAGCGAGAATGAGGAACTGAGGCAGTTCTTCATGGAGAGCACCACTGAGAGTGAAGACACTCTCAGTGCCAAGACGAAGAAAGAACGCTTTGAAGAACAGAGCTGGGACTCGCTGAAGGCGAGTCCCTACTATGAGATTCTACGGGAGTACGCGGACGTACTTCCGGAAGAGATCCCTGCGGAGCTTCCGCAGGACAAGGGCATTCAGCACGAGATTGATCTCGTGCCGGGCACGAAATACTGTGTCACGCGGCAGTGGCCACTGCCGCGAGAGCAGGTCAAGGCGATCGACGACTTCTTCGAAAGTCGTCGCAAAGCTGGACAAGTGCGGGAATCGAAGTCCCCGCACAGTGCTCCGACGTTCTGTGTCAAGAAGCCACAGGGCGGCTGGCGCATCGTTCATGCGTACAATAAGCTGAACGATGCGACGATACCGGCGCAGACACCGATACCGCGAAAGATGTTATCATCGATTCGATGGCCAGGAGCACTGTCTACAGTGCTCTTGATCTGCGCGATGGGTTCTATCAGATCCTAATGCGTGAGAGCGATATCCCTCTCACGGCTGTGAGCACGCCGAGTGGCATGCTCTGGGAGTGGCTAGTGATGCCGCAGGGTCTGAAGAACGCCCCTGCGACCTTCAACAGGTGCGTGACGCACTTGTTGCGCTCGGTGCGCGACTTCGCACCGAGCTACTTCGATGACGTGTTCGTCCACAGCCGTGCTGCGGACGGGATGAGCGACGTTGAGATGCACAAGGTGCATCTCCGGAAGCTGCTTGCGCTCATGCGCAAGCACAAGCTCTACGCGAACCTGAAGAAGTGCATCTTCGGGGCGAGCGAGATACCCGTGCTCGGGTGTCTCGTTGGGAAGAACGGTGTCCGCCCTGACCCTGAAAAGGTCAGAGTGATCAATGAGTGGCCGACGCCGACGAGCGTCAAGGAACTGCGGCAGTTCCTTGGCGGCCACGTACTTGTGCAAGTACGTGAAGGACTACGCGGGCGTGATACGCCCGCTGTCACAGCTCCTGAAGAAGGACGCCGAGTGGATTTGGTCTGCTGAATATCAGCAGGCCTTCAATGCAGTCAAGCAGGGCTTGACTGAGGCTCCGATCTTGGCGGTGGCCGACCAAGATCGCCCATTCCACGTTGTGTGTGATGCATCCGATTTCGCGATCGGATGTGCGTTGATGCAGCACGATCACGAGGGCCGTGATCGTGTTGTCTACTATCAGTCGCATCAGCTGAAGCCAGCTGAGCGCAATTACCCGGTGCATGACAAGGAGCTCCTTGCCATGAAGTATGCACTTGCGAAGTTCCGAGTGTATCTACTCGGAAGTAAACCGTTCGTGGTCTATACAGACCACGCGTCGCTGCGGACGGCTGTCAAGTCGCCACACATCTCGCAACGTATGGCGAGATGGCTTTCGTTCTTTGCGGAATACAACTTCCGGGTTGAGTACAAACCCGGAAGGCTCAATGTGGTGGCCGACGCGTTATCGCGTCGACCTGACTACGCTACGAATGAAGTCGACGTCAATGCCATTGACGCCATGCGATCGAGCACTCCCACGTCGTCGCTCCTCGACGACGTGAAGGCCGCGTACGCGCACGACGCGGACGCGAAGCTCTTGCTGGCCTATGGCTCAGTGCCTTCTGACGAAGCTCGTCAGAAGTTGCCAAGACATCTTCGTGCTCGTACACACCGTTACCGGGTGCACGAGGGGTTGCTACTCTACAGCGCAGTCAACGACAACGCGGACCGCGTTGTCGTTCCCAATGATCATGACCTGCGACTCAGGATCATGTACGAGTATCATGATGCACCGGCTGCGGGGCATCCAGGCCGTGAGAAGACGTATCTTCTTCTCACGAGGGACTTCTACTGGGCCCACCAGTACAAGTGGGTGCGCAAGTACGTCCGTGCTTGCGAGGTGTGTCAACGTGTGAAGCCTGCGCCGTTCGCGCAGGCTCCTTTGCAGTCACTGCCGACTCCGTCGGAGTGTTGGCAGTCCATGTCCTTGGACTTTGTGTTTGGTCTTCCCCGGATAGCCAGGGAACACGGGCGTTGTGGTCTTTGTTGACCGCTTCAGCAAGATGGTACATCTTGCTGCAGTACCCGCCGAAGTGACTGCGAAACAGACGGCACGTCTGTTCGTTGACATGGTGTTCAGACACCATGGCATGCCGATGGACATCGTGTCCGATCGAGACCCGCGCTTCACCGCGCACCTGTGGCAAGAAGTGTTCACACTTCTTGGCAGTCAGCTCTCGATGTCGACTGCGGATCATCCGCAGACGGACGGACAGACCGAGCGCGTGAATCGCGTGCTCGTGGATGTACGCAAGAGCTACGCCCACTCGTTCCAACACTGGAGCGAGTGTCTGCCGATGGCGGAGTTCGCCATCAACAACTCGGTGCATGCCTCGACCGGGCATACACCGTTCTACGTGAATGCCTTGAGGCACCCACGCCTCCTGAGCTTACTCGGGATGCTGGCTCCTTCCTTAAGTGGGGAGGATCTACGACTGCAACACAGCAGCCGCAGAATGCCGCTGACACCTGCACGGTGTCAGCCGCAACAACGCGAAAGAAGACGAATACCTCGTCTGTGCAGGGCACAGACGCAACCAAGCAGAAGAAGACCGCGTCTGTGCAGGGCACAGATGCAACCAAGAAGAAGAAGACCGCGTCTGTGCAGGGCACAGACGCACACAAGCAGAAGAAGAACGTGTCTGTGCGAGGCACAGACACCACATCTACAAACGCAGAGGCCGGGCCTACTGCTGGAAGCGAGCTGAACGAGTTCAGCTCGGACGCAATGAACTTCGTGCAGCGCAGACAAGCCGTCATTCGGTTTGTCCAGGACGCTATTGCAGCTTCTGTCGATCGACAGAAGCTGAACGCAGACAATGTTGGCAGGGGCAACACAAATGAATTCAAGAAGGGTTCATTGGTTTTGTTAGCTACTCAAAACCTGCCTAAACATGCAGTTTCCGACTTCGGAGCGAGTAAGCTCGCTCCGCGCTTCATTGGGCCGTTCACAGTGTTGGCACGGCATGGGAATGCTTACACGCTAGACATTCCGTCTAGCATGCGCCTCCACCCGACCTTTTACGTCGGGCGGCTGAAGCCATACCAGCAGCACGAGCCAGCTAGCTCGGCCGGCGCGAAGCGGAAGCCGAACCTTTCTCCAGCGCGTCAACGCGCTGGACCAAGCGCACGACGCGACCCCCAACGTCGACGGAGACGTCGGACGCGGTCTGCGCGGCCTGAGCGACTTGAGCCCTCAGGTTCGCCATCTCTTGCCTCAGAGCAGCGAAGTCACTGCTCTGAAGCCGCTCCACAGCGGCAACCCGGTCTTCGAGGGACGGAGGCCCAAGGTCAACCCCAGGTTGACCATACTCGGGGCGTGTTCCCACCACCGCCGCCTCCGATCCGTGACGCCCACGGCTCAACACGTTGGATTGTTGAGCGTATTGTCGACCATAGTATCCCGAAAACAAACCGTCACCCGGTTCGTTATCGTATTCGTTGGAGAGGGTTTCCGCCCCACCAAGATACATGGGAGCCGCGGAACGTCCTGCTGCAGGACGTTCCGGAAATGGTGAGGGCGTACGAAGCCCACCACGCACTGCCGGCGCGAAGGTAGTGCGAGCGCTGTGGTCACCCCCAGCGCTCGAAGCACCACGCTCGTCGCGTTCCTCACGTGCCATGAACTTGGCACGGAGATCCTTGAGGCTCGCAGGTACACGAATCGACGTGTACCCGTTCAGGTCGCGGTCGCTTAAGCGCGCCGCACCCGGAAGACACAACATGCACTGCTGGCCTTCGGGCACAGCGCACGGAACACCAGCATCCACAGAAGATCTGTGGAGCTGCTCCAATCTCCCACGCGTCGAGAACGTCTCGAAGCGCTCACGGGCATGGTTAACCCGCTCGCGGTAAGCTGCCGGATTCTTGTTGAAGTTATCAACAAAGGCATTCCAACTTTGACAAAGTACCTGCCATTCGGGCACTTTGCTGCGAGAAGAGGTCTTCTTGCTGGAGTAATATCGGAGCTCATGGAAGAGTCCGATATAGTAGTCGCGCCTTTGATCCGTCATCGGATCAAAGTGCTGGCCCTCCGCCACCTCATCGTCCTCGATCGCGCTGCATACGTACAGCGGGATAGTGTTCGGGGCACCGAGTTGCCCACCCGCGCCGCGATGTCTGCCACAGACGGCATCCATGGATCACGCGCTGCATGAGCAGCGCGTGGAGAGCTTGAAGGCGCCGCATCGCGCGGCGAGCTCAAGGCTCCAGCAGCAGAGAGCGGAGTCTCCTTTGCGCTACGCGAACGCTTCGAGCTCGAAGCGTCCGAATCGTCTTCTTCACGAGGGCGTCTCCACCCCGCGTGCGGGTCGAGACAAACGCGGTCAAACGACACCATGCGCCAGCTGGGGGAGGCATCGCCCACCACCAAGTCCACCTCGTCCTCGCTATAGTCAACGGCATCGTTGACTATCGAAGAGCCCTGAAGGACGATCTTCGGCTCGGCTGCGGCTTTGGCAGCGCGAGCGTCCTGCTTCGCCTGCTGCCGCTCGAAGTACTCGGGGACAGAGAGATTTTCTGTTCCAGCGGCGGGCTTCTCCTCGGCGGCGGTCTTCTTCGGTGAGCTCATTGCGGAATGAGCTCGAGTTTTCCTCCTCCCAACGTGAAGAATTGACAAGTAGTCAATTGCCTGATTGACGTGCCGTGACCGGCGCGTCTAACCTTAAGGGGGGGATGGTATACGGGGTTACACGCACAAGTGGCTACAGCCACTTGTAACTCTAACAGACACGATGTCTGTTAAAGGTACAAACACTTCCTCGGCCTTGATGTATGTTACATCAAGTGCCACATTCATTTACGACCACCACGACGGGTGGTCCATAGACATTTAGGATTCCTATTGGTTGAAAGCAGCATCTTTTAACCAATGAGCGACATGCATAGCAAAGGAATTCTGCCAACCAGCCGTTGGCAGACTCCCAACTTAGAATATTACATTTAGAGGAAGGCAGAAACATAAAACAAAAATAACAGTTCTCATCTTAACCCAAAAACATTATTTGGATCGTTCATTTAGATTAATCTATACTCGGAGGCCCGAGTATAATTAACTCTAGTTTAAACTAAGCTACGCTTCCTCATACACGAGCGCACACGTGTAAGCTGTTGCAGTGAGCCAAGGTAGGCCCACTACAAACCGGGTTACCCGCAGCATGACTGACAATTAACGGTTGACAGCAGGTTGAAGGCTGACACGGTTTGCTGTTTATGCATTTTTTTTCCCTCCAATACATAATACATCCAATTTCCTGCAACTGCGTCACGTGAACCGGTGGGCCGATGAGGTAGCCGTTGGCAAACTGCGCAGCAATGGAGCCTGCCCTTCCAGCCGCCGACAGCATACCCATGCCAGTCGTGCGCACGTCCGTCGGGAATGACTCAGCGGACATGAGATCGATCGCGTTCCAACCGGCCGTGCTAAAGGCGTTGAACCCACTCGCCAGCAGTACGATGGCTGCTGCTCCCGAAGCGGAAGAATTCGCATAAGCGAAGCCAATAGCACAGCCAGCGGAGAGCAGCATGGGGATCGCGAGAATCCGACGTCCGCCATGGCGATCCATGAGCAAAGCGGTCATGATGTTCCCTGGAAGATTCGCAGCGGCGTAGATAAACGCGTTCGCGAACGGATCCTCGAGCCCGATGCGCTTGAAGAGCATCGTGATCCAAGTTGCGAGGCCGTACGACCCGAAGCTTAGGCAAAACCACGACAGCAGCAGCGAAATTGTCGTCCCGCGCAGCACCGGATCGAACAGCAGACCAAAAGCGGTCCATGTGATCGGCTCAACTTGGATCCCTACATTTGATGGGTGTGTTCCGCAGACATGAATTCCAGCGTTTTAGGGCCATTCCAGCGGATTTTTCGTAAACAGCGGATCGGTCAAAACTCGGCGTGTTCCGCATGCCGATTCCAGCGGATTTAGAGGCCAAATCCGCTACACGCTAAACGCCCGAATTTGGGCGTGGGGATGATTGATCCAGCGGATTGAGCGGCGGGGGCCTGTAATAGCACATATTACACCGATCACGAGACACGACGTACGATGTGAGCCGATGGCTAATCTGGTTTCGCTTTCGCTATTAGCGGGTGCATATAGATAAAAGGCTAAAAGAGCTCCTGGGGCCTGGTGTGGGTTCTGTGCCGGTGGCGCTAATGAACAGGGGACTACACGACCACTTCGCCTTCTCTGGCGGCGATGGTCATCAAATAGTCACGCCACATTGCCGTTGCAATCGAGTCACGCATCTGCTTCATGGTACTGTCGTCTGGGTCGATTGGTGTGGAGTCGCCTGCATCTTCATCTTCGACGTCTTCGTCTGCGCTGTCCTCCGGGCGCTCCTGCACATTGGCGAACTCATCGCGGTGTCGCCGGATGAAGTTGTGGACCGCAAAGGCACTCCGTATTAGGTCGATCTGCTCCTCAAGGGGATATGACGTCATAGCTCGCATTAAGGGAAACTTGTTCTTCACCAGCCCGTACGTTCGCTCGATGACGTTTCGAAGTGATGAATGTCGTAAGTTGAAAAGTTCCTCTTTATTCTGTGGTTTCTGAAGACCGTCTCCAAACTCCTTGAGGTGGTATCGGGTGCCTCGATAGGGAGTCAGCGTGTAGCTATTCAGTGCATATCCGGCGTCTCCCAGGTAGTACTTGCCTTTGTAGCGAATTAACCCTTTTGCGATGGTTCTGTGTAAAACATGGCTACCTAGCATGTTTTACAAAATCGACCCAATCAGAGTTTAGAATGATAATTTTAGCCAGTAAAGGTCGGGGCGGTAACCGTACTAAAACATGGCTAAGTAGCATGTTTTATATTAGGTACGATTAAAATCCAGTCTTATGTCCGATTTTGGTTTGCGGGTCTCGGCGTAAAACCATGCATCTAGTCATGTTTTACGGTTTTGTATCGGGAGGCTTCCATACAAATTCCAAGTATAAAAATCATCGCAAAAGGGTTAAAACACACACACGCTAAGAAGATATTCTCAGTACAACGCGTTCGTACCAATTACCTTTCGGGACATGAAGATCGTGGCCGATGGCATCCTTCAGTACACGGCCGTCATGCGCCGAACCTTCCAATCCTGGAAGGACATACACAAATTCCATATTGAAATTGCAGACACCAAGTACATTAGTGGAATGCACGCCCTTTCTGTTCCTGAATCGCGGGACAATCGATGCCGGTGGCACAACCGGGATGTGCGTTCCATCCAATGCTCCAATGCACTCATCGAAGTAGGGGGAAAACTTGGATGATTCCCGGATGGTAGATGGCGTGTCGGGACCAGGAAGACTGACGTATTCACTCCAACACGCATTAATTGCAGCTATCCCTTGCCGAACAATCCTTGATATTGTTCCAGGGCCATGTTGGAAACGGTCCTGAGCATCTCTATTGCTTTTTCCTGCCAAAATATACAGAAATATTAGTAGACGCTCACCTCCGCACACGTGCGATGTTGAGGGCAGCAAGTTTGTAGATTCCAATCGCTCAAGTAGCAACTTGAATGTACGAACGCTCATTTTGGCGACCCGTGAAAATCGTACTGGGCTTCTGCTGGTTAATAGCTCGTTGTAATACAGAACACTGGTTAGTTTGGAGTTATTGCATTCTTCCTTTGCATAATTGGAGATGATGTAAGGACCACACGACACCATCACACCCAAAGAAAGCATGATGTTAGCTTCTTCGTCGTCGCTATCGTCGGATCGCCAGGTCTCTAGAGCAGCCATCGTGTGAGTTGCTGGTAAATTGTTGACTGCAATAGCACACTACCGAAAGTGGTGACCGGTTCGACTGAGTGCACTAGTATGACCCTTAAGAACTGGCATAAAAATAACTCAACTCCAAAGTGCATTCGGTACCAAGGCTGCCGAAAGTGCTTCACCGCTCGGCTCATCAATGCCGTCCTCGACCAAGTCATCCGACTCGGTGCTTCTTATGAAGGCAACTTCAAGAAAGCGGTCTGGAATCGTATTGTCATGGTCTTTCAACAACGGACTACCTGAAGATCTAGCGCGTACTCGTAAGCAGCTTCAAAGCAAGCTGAATGAGCTGAAAAAGAAGTACAGGATCTACTCAGCAATGAAGGCTAACAGCGGCTTCGGATGGGATCCTACTACTGGCGCACCCACAGCCCCAGACGCCGTGTGGCAGGATTTGATCGACGCGCACCCCCAAGCTCGGGAGTTCCAAACGCGCCCATTGTTCATGTACGCCGAGCTGGACCAGATTCTATCACGAACGGCTGCAACAGGCTCCTATGTGGTGTACCTTAAGTCGAGATGGCGCGGCGGAAAAAACGCCAGGTACACGACGAAGGACCACTGGTGATCGCATGAGCGAGTCGTTACGGCAGATGTCCTCGCGACGGACGAATTGTGCAGATACCTCGGGGTCCAAGTTGGCAGCCGGCCGTCTGCGGAAAAGGCCTGGTCCCTAGCGAGGAAGCAACTGGAAACTCGAATTCGACTCGCAAGCCAAAAGACGCTCACCGTCGCTCAACGGGCCAGTGTCGTTGCGGTGGTAATCGTCCCGAAGCTTCTATATGTCGGTCGTCACTGTTGGCCAAGCGCAGATACTACGTCGGTCTTGTCCAAGTGTATTCGGAACTACGTGTGGCATGGTCAATTCGTAGATCACGTCGCGAACTCGAAGGGCTGGCTGGCGGCAAACATCACGACGCTCCGGGGCGAAGAAGGAGGTCTAAGTTTTCCTGATCTACGGGCTGAACTCATGGCTATGGCGGCTATGATGGTGAGCGAGTGGGCACTCACCAGTTCCCTGGTGGAGCACCTCGTCGGGGACATCCTCTTTCACGATCGGTCTCCAAGACCTGCCCCAATGCTATTTATCACGCCGTCCTACCGAGGAGGACGGGCGCTGAGCCTTGGCGCTGGCCAAAACGCATGGAGAGTAGGAGTGGCCATGGTCCATTCGGCAGGGCTTCCCGAGTCGTCTGGTGAACACGAACGCGTGGTGCACGAGCTATATGATGTCGTTCACGAGGTGCTCCAATCATCACTGGAATGGACCGACAACAAGTGCTCGCTCAACCTCATGGGCTTACTAGGCGGAGAGACGATAGCCCAACGCACGACCCTACGGCAGAGCTTTGGTACCCCTTGTCTCGAGTGGTTGCCTTATGCCGAGATCCGCTACCTTTTCCAGTGGACGCTGCCACCCGGTCACGCAGGAAGCGCTCTTGACAGCAGCATGACTACCGCCGGTCGCCTTGTGCGCGATGTCTTTACGTGGGAATATGTTCGCAGTGGCCGGCTGATTCTCTGCAAAAAACCGAAGGTCCAAGAGGAACAGGTCCGGACACTCTTACTGCACCTGCTCGCTCACTACCCCGAAATGGCGTTCACCACTCCCGATGGAGAGTTACGGCTTCACGCGGTGCCGACTAATCACCCACTGACAGTTCGCGTCCGGCCCGATTCGTCCCGCTTCGCTACCGAGCTGGAATTCCGTGTCCAGAGTTCTCCTTTAACTCCGCCAACAGCATGCCACGTGATGTCGGCCTCAGAGGTGGTGTTCGCATTAAACACATTTGCGGAGCCCGAGGTACATGTCCGCAACATTCACCCGCACCCGGCACTCGGCAGGATGGTGTGTCTGTGGTCTCACCGTCCCCTGTGGAGACATACGCGACGACACTACAAGCAGGCAGTCATGGCTACATCGCGCCGACATGGGCAACAGAACGTGCAGAGCAGAGCCCATGACTGGCTGCAGGAGCACCCGCTAATCGCTGCGTCGCTCGACACGGTCTCGTGGAAGGCAATCCGCAGAATTACGGGAGCGACTGCGTGGGGAGAGCAGCTACTCTATCGTCTCAAGCTGAGAGCGTTCTCGCAATGGGACTCGACTCGAGACAGAGTCGGCTGCCCTATCGCTGAGTGCCATGGCGCCGCTGCTTCACCATCCCACACCTTCTGGGTCTGCCCAGGAGCAAAGCGGTTGTGGGCTGTGTTCTATAGTTCTTGGAGAGCGTTGGGGCTAGCTCCATCGCCGGCCCGGGACAAGGCTACATTTCAGCTAGCACTCCCGGCCGTCCCGCATCATGTTTGGGCTGTGTTGGACGCATTGCATCATCATGATACTGAACAAGTCAAGAGCGACATCAGCCGATTGGTCTACGATTTACTCAATCAGAGTTGGCGACTGGGAGTTGTCGTCACACTTCAAGCCATTTGGAAACGACGGTGCCGATATCGAGATCCTCGGGAGGACCCATCCGTGGCTCGTGCTGCTGCATTATTACATGGCCGTCTCAGGACTGCCTATATGACGATAAGGTGGTTTGCAATCACCTCTGCTTCAACGCCGCATTATGCAGCAGCGGCGAAGGTATGCCACCTCGCGCTGACATCTCCGAGCCCGGACAGTGCTGCGCTGCTGCCCCCGACGAAGACACGGACACAGTCTATCTTGTACTTCGACGGCGGCTCCGCGGCAACCCAGGCCCAGGAGGATCCGGCTCGCTGATCGCCAAAGTCGGCGGGGCGAATATCGCTCCTGTGATTGAGTGGATGGCTCGCGTTTCATATGCCAAGCGCACCACCAACAATATTGCGGAATATCAAGGCCTACTTGTCGGGCTCCGATATGCTTCTCGTCACCGGCTGCACGGGCTGCATGTGGTTGGCGACAGCGCTATGATTCTGAATCAACTTCGCCAGCGCAAGGCCCCAGCTTCCCGACATTTACAAGGCGTCTACTCCCAGTGCAGACTCATGGCTGACAGGCTCCAGGTGTCCTCTTGGACGCACCACCTGCGCCAGTTCAACAAGGCCGCCGACCGCTTGGCTAATATCGCGATGGACACGAAATCCAGCACACAAGTTTTCGGCGATGATCTATGCCGTCTACCACCACTTTGGACGCCGGTGCTTGAGCTCCTCCAAGGAGATGTCACACACTGGATCGACCTACATCCGGATGAGGAGGAGGACAGCCGGCTTCCAGCGGAATTATCAAAACAGCGGATTGCCTCTTTCCAGCGGAAAAGCAAAGCCGCTGTTTGAAAACAGCGGTGCAGCGGAACACACCCGATGACTCGGGATACACCTCCGAGTGACTGCTGGTCCCCGTAGCGTTATGCCGAGCGAGTAGAGACGTTGACTCGGTTAAGCGGTCATCGTGCCCAGAGTTGGTGGCGTGAATGGTATCCACAACGAGTTCTGCGGCCGTCAGCAGCCGGTGTCGAAGGAAGAATTGGGCGCTTTCAGGCACGCATCGATATATCAAAGCCCAACACGCGAAGCTTGGCAGCGATACAATTGCAGCAAATGCACGCCACGAGTACACCGCCTCAGGACGCCCCAACATGAACCACGCTAGTCCCGCGGTAAACACAGCGCCCTGTTGTGAAGTTAGGGTAACACCATAATATGTTAGAAACTCTGAGTCAATGTAGGTAGAAGATATAGCGCTTTACTCACCACCATCCAGTAGGCAGCAACTATTGTGACGTAGTAGCCTCGACGGTGCGCGGGTACGTGCTCCGAGCAGAGTGTGAACATTGCCGGCACGGTGCCCCCAATGCCGACGCCAGCGCAGGTGCGGAAGATGATCAGTGCGTACACATTCGGCGACAACGCCGACAAGAGTCCAAAGACGCTGTTCAGCAGCAGATACTCTTGCGCCGACCAATGTAGTCGCTTAGACGCCCCGTCGCACAAGCGCACCCACCGATTCAAAGGCAAAAGCCTCGCGGAGTGAAATTGGGCTAACCTGCTCGTTCTAGAAAACGTGGACGGCACTCAAGCAGAGATGCAGAAGAATATCCTTCATCGTACTCGGAAAAATGCTGCACCACCGACCCTGTTCAGCTCCATTCTCACCTTTTACAGGGTACTCGCAACCACGAAGCCAGAGCTCGAACACCTCCGTTTCATAGAGCCGGAAAAAGTCTCCAGCGGGGGCATTCGCATCGCCATATTCACTGCTGTTCTTCTTGTAGCTGGAGGGGAGAAAAAGCCGCACGTGACGTAGTAGAAGTTTTCAGGATGTATCGGCCTCCGTCCACAAAATCTCGAGCCAAACCATGGCGCCCCAGGTTCTTCTCAACACCCATGCCCTCGTCGGAAGGATGTGAGCTCACGTATTTGACTCTTGACAGCATTCATCATCAAACTTTTGGCCGCTGTGTTGAAGGCGCTCACGATAACCACCAACCCGAACGAGTGGAAGACATTTCGCATGAATCGCATCTTTCGAGTCCACAAGTTCTTCTCCTCTTCGCTCATGCTGTTGTCGATGTGTGGGTAGTCGTCGAGGAAGAAGACGCAGCGTCTGCCTTTTGCTCGACGGGCATTTATCGCATCCAAAACTTCAGCCCTGGTTCGAGGTCCGGTAAAGCCTGGGAGATCACTCGACAGCGTCTGAATGAACGCATAGCTATACGACTGCGACTGCAGGTCGTTTGAAGAGGAGCGATCATCATTAAGCACCTATCCCCACAAGCTTGATTTATGTTTGCGTTTGGTTCATTGTGTCAAGTCCGACGAAGATAATCACTTTCTCCATCGTTTTACACGAGGCTGGATTCTTGCAACCATGGCACATGTTTGTCATGCCGCTGATGGATACAAGGCCAGGTGTTTCCACACCTCTAGTGTTTGTACGAACATTGACGCGATAAAAGTGTGCGTGTCCCATTTTGTTTTCCGCTGGCAAGCTCTTTACAAAATCGTGAAACGATTTTGTCGTAAAGTATTGATCTTGAAGCGTGTTTGTTATGATCAAATGAGCGACGCTTTCGACTGGAACACGCTCGAGAATTTTTTCGACGGTATCACTTGAGAGACGTCGAGTTCGATAATCTTTACACTCGACTGACACTCTGCCATTCAAGAAAAGAATGTCGATCTTGTCCTTGTTTTTCGTCCTTCTGATAGTCCCCAATGCCAGTTTCATAACAAGCAAGAAGTTTGGCAAGGCTACGTTAGGGGGCACGAGACAAGGGATCCAAAGAGAACCAACAAGTTTCGCCAACACTTTTGGAAATGTTAAGGGTCGTGTGTCGCGGGACTTCAGTGAACCGAGCTCGTATAACAAGACGGAAAAGAAGACTGGAAACGTGACCCCATTGAAGCCGTTACAACGACTAGCCACCACAACCGCTCCTGCTGAAAGCGCCTCCATCGTCATTCCATCATTCGAAGTCTGATCAGAATTGGCAGACTCTATCGCCAGTTCCGCGCAATTTTCAGCGTCATGATACGCCTGGCGAAACGATATAGGCTGCTGTTTGTCGTTGTGAAATGGTCGAAAGCCTTTCCCACCAAGTAAACCCAAATGCAGTAAGATATCTTCCCACACGTCCGGAAATACGCTGTAGCATTCCCATGGCTCTTCTCCCGTCACACCTTTTACGGGAGTGTTCGACGACAACAGCCATAATTCAAAAGGTTCCCGTTCAACAAGATTCGCAAAGTGTCCTCTGATGTAGTTGACCTTGCGATGCAGCACCACATAGCTTGCAGCTAGAAAAAGGCGGACTTGACCAATACGAAAAAAAGTCGATCGATACTCTTTCCATCGCGGGGCTAAGAACTCGACCATTGCGTCCAGGTACTCCGCTAACTTCGTGTCATCGCGGAATACACGAAATTTTGTAAACTCCATTGCCAGTTGGCCAAACAAAGGTCTGCTGTTGTTGATAATCAATTGTAGCTCCTGTGGCAGAGTGTATGTAGACGGGTCCTGAAAGCGAGGCAGTAGTGGAAACACAACACACCATAATTCATCGGGACTGCCTGACTTGGCGGCAGTATGAATTATATCCTTCGCAGCTCCATTCGTAGCACTCACAATGACGGTGAGCCTAAACGATCGAAAAATATCTCGAACGAAGCGAATGCGACGAATGCTGGCGTCCCTGCGCGTTTCTTCAATGCACGGATACTCATCCAGAAAAAATACGGGGCGTTTTCCATTCCATTCGGCTAAGGCATCCAGAACTTCCTCCCGTGTTCGTGGCCCAGTAAACGACGGGACGTTATGCAGCAGAGCCAGAATGAACGCGTACGTGTATAGTTGCAGGCTCGGTTCTTCCATCATAGACAAAATTCCATCGTCTCCGATTTTCGGTAGATCTTTCTTCACACATTGAGCGAACGCATAGGAGCGACTAAAGAATGTCCACTTCACGTCATCGGCACGAGTTCCACATAATATATAAAACACTTCAAATTCGTCGCGAGCCATTAAGTTGAACGCCATCTGGGTTTTGCCCATTCCGGATGAGGACTCCAACATGATGAAAGGCATCGCTTTCTGCTTTCCATGGGCGAGCATATTAATCGTCTCAACCAGCTTGCGAACTTCGGCTGCATCCTTAAGCCTCGCCGCTGTTTCTCGGTGCCGTTCTGAGAAGCTCATATCTTCTGCATCCTCGGTCATAGATATCCTTTTAGGTGGGCGCACCAGAACTTGAACTCTTCGATCCCGACGGAAAACGTCTCCAATCCTGCTCGATGCCTCCAACGGGTTTCGAAGCCACTTGTGAACTGCCGCTCGATCTCCTTGGCTCAGATCCTCCACTTCAGACGCTGAATATTTGAGCCACTTTCCTGCTTCGTTTTGGGCAGTGTATATCTCCAGGGCTTCTGCGCGAATCTGCAAGTTGCGCTCGTATTTCAGTGTTTTTATCGCATCCTGGAGATGGCTGACACAACTCGATCTTTCAACAACCACGGAAAACACCATGTCGTCTTTTTTGCCGACGATTAAACATGACAACTCAAGTTCTTCCCGGCCAGCTTGGCGATCTTGAGATGCTCGGGGCCGTTTCCATGAACGTAAGGCTTCGGCACTGCCGTCGGCAGCTCTTGACGTGACGCGGACGACCACATGAATACGTTTGCTCTGTGGCGAGCTAAAGTGCTGGCTCACAGTGTCAGAGGCGTCTAACTCCATCCGACAGATCAAGTTGAAAACCGAAGGATCGCCACGCATCAGAGCTGCACATTTCCTTGACGAAGCTTTTAGCCATTTCCCTTCGCGTCGGTGGGCAAGGAACAGCTGAAGGTCTTGTGGTTGAACCGTTCGTAGAGATCTCGACGCTTGTAGGATCGGCTCCTTGATCATCGAGATGGTGTCACTTGGCTTGACCGCAAGCGTGAAGACTCCCTCGGTTGCCCCCTCGACCAAGCATCGCAGCTGCAATGGGTCCTCCATACCAGCGTTCGTCGAATGCTGGAAGCTCTGTCGAACTGGGTAGGCAGATCGGACCGAGTGAGTGCACACGAGCACTGTAGACTAAAGAAGAAAGCGTTGCTTCCCACGGAGAATGTTTGGGATTGAGGGGGGGGGGAAAACCTCGAAGGTGACAACCCCCTCTTGGTTACACAAGCAATACACAACTAACGGCCTCACTGGGCGACAGGGAGCAGAGACGTTCAACGTCAACGGCGTTGAGCAGGCGGAGCTCGACACGCCATCTCCACACTCCCACTTCGAGTACGCCACGCTCTGTCGTCCACTAGCGCTCACACTAAGCTTGACCGTCAGATTCGCCACTCGCAATGGCGATCGGCACTGGCATGACGTTGAGCTGTTGCCGAAACTTGTTGAACAACGTTGGACCCAAAGGCTTCGTAAAGATGTCGGCCAGCATGTCCTTCGAAGGACAGTAGCGCACCTCGAACTCGCCACGCTCGTGGTAGTCCCGGACCTTGTGGTACTTTAGGTCCACGCTCTTGGTCTTGTAGTTGCCTTTGATCTCGGTCAGCACGACGATAGCAGCCTGGTTGTCTTGGTATAGGATGGTAGGCTGGTGACGCGGGAGCTTCAACTCCTTGCACAAGTTGTGCACCCACACGATCATGATGGAGCACTCGCTCGCAGCGACAAACTCCGCGCAACACGTATCATCAGTCACTATTCGCTGTCTGCGTGACTTGTAGGCGAACGTGCAGCCATTCAGTTGTAGCACGTAGCCAGTGATCGAGTAGCGACCATCCATCTCATTGCCAAGGTCTGCATCTGCGTAGGCCACAAAATGCAGGTCGGGCGTCTCCACCTTCTCCCACACTAGTCCATAGTCAGTGGTTCCTCGCAGATACCGCAATACGCGCTTCGCCATCACGTAGTTCTCTTGTGTGTACTTGTTCAAGTACTTGCCGAGCGTACGAACTGCATTCGCAAGCTCCGGGCGAGTGCACTGCACCAAGTACTGCAAACAACCCACAATAGCACGATAAGGCACTTCAGGATCATTCACGTCTTCATTATCGGATGTTGCTGGCAATGGGAGCTTGCCCAACGCTTGCGGCGTCGCTACAGCGCGGCACTTCTCCATGTTGAACCTTGTCAATACCTTCTCAATGTGTCCCCGCTGTGAGATCCACAGCGCCTGCCCCGGGATGTACGTAATCTCCATGCCCAACAGGAGGTTCACGGACCCCAAGTCCTTGATCTTGAACTTCCGCTCCAACTCGCTCACGACGAGCTTAACGTTGGCGGCGGTCGCGGCGATTATGATATCGTCCACGTACACAGTGAGAAAGATCGGACTGTCCCCCACTACACGCCAGTATACACCATTGTCCATCTTCGATCGCTTGAATCCACACGACCGCAAGTACTTATCCAGGGTAGTGTACCAAATCAGCGGCGCTTGTTTCAGGCCATAAAGACTACGCAACAGTTTGCACACTCGACCTGAGCCATCGCTGAAATATTCGGGCATCTCCATGTAGATCTCGACGGCATCGCCGATCGGGCCGTTTAGAAATGCCGTCACGAAGTCGACGTGTTCACACATCAGGTCGTAGTGCAGGGCCAGCAGTAGCACCAGCTTCACTGCTTCGGAGGACACCACAGGGGCGTATGTGTCCCAGAAGTTGACTCCGAATTCTTGCTGACAGCCCTTGATAGTTAGACGTGCCCGGTGACGAATCACCTCGCCCTTGGGATTTCTCTTCCGAACAAAGACCCACTTGCTGGTCAATATCTTCTTCCCTCTCGGACGCTCGACAAGCACCCAGGTGTGGTTGCGCATCAGATCATCAAACTCTTTCTGCAGTGCTTCGATCCATTGCTCTGCGTCTGGAGCATGCAGCGCATCATCCACAGTAAGAGGCTCTAGCAGCTCGTGCACCGCCTGGATCACTAGACTTGCTGGGATCTCGACTTCGTAGTCTTGAAGTCGTACATTGGGTCGCCGAACCCGTGTTGAGCGTCGGAAAGATGAAGTCCGAGACGATGTAGCAGGTCCTGCTCCTCTCCACCCATCGTTCTCGTCGTCTTCATTGTCACTATCATTAGCCCTCAGATCATCCAATGCTGCCATCTGATCCATCAGATCCGCTGGATCACCGAATGCAATGGTACTCTCCTCAACCTCGTCCGCTTCCGTGCGCGCAGCACTAGCAGCATCACGTGCAATATCCCCTCCACCACTTTGTCCTCCCACTGAAGTCAAGGCCCCACGGTCCGACAGCACAGCTGCGGTGTCTGCGCGACTGCTGTTAGGCAAGTCCGCAACACCACCCTCGCCATCATCTCGTCCAGAGCTCTCGAGTCGAGGAGCGTCACCTCCCCACTGGGGAACACCCGCAGGCGTCGGCTGAGTTGGTGCCGCGGCACTACTCACCGGAACCTCGTGCGCATCAACTAACCAGTGTCCAGGAGCACCTGTACAGGCGGCACTAGGTTCTCCACCCACATCAAATGGAACATCAAAGGCAGAAAGATCATCACGGTCTTGGCGTGTTGAGGTTCGATCATCAAATTCAGCTGCACTCCTTTTCTCTCCATGCGTCACAGGATGCACAACAGGCAGGCGTACAAAAGGCACCGACGTTGGCAGCACGTGTCGGCCTTTGCCGTACCGATTAGACAGCAGCTTCACCACGTAGTTGTGCTCCACGGTCCAATCCTCAAAGAAGTCCACTGATCGCACTTCTTGTATGTCCCCAGTTATCATGCTTAACACTCGGTAACTCTCTGAGTGCTGGGCATAGCCGAGGAAGAGACCGGGTTTGCCAGGTTCTCCAGTTTGTTCTTGCGCAGCACCTTCGGCGTGAACACGAACACGACGCAGGCCCACGTGCGCAAGTTCGACACATCTGGTCTCGAGCCAAACCGGCGGAAGAACGGCGTGTCCCCATCGAGGGCACTAGTAGCACTGATGTTGAGTACTTCCACAACAAAGCGGAATGCCTCGCCCCACAAAGCACTAGGCATGTTGGCTGCGGACAGCAGGCATCTGACACGACCCAACACAATTCCATTCATCTTCTCCACCAGCCCGTTTTCCTCAGGACTATACGCGTTGGTCCAGATATACTCGATTCCGTTCTTTTGGAGGAACGACAGCATCGTCTTGTTTAGCAGCTCACGGCCTTTGTCGGATGCGAGCACTTCGATGCGATGGCCCTGGGCTACGAGCCATTCCAGATGCGAAAACACGACCTCAGTCGCTTCCCGCTTGCGATGCAGCAGAAATCCCCATAGGTATCTGCTCGCTTCATCCTGCACCAACTGGAAATGCTTGAAATGATCGTAAGTTAGAATGCCCACGTAGCACATGTCACTCATCACTTTCTGGTATGGACGAGTTGCACGCCGAGTACCCGTGTTCTTGTAGGACATACGTGTCATTTTAGCAGCCTTACAAGTCCAACATGGCGAGTCCATGCAGTCACGCATCCCTCCTTCCATGCCAGCCGCAACCCCATTTCGAGCCATTTCCTGCAACGTCGTACAGTTGAGATGGGCGTAGCGGAGATGCCAACGCTCCAGAGGCGTCGCTCCACGCTGCTTGGGTTGCACGCGTAGCCCTGGATCACTCGCATGCTGTTGCGTCTCACTCTGCAACGAAGTAACCGCGTACACGGCAACGGCAGTCGCCTTCAGGCGGTAGCGGCGGTCAGACTTCACCAGTAGCAACTCCACGTGGTCTCTGCGGAGCCAACACACACGCTGGGAATTCAGAACGCCGAACTTCACAGTCCACCCGTCCGTCTCCAACTTGTCCATGCTCAACAAATTATCAGGGGCAGCAGGTGTAAGCAGCACATTCTTGAATGGCAACAACACTTCTGCATGCGGCGATTTGTTGTTCTTCACGCGCAACGTAATATCGCCAACTTCCTTGTTTTCTCTTATTTCTCCATCGTATCCTTGGAATACATGAACGTCATCAACTCGAACATTGTGCAGAGTCGCGCGCTGGTTGCACACGTGTACATCGCTAGCCGAATCCAGCACCCACTCCACTTCAGTGCCTGCTGGGGATCGGCCAGTCACTGCGGCTACTACAGGTATCGCAACACCACGCACATGACAACCCAGAGCGCTCATGCCCTTACGCCCACGTTTGTTGTTGTCATTGCCACTCTGTTTGTGTCCTTGCCACCTTTTAAACTCGGAGACTTCCGGTTTAGCAGGCCCACCGTCCTTCTTCTCGGGACAGTTCGCCATCAGATGACCAACCTCACCACACAGATGGCACGTGCGTGTCTCCTTGCGCGCTCCTTGCTGCTGAGCACCTTGTTTTGACTTTGGTTTGTAGCGCCCCTTGCCTTTGAACTGCTTGCCCTTGCCTTGACTTTGTTTCGACTTGGGCGGGTGCGAGTCTTCATGCGACTGCTTTCCACACGAGCAAATGTGTGAAGGCTTCGCTTCACCTTCATTGGCCACCCGCTCATCAAGTGCGGACTCAGCCAGCAGCGCATTGATCACTTGAGCAGAAGTAGGTACAGGTCGCACTGCACCACCACCATCACGAACCACGTAGTGCTTAGAGAACTGACGCACCACATCGCGGTGGATTCTCGACACGTGACCTAGAAGAGTCTCAGCATAGTCCTCGTCCGAGACTTGCTTGCCAAAATGAAGTAATTGGCGACGAAGCAGCTCCATCTCTCGAATCCACTGACTCATGTTTTTGCCAGCCACGAAATGATTAGAGTAGAACTCATCTCTTGTGAAGATGTAGTTTGAGTATTCCCTCTTCGTCTGCCTGTCGACGAATCTACTCCACATTGCCTCAGCGGTTTGCTCCTGACAAATCATCTCAGCGTCTGTACTTGGCACTCCGTGTAGGATCGCCTCGCGAGCCGCGTTGTCTCTCGCTGCAAAGTCCATCATCACATGAGGATCCCTCCGAAATGAACCATCAACTACGCTCCAACATCCCAAGCGGGTTAAAAAGGCGCGCAGCTGAACCTCGTACAAGTCGAAGCTTCCTTTCATTATCGGGGGTTTATACGACACGTCCAGCTTTACCGACGATGCGCCAACTCGAGGCGCACCTACGCTGGGAATGCCAGCACCACTTGCTGTCTGCACTCCACCAGTTGCAGTAGTCGGTACATACCCGAGTCCATAGCTGCCAACACCTCCAGGTCCATGCGCACCAACTCCACCAAATGGGTACACCTCAGCTCCAGAAGCAAGGCCACCAAAAGCTTCTCCTCCAGCGAAAAGCGAGCCAGCTCCACCACGATAACCTCCACCAGGCCCTCCAACACGTGCAAGTGCTGGATCCACTGCACCACCGAAAAGCACTCCACCCCCAGAACGTACGGCCCCATTCACACCTTCACCATAGACATCACCAGCACCAGCTTGGTGAGCTTGCGCAGCAACACCAGCTGTCGACGAAGTCATCACAGGCGCGGCCAGAGATGCTACAGTCGTCGCTTCGGGCGCTCCAGGCACTCCAAGTACTCCAGCAGCCTGACTTGCGACTGCAGGAGCAGCCACGGTAGACAGCGACGTCGGTGCAGACGTCGTCGTTGTCGGCGGCGGCGGCGGCGGTGGCGGCGGAGGCGGAGGCGGGCTGCTGCTCTTGCTCTCTTCGTTCTCTTCACTCATCGCACCCACGAGAGGCTCCTAGCGTGACTTGGGCTCAGTACCTGTCGAACTGGGTAGGCAGATCGGAGCGAGTGAGTGCACACGAGCACTGTAGACTAAAGAAGAAAGCGTTGCTTCCCACGGAGAATGTTTGGGATTGAGGGGGGGGGAAAACCTCGAAGGTGACAACCCCCTCTTGGTTACACAAGCAATACACAACTAACGGCCTCACTGGGCGACAGGGAGCAGAGACGTTCAACGTCAACGACGTTGAGCAGGCGGAGCTCGACACGCCATCTCCACAAGCTCGCCATGTTGAACCTTCGGGGATTCTGTAGGTAAACCTAGAAACTGGATTTCTCTCCGTGAACCTAGAAAAATGATATTCTCTAGATAAACCTACATGCCGGAATTCTCTAGGTTAGTTCAGGTGAAGATGGAGAGGGAAGAGCTGCCGATCTATTATGTGGTCGTAGGGGCCTTCCTGGAGGAGTTCGTTGTCGTCCTCAAGCCCAGTGATGACATCGCAGCTCTCACGTTAGCTATAAAAAAGGCTAGTATTGGTCTTGATGACATCGACCTGGACGAGCTGGAACTATACCTCGCCCAGCAGCCGACCGGGGATTGGCTCCCTTGCGACTCGGACGACCTGAAGGCTCTGAAGGAGGGGGACGAAGTTGTGATCAACAGGTTGTGCGTGACGCCGCTAGCTCCTGTGGATAAACTCTCTCAGCACTTTGACGCGGCCACGTTGGGACGGAGGAATATTCACGTTCTCGTCAAGATATGCTACCAGATGACAGTGGAAGAGCGCCTCCGACGCAGCCACGAAGTGCGAGACGACGAGGTGGAACTGTGGTGTTTAGTTGTAGGGGACGGCACATCGGTCTTCCCCGTGATCCTCAAGAAGCTCGCTCTCATTCAAGACCTGCAGTGGAGACTGAAAATGCGTATATATCGGTACGCATTGGATGTTCGAGAGGAGACGATAAACATCTACGAGGCCATCGATGCAGATGGAAAATCACTCAAGAGCTATTCACCTGACGTAGCTGCGTTGAGGGCCGGAAATGAGGAAGTTGTGCGGAGGTTGCTTCGGAAAAAGCTGGATCCCTTGAAAACTATTGCGGAGGTTTTTCACGACTTCGAGGAGCACATGGTCCACTTTCTAGCGCTCCCACCATCGAAGTTTAACGTGAGTGAGTACGAAAGAAGCTGGTCGTCCTCAGATTCGGCCGACGAGGCGCCACGTGAATACGTACGAAGCTGGACACCCACAGAGCCGTACGAGGACGCGGCTGAATTATTGAAGAGTGCGCAGGAGGTGAGCGAGCTCGTGACAATTGTGAATGACTTGACAACTCTCAGCGCTGACAGCCCAGACAACATCCCCTTCATTATGCTGGCAAGTTCTTCCGGAACGGGCAAGACTCAGATGGCCTTTAATTTGATGGCTCGGGATGATCTTGACGTCTTTTGTTTCGCGTGTGTAAATGGCGGGGAAATTGTGCGCTTTGCATTTTGTCACCGCTCGTCAGCATTCATCCACTGTGTGGATAAAGACATTCGTGAAGTCGGTGAAGCTGGAGTGTTGGAGATCTCGCAGCAGTCGGAGTTGTATACGTATGCGTTCATTCGGACGCTGCTGAGTGATCTCCCAGGCTTTACCGGACCTCGAACCAGAGCTGAAGTTTTGGACGCGATAAAGGCCCGACGTGCGAGAGGCAGACGCAGCGTCTTCTTCCTCGACGACTACCCACACATCGACAACAGCATGAGCGAAGAGGAGAAGAACTTGTGGACTCGAAAGATGCGATTCATGCGAAATGTCTTCCGCTCGTTCGGGTTGGTGGTTATCGTGAGCGCGTCCAACAGAGCGTCCGCAAGTCTTCTGTCGACGGCGGTGAAGACTCAAACCGACGACGAACTGTGGTGTGTTGTGTACCCGCTACTCCCTCGCTTCAAAGATCCGTCCCTGAAGAGTCTGCCGAACGAGCTACAAACCATTATTACCAGCAGCAGACCGTTGTTTGCAAAGCCTGCGATGGAATACGTGAACTCAGAACCTTTTGATGAAGGCATGGGTGTTGCGAAGTACCTGGACGGAATGGTTCAGACCCTGGCTCGACGTTTTGTGCATGGGGGACGATACACTCCTGAAAAGTTCAACGAAAGTCACGCGCGCTTGTTTCTCGCCTCCAGCTACAAGAAGAGCAACAGTGAACATGGCGACACGGATGCACCCGCTGGAGACTTTTCCCGTGTGTATGAAACGGAGGTGTTCCAGCTCTGGCTTCGGGATGGCGAGTACCCCGTCAAAGGTGCAAATGGAGCTGAACCGTGGCGGTGGCGCAGCATTTTTCCGAGTCCGATGGAGGATATGCTCCTGCATCTCTGCTTGGGTGCTGTCCACGTTTTCAAGAACCAACGCGTTAGCCCGATTTCACTCCGCGAGGCTTTTGCCTTGGAATCAGTCGGCAATACCACAATGGCAGAACTAGTCGCCGGTGGTCTTGTGGTTGCCAGTCGACGGGGTGGATTTGGTGGGCTGCCATTTCCACGTTTTCTGTCTGCTTTGCTGTACGAGCTGGGGGTCCTACGGGAGCGTGATTCCGAGGTGAAACTTCCAGCGAAAGTGATGGAGCTTGTGACTGGGGCGGTGGAAGTACCGTTCCTGGCTCCGCCCACGGTGGAGTGGCCCGAGTTTCTTGCGACGACATTGAGCTTAGGGTCTATCAAGCAACTTGACACCTCCGTAGCCGATTCATTCAGTCAGCAATTCGGTGTGATCTTGGTTCAGGGCAATATTACCCGGTGCGCGCTTACGAAGGACGATCTCGTGGCATGCTTTGATCGAGTTCCGGCTGAGTGTACCGTTGTCTTGTTCTTCCTACAAGACGTGAAGGATGTGTTATCGTACTTTAAAAAGCGAAAGCGCGGCCGGAAGAGCATGAAGCGGTTCGACAATGTTATTCAGGCATGTCCGTGGTTACGCCGCGCTGTCTTCTACGGCGTAAATCATGCCGAGAATGTCGAGAGTGATCCTTTGAGAGTGAAGACTTCGAGCGGATCAAGTGGATCGATTCATCACATGACAAATAACTGCAACAATGCTGAATGCATTGGGGAGCGCGTATGCGAGCATATCGAGAAGCTAGTCGTGCTGGTAGAACTGCCGGAAAGCAGATCGTAGCAGTTGGTCGCGTCTCATGCATGTCATCTTCATTTCGTACAGCAACGCAGAAAATATCTCGCACAAAGGCTATTTTAACTAGAGCTTCATGTAGGCTGGGATAGCTAGGTAGTTCGCATTATAACTTCCCCCCAAAATTATCATGCTGCGGGTTGTATAATTTCTTTTAAGGCTCCGAGCATCTTTCAGTTAAGGACGAGCGAGAGGTGGCAAGACGTGTGCTGGAAGATCTAGAGTCCCTTTGCTTTGACGGAACTTCCGTAGCAGATGCAGCGAAAGCGGAAGCCAAGTCAACCAGATCCGGAAAAAGTTGGACGAGCCGCAACAGTTGGTCCTGGAGCCAACGACGCAGCTCGATGCGTACCAACCAGCCCACGAAAGCGACCGAGATCCAGATCGACAGAGCATCCCCAGATTCACCGCGCATTCCGAGCAGCCCCGCACTCGTCAACTGGGAGCTCGATCTCTTGAACTTCGTACTGTGAACACTTGAGCGATACTTATTTTTTTTCTTACGAGTTAGCTGGAATAAGTTGGACAACGGGATCAATAATGCGAGCGATGATGTGGCAACTACACCTTGCTTCTCTTCGCGCGTTCTGTGGGTCGCATCGCCTCGACTGATTCTGGGAGCGTCTTGTTGCTAAAGTCAACAACAAACACTGAGCTCGCACTGCCGAGGAGCATCATAGTGGCGGTAATGACCAGCAACAGCGTCACGTGAACCGGTGGGCCGATGAGGTAGCCGTTGACAAACTGCGCAGCAATGGAGCCTGCCCTTCCAGCCGCCGACAGCATAACCATGCCAGTCGTGCGCACGTCCGTAGGGAACTACACAGCGGACATAAGATCGTTCGCGTTACAAACGGCCGTGCTAAAGGCATTGAACCCACTCGCCAGCAGTACGCTGGCTGCTGCTCCCGAGTCGGACGAATTCGCATAAGCGAAGCCAGTAGCACAGCCAGCGGAGAGCAGCATGGAGATCGCGAGAATCCGACGTCCGCCATGGCGATCCATGAGCAAAGCGGTCATGATGTTCCCTGGAAGATTCGCAGCGGCGTAGATAAACGCGTTCGCGAACGGATCCTCGAGCCCGATGCGCTTGAAGAGCATCGTGATCCAAGTTTCGATGCCGTACGACCCGAAGCTTATGCAAAACCACGACAGCATCAGAGAAATTGTCGTCCCTCGCAGCACCGGATCGAACAGCAGACCAAAAGCGGTCCATGTGCTCGGCTCGACTTGGATCCCTGCATTTGATGACTCGGGATACACCTCCGAGTGACTGCTGGTCCCCGTAGCGTTACGCCGAGCGAGTAGAGACGTTGACTCGGTTAAGCGGTCATCGTGTCCAGAGTTGGTGGCGTGAATGGTATCCACAACGAGTTCTGCGGCCGTCAGCAGCCGGTGTCGAAGGAAGAATTGGGCGCTTTCAGGCACGTATCGATATATCAAAGCCCAACACGCGAAGCTTGGCAGCGATGCAATTGCAGCGAAAGCACGCCACGAGTACACCGCCTCAGAACGGCCCAACATGAACCACGCTAGTCCCGCGGTAAACACAGCACCCTGTTGTGAAGTTAGGGTAACACCATAATATGTTAGAAACTCTGAGTCAATGGAGGTAGAAGATATAGCGCTTTACTCACCACCATCCAGTAGGCAGCGACAATTGTGACGTAGTAGCCTCGACGGTGCGCGGGTACGTGCTCCGAGCAGAGTGTGAACATTGCCGGCACGGTGCCCCCAATGCCGACGCCAGCGCAGGTGCGGAAGATGATCAGTGCGTACACGTTCGGCGACAACGCCGACATGAGTCCAAAGACGCCGTTCAGCAGCAGCGAGTAGAGCAAACTCTTCCGACGGCCAATATAGTCGCTCAGGGAGCCGAACAGCAGCCCTCCAGTGAACATGCCCGCGAAAATTGCAGCCGCAAGTAAACCTACAAAAGCATTAGCCTAAAGTATGAGCTGCAAACGTAACCAGAACCAGAGCTGCAGCTATAACCATGGCTTACTCGAGTGAGCACCACCCCCTCCTTGTCCTCGTACACCGCCAAGATGTACCCAATCGAGAGGATCTCAATAGCATCAGCAGCATTGCCCAGACCTAAAATACTGCAGCATTTCCCCCCGTTAACCCGACACAATACCCAGTGCACACCTCTTCAGATCCACTGCAGCACGCACAGCACAGTCCGCAGCTGGAAGAACCCGTCGCTGATGTTTGCAATTACCTACACAACCGCAAGACTTCAGTACACACTACGAGATCAAATCTACAACAAACTCAATGACTTCGTACATGCTGCAGCTGCTGCAATCGCAGAAATCTTGCGCTACCCGTTCCAACTGCTCAAGGAACGGTATTTTCTCCACCAAAGTCGCAAGCTCCGTCACTTTCCCTGGAAGCTGGACTTCGGTATCGCGGTCCAGAAGAACCCCCAGCTCGTACAGCAAAGCAAACAGAAAACGTGGAAATGGCAGCCCACCAAATCCACCCCGTCGACTGGCAACCACAAGCCCGCCGGCGACTAGTTCTGCCATTGTGGTATTGCCGACCGATTCCAAGGCAAAAGCCTCGCGGAGTGAAATCGGGCTAACGCGTTGGTTCTTGAAAACGTGGACAGCACCCAAGCAGAGATGCAGGAGCATATCCTCCATCGGACTCGGAAAAATGCTGCACCACCGCCACGGTTCAGCTCCATTTGCACCTTTGACGGGGTACTCGCAACCACGAAGCCAGAGCTGGAACACCTCCGTTTCATACAGACGGGAAAAGTCTCCAGCGGGGGCATCCGTGTCGCCATGTTCACTGTTGCTCTTCTTGTAGCTGGAGGCGAGAAACAAGCGCGCGTGACTTTCGTTGAACTTTTCAGGAGTGTATCGTCCCCCATGCACAAAACGTCGAGCCAGGGTCTGAACCATTCCGTCCAGGTACCTTGCAACACTCATGCCTTCGTCAAAAGGTTCTGAGTTCACGTATTCCATCGCAGGCTTTGCAAACAACGGTCTGCTGCTGGTAATAATGGTTTGTAGCTCGTTCGGCAGACTCTTCAGGGACGGATCTTTGAAGCGAGGGAGTAGCGGGTACACAACACACCACAGTTCATCGTCGGTTTGGGTCTTCACCGCCGTCGACAGAAGACTTGCGGCCGCTCTGTTGGAGGCGCTCACGATGACCACCAACCCGAACGAGCGGAAGACATTTCGCATGAATCGCATCTTTCGAGTCCGCAAGTTCTTCTCCTCTTCGCTCATGCTGTTGTCGATGTGTGGGTAGTCGTCGAGGAAGAAGACGCTGCGTCTGCCTCTCGCACGTCGGGCCTTTATCGCGTCCAAAACTTCAGCTCTGGTTCGAGGTCCGGTAAAGCCTGGGAGATTACGCAGCATCGTCCGAATGAACGCGTAGCTATACAACTGCGACTGCAGGTCACTTGAAGAGAAGCATTGCTCCCAGATCATCATTAAGCCCCCCTCCTCCACACACTTGAGTTTATGCTTGTGTTTGGTTCATTGTGTCAAGTCCCACGAAGATAATCAATTTCCCCACTCTTTTGCAAGAACGAGGATTCTGGCAACGACGACACATGTTATTCATGCCACTGATGGTTTCTAGGCCAGCGTCATCCATTCCTCTGCTATCAGTACGAACGTCGACGCGATAAAAGCGTGCGTGACCCATATTGCTTACTGCTGGCAAGCTCTTCACAAAATCATCAAACGATATTTTTTTCCTTCTCGTAAAGTAGTGATCTTGAAGCGTGTTTGTTATGATCAAATGGACGATGCTTTTGATCGGAACACGCTTGATAATTTTTTCGACGACATCACTTGAGAGACGACGAGTTTGATAATCTTTACACTCGATCGACACTGTGTCATTTAAGAAAAGAATGTCGATCATGTCCTTGTTTCTCGTTCGCCGTATGGTCCCCAACGCCAACCGCATATCACTCAAAAAGTTTGGCAACGAGACGTTTGGGGGCACGAGACAGGGGACCCGAAGAGAGCCAACAAGCCTTTCCAGCACTTTTGGAAATATTATGGGTGTGTCACGAGACCTCAGCAAACCGAGCTCATACAACAAAACGGAAAAGAAGACCGGAAACGTGACCCCCTTGAAGCCGTTACAACGACTAGCCACCACAACCGCTCCCGCTGAAAGCGCCTCCATCTTCATGCCATCATTCGAAGTCTGATCAGAATTGGCACCCTCAACCAGGGACGAACACTTTTCTGCATAATGATATGCCTGGTGAAACGATATAGGCTGCTGTTTGTCGTTGTGAAATGGTCGAACACCTTTTCCTCCAAGCAAGCACAAATGCAGTAAGGTATCTTCCGCCACGGACGGAAACACACTGTAACATTCCCACGGCTCGCTTTCAGTCGCACCTTTTACGGGAGTGTCCGACGAAAGAAGCCACAGTTCAAATGGTAGTCGTTCCACTAGATTGGCAAAATGTCCTCTGATGTAATTGACCTTGCGCTGCAGCACCACATAGCTTGCAGACAGAAAAAGTCGGACTTGGCCAACCCGAAAAAAAGTCGATCGATATTTTTTCCATTGTGGGGCAAAGTGTTCGACCATCGCGTCCAGGTACTTTGCTAGCTCCATGTCGTCGCTGACTGATTGGAGGCCTGTGTACTCCATTGCCAGTTGGCCAAACAAAGGTCTGCTGTTGTTGATAATCAATTGTAGTTCAGGCGGCAGATCCTCTGTTGACGGGTCCTGAAAGCGAGGCAGTAGGGGAAATACGACACACCATAATTCGTCGGGAATGCCTGACTTGGCGGCAGTATGAATTATATCCTTCCCAGCTCCATTCGTAGCACTCACAATGACGGTGAGCCCAAACGATCGAAAAACATCGCGAACGAAGCGGATGCGACGGATGCTGGCCTCCCTGCGCGTTTCTTCAATGCACGGATACTCATCCAGAAAAAATACTTGGCGCTTTCCATTCCATTCGGCTAAGGCATCCGTAACTTCCTCTCGTGTTCGTGGTCCAGTAAACGATGACACATTTTGCAGCAGAGCCAGAATGAACGCGTACGTGTATAGTTGCAGGCTCGGTTCGTCCATCAAATGTAACACTCCAGCGTCTCCAATTCTTGGCAGGTCTTTATCCACGCATTGCATGAATGCATGCGAGCGCCTGAAGAATGCCCAGCCCACTTCATCAGCACAAGCTCCACACAATATATAAATCACCTCAACTTCGTCGCGAGCCATTAAGTTGAAGGCCATCTGGGTTTTGCCCATTCCGGACGAGCTCTCCAAAAGAATAAAAGGCATCACGCGCTGACTTCTACTGGCGAGTCTGCTAACCACCTCAACCAGCTCGCTCACCTCGACTGCATCCTTGAGCCTTGCTGCTATTTGTCGGTGCCCTTCTAGTTTGCTCAAATCTTCCGCTCTCTCGGTCAAAGACATTCGCGTAGGTGGACGCACTAGCACCTGAATTGTTTGCTCGCCAACGCTCTGGAACGCGTCTTCGATCCTGCTCGATGCTTGTACCTGGTTGCGAAGCCATGTTTCAACTGCCGCTTGATCTCCTTCGAGCAAATTATCCACGTCAGGCGCAGAATTCCCAAGCCAATTTCCTGCCTCGTCTTGGGCAGTATATATCTCCAGAGAATCCGTACGAATCTGCGTGTTGTCGGCGTATGCCAGCGCTTTTACTGCATCCAGGAGGTCCTGGACACGGTCCGATCTGTTAACAACCACGGGGAACACCAATAGTTCTGGTTTCCCGACAATCAAACACGGCAGCTCCAGAGTTCCGGGTCTTGGCCTCCGATCGTAGCTCGTTTACGCGGGCGGCAGTAGTGGATGACATGACGCGAATAACCACATGATTATGCTCGCTCCGACGTGCTGATCCACAGTGTCTTCAAAGCCCAACTGTGTACGACAGATGGAGGCGAAGCGCCATCCATCAGAGCCCGAAGGGATTCCTCGCTGCATTGGGGGGCAAGAAAGAACCGAAGTTCGCGCGAGTGAGTACCGCTAAGAAAATTCGAGACTTGACGAACTTCCTCCGTGATCATCCACTTGGTCTGACGGCGACCGTCGAGACCTCCTCGGTTGCTTCAAAAATTCTCTAGTTGAACCTACAGAATCTATGAGAGAACCTAAAAAAATTCTCTAGGTAGAGCTAGAGACTGTTCATTGAGGTTTCTTTGGTGAAGATGGAGAGACGAGAAAAGCTGGGACTCTGCTATTTGGTCGAACGGGACCCCCTGGGGGTCTTCGGGGTCTTCATCAAGCCCAGCGAGGACGTTACAGCTCTCAGGGCAGCGATCAAAGAGGCTAGCTTTGGATATGATGACATCGACGCTGACGAATTGGAGCTGTATCTCGCCCAGCAGCCGACCGGGGATTGGCTTCCTAGCGATTCGGACGAAGTGAAGGCTATCGAGGAGGGGGACGAGGATATGATCGACAAACTGTGTGTGACACCGCTTAACCTTACGGATAAACTCTCTCAGCACTTCGATGCGGCCTCGTTGGGACGAAGGAAGGTCCACGTTCTCGTCAAGATATGCTACCAGATGACAGTTGAAGAGCGACTCCGACGCAGCCACAAAGTGCGAGACGGCGAGGTGGAGCTGTGGTGTATAGTTGTTGGAGAGGGCACCACAATTTTCCCTGTGATCATCAAGAAGACAGCTCTCATTCGGGACCTGCAGGTGCTGCTGAAGTTGCGTGTATATCGCCACGCGTTGAACGTTCGAGAAGAGACGATAAACATCTACGAGGCTGTAGATCCACATGGAAATTCACTCAAGAGCTCTTCGCCTGATGTGGCTGCGTTGAGGGCTGGCAACGAGGCAGTTGCGGACAAGTGGCTTCGGAAAAAGCTGGATCCTCTGAAGACGATCGCGGAGATATTTCACAACGTTGAGGAGCACACAGTCCAGTTTCTAGTGCTGCCACCGTCAAAGTTTTCTGTGAGAGAATTCAAACGAAGCTGGACACCCGCAGAACCATACGAGGGAGCTGCGAAGTCTCTAAAGAATGCCCAGGAGGTGAGTCAGCTCGCGACAATTGTGAAGGATCTGGGGACCCTCAGCTCTGCGAACCAACAGACGATCCCCTTTATTCTCATGACAAGCTCCTCCGGAACGGGCAAGACTCAGATGGCCTTTAATCTGATGGCTCGAGATGAGTTTGATGTCTTTTGGGTCGGGTGTGTAAATGGCGTGGGTCCTATTCGTAGGACGTTCTGTTATCGCTCGTCAGCATTCATCCACTGTGTGGATAAAGACATTCGTGAAGTCGGTGAAGCTGGAGTGTTGGAGATCTCGCAGCAGTCGGAGTTGTATACGTATGCGTTCATTCGGACGCTGCTGAGTGATCTCCCAGGCTTTACCGGACCTCGAACCAGAGCAGAAGTTTTGGACGCGATAAAGGCCCGACGTGCGAGAGGCAGGCACTGCGTCTTCTTCCTCGACGACTACCCACACATCGACAACAGCATGAGCGAAGAGGAGACGACCTTGTGGACTCGAGAGATGCGATTCATGCGAAATGTCTTCCGCTCGTTCGGGTTGGTGGTTATCGTGAGCGCGTCCAACAGAGCGTCCGCAAGTCTTCTGTCGACGGCGGTGAAGACTCAAACCGACGACGAACTGTGGTGTGTTGTGTACCCGCTACTCCCTCGCTTCAAAGATCCGTCCCTGAAGAGTCTGCCGAACGAGCTACAAACCATTATTACCAGCAGCAGACCGTTGTTTGCAAAGCCTGCGATGGAATACGTGAACTCAGAACCTTTTGACGAAGGCATGGGTGTTGCGAAGTACCTGGACGGAATGGTTCAGACCCGGGCTCGACGTTTTGTGTATGGGGGACGATACACTCCTGAAAAGTTCAACGAAAGTCACGCGCGCCTGTTTCTCGCCTCCAGCTACAGGAAGAGCAACAGTGAAGATGGCGACACGGATGCCCCCGCTGGAGACTTTTCCCGTCTGTATGAAACGGAGGTGTTCCAGCTCTGGCTTCGTGATGGCGAGTACCCTGTCAAAGGTGAAAATGGAACTGAACCGTGGCGGTGGTGCAGCATTTTTCCGAGTCCGATGGAGGATATTCTCCTGCATCTCTGCTTGGGTGCTGTCCACATTTACAAGAACCAACGCGTTAGCCCGATTTCCCTCCGCGAGGCTTTTGCCTTGGAATCAGTCGGCAATACCACAATGGCAGAACTAGTCGCCGGCGGGCTTGTGGTTGCCAGTCGACGGGGCGGATTCGGTGGGCTGCCATTTCCACGTTTTCTGTCTGCTTTGCTGTACGTCTTCGGGAGCGTGATACCGAACTCAGACTTCCAGGAAAAGTGACGGAGCTTACGACTTTGGCGGAGAAAACACCGTTCCTGGCGCCGCCCACGGTGCAGTGGCCCGCGTTTCTTGCGACGACTTTGAACTTAGGGTCTCTCAAACATTCTGGGAGCTCTGGTGCCAATTTAATCAGTCTGCAATTTGGTGTGATCTCAGTCCAAGGCAACCTCAGCCAGAGAACGCTTACGAAGGACGATCTGGTGGCATGTTTTGATCGAGTTCCCGCTGAATGCACCGTCGTCTTGTTCTTCGTACAGGACATGAAGGATCTGCTTTCTTACTTTAAGAAGCGAAAGCAAAAGCGCGATCGGAAGAACAAGAAGCGGAAGTTCGACGATGTTACTCGTGAATGTCCATGGTTACTCCGTGCTGTTTTCTACGGCGTGAATCGTGTTGAGAGTGACACGTTGCGGATGAAGGCTGAGATCATCTCGGTTCGTCACATGAGGAACAACTGCAACAATGCTGAATGCACTGGGAAGCGCGCGTGTGAGCATATCGATAAGCTCGTCATTCTGGTAGAACTACCGGAAAGCAGAGCGTAAGTAGGTCTTCGGGAAGGTTAATGTACCCGCGTGTCATGTCACCGCGGAGCAAAAAATATCTAGTACTTACTTGCAATGCATCCATGCCGCGCCACAGTATCCCGGGGGAGGGGGGGGGGGGGGGACTACACAATAGGCAGCTTGATTGCTAGGTGAATACCGTCGCTCAGGGCCAATGCAAGTGGGACTTAAGAAATTAATTGCTTAAGTCGCGCCAGGCGTTGAATCTCTTGGAATAGTGGAGAAACAAGCGTGAAGGCTTTCAAAGTGCGGACGGCAAAGGATGGTACAGTTGGGCATGGCACGGTCGAGTTTCGCAACGTTTGCCATCTCCTCGTACTGGTTGAACTTCGAGCGATCGACAAAAGTTTACCGCTTCAACTTTCGACCATCGAAACCATGTCGCACACACCAGCTGTACTGTACCACTGAGCAATGGTACACTCCATCACGCTGGACTTTTGGGTCTCAGTATTCACGTCACCCCACCTCCATCAGCAGCGAGACTGAGCGCAGTCATGCTGGCGTCCGCCCCCAAGCGCTGCCGCGCGCCCAGCAGCGACAGCGATGACTACCTCCCGGCGGCGCACAACTACCAGCTGGCGCCCATGAAGGCGCTTCTGCGCTCGGCGCGGCGCGACTTCTACCTGCAGAGTCTGACGGACTCGATCAAGTCGGAGCAGAAGGAGGAATTAGCGGTCAACGCCGCGCCCAATTCGGACTCGGAGCTGGACAACAAGTGCCGCAAACTGGCGGAGTTGATCGCCAAATCCAGGCATTTGGTGGCCTTCACGGGCGCCGGCATCAGCACGTCCGTGGGCATCCCGGACTACCGCGGGGAGCACGGAATTCGCACGAGAAACTTTGATAAATCCAAGCTCAACAAGGCCAAGAAACGGCGTAAAACGGACGAAGGCAATGAAGAAGACGGCAGCGAAGGGGACGAAAACGACGCTAAAAATGAGGCGGCGCGCATTGAAATCCCGGACTTTAACTCGCTCGTGCCCTCCACGACCCACATGGCGCTCTACGAGCTGCACCGCCTCGGGTACTTGAAGCACGTGGTGTCCCAAAACGTGGACAACTTGCACCTAAAAGTGGCGTGCCCGCCAGTGCATTGACCGAGGTGCACGGTAATGCCACGCAGGCCAAGTGCGAGACGTGTGAGAAGATTTACACCAAGGACTTCCCGTGGACTGGACTGTGTAACGACCCCGAGTGCGTGAGCACCAAGCGACCCGTGGAGCAGCGACTGAGAGCGCGTACACGACACGGGAACGGCCGCTTGAAGAGAAACGTGGTGGGCTTTGACGAGCCGCTGGGCGATATCGATCTGGCCATTGACGAGTGTGAAGCGGCGGACGTGGCGCTGGTGCTCGGCACGTCGCTGCGTGTGGAGCCGTTCTCGGAGATGGCGGGAGATTACGCTGGCTCGCTGTGCATTGTCAACTTGCAGCCCACGACGACCAAGCTGGACCGCCGCGCGGAGGAAACGGGCGTGCGGTTGTTCGAGAAGACGGACGTGGTGATGGAGAAGACCATGCGGTTCTTGATGAAGGACCCGAGTTACAGGGTCCCTCAGTGGAGAGGGGAACATCCGACGTCGGTGTTTGTCCCCGAGCACGAGAGCTCGAATCTCGTCAACGTGCTCGCTGGCCGGATTCTCTCATGACAGCCCTGCAGGATGCGTTCCCTCCCTGCAGTATGAAGGTGATGGAAACCTCGAGGCTGGTAATTTATATATCGCAAGTTGTGCTTTTCCGTCGTGTTGGCTAACTTACCAAGCGCAGGGACGTATGTGACAAATGAATATATCGACATTCTATGCGTTAACACATTGAGCATACCATCTAGGACTCGTTCATGAGTGCCGTGATCTCCTTGTAGTCTGCGATAAGTGCGTCCAGCTCTTCCGAGTACTTGGTTGTGACGATGATGTCCTCCATCGGGGCGGCCATGTCCGACGCCTTCTTGAGGCAAATTTTGTACTGCGGGTACGCTCCGCTGCAGAACGCAATGTCGGTGTACTCGCAGAACGCGAGCATGGTGCCATCACGGCTAAGGAAGTGCATGCCGTAGCCATTCACAGCGATCACAAAGTAGTTCGGCAGCTCAATGCCCAGACAATAGTTTAAGCCATTGCCCTTTGTGCCGCGGTTCACCAACTTGGAAGGGAAGAAGCAGGCGCCGTACAACCGGTGGCGTGTCACCTCTTCGATGTAGATGCGCTGCAGCTCGCTCACAGGGAACAGCGCGTCTTGCTCGTCGAGTAGGTTGTCCGTGATCGTGTCCAGTACCAGCTCAGCCCATTCTTCTTCATCGTGTGCGGGGCGCCACTCCTGCGGGAGGTAGTCCAAGACACCCATCTCGATGACTTCCTCGACGGACAGCGGCGGCACCTCTTCGCAGTCAACAGCTATCGCTAGCGCAGTCAGTCGGAGCAGAGCCTCCTCTTCCAGCACAGGCAGATTGCCCTTGACGATTTCATCCTGCACCTGGATGTACACAAGGCGGTCGTACATTTCGTCCGTGTACTGCAGCATGTAAACGGGGTTCAGACGGATCTTGAGTACAAACCGCACGTCACGTCCGCGGATCAGCTCCTTCTCAAAGATATCGCCCAGGAAGGTATCAGCGTTGAGGAACGATGGCGCTGAGATAAACTTGTGGAAATAACTGGACGGGGAGGAAGTTGAGGTCGTCGATGACGTCGACGTGCTGACAGTGAGAACTGGAGGGGGCGGGATCTCCTTAACACTGTTGTTTTCGTTGTTATCGGGCGTTGAGTCGTTGCCTTCATTGCTTGCCGATACAAATGAGCTAGCTGCACCAGCGGAGCTCTTCCCCACAACGACACGCTCTGTTATCGTCGTCAGACCCAAGAAGTTGACAACGTGGTCTTCCAAGCCCAGGAAATGCGAGCAGATCTCGACAAGCTGGGCCACAGTAAGCTCGGGCGTGATCGGGAAGGCATCTGCCAAAGGAGTACCGTCCAGTAGCTCAATCGTCGCAAGGAACGGTGGTCGCGCTTCGTAGCCACGAATTTCATCAATACTGGGAATAAAACCCGTTGCTCCGTTCTCCAGTAAATTCTCTAGCTTCTTCAGTGAGTAGGCCGCAAAGTTTCGCACGAGCCGCCAAAAGCTGTTGGAATCAGCAACTTGCGCCTTCAGGAACATGATCACATACTTCTGGAGTGCTAACGACGGTGGGAATGAGGTCGCACACATCGCAAACAGAGACCAACCTCGAATACTGCTGTCTCTCTTGGGGTTCTTCGTGAGTTGCTTCATGAGCTGCAGGTAGATTTCGTCCACGAGAGATGGCTTCATCAGACCGATCTGGAGGATGTACTGCGCCAACATTTCGCGGTAGAAAACGATTCGATCGCGCATGTATCCCAGAATGCAGCGGTTAATGGAGAGCGCCATTTGCCCAGCGGATGCGGACGAAGCGAGTGATGACACTTCGTCTGGACTGTCATCCAGCACAGACAGGCTCTGAGACATGGCACGACTTTCCCAGCACAACTTCTTGGCGAGTGCGCGCTCTGACTGCGCGTTAAACCCACGGAGGTTTTCGAAATGATTGAACGCCAGCGCATCTTTTTCAGCTCCTTGCTTTGATTTCTTGTCACTTGCGTTGTCAGCTCCGTCGTCCTCTCCCATTCCAGGCCACTCGGTTGTATCACACCGTGGACGCTCGCCTTCATGCAGACTGGGTTGACTGCTGCTGTCGCTATCGTTACGCGTAAGCGTGCCAGGACCGCGTAATCGGTCACCAGCAGCAACAGACTTCCTCCTCGCCGTCGCCATTTTATCTTCAGCTTTCATCAGAAGTCGTTCGTGGACGCCAGCTTCTCTTGCCGATTGAATGCTAAGTTCCAGTGCTCCAACTGATGATGCATCAGTCGGGAGAGCAAGAGTGGCTTCCAGGCGGGCAGCAGCCGCGATTCGAGATTCCAAACTCCGTCGCAAGGTGCCTGCTGTAAGGAGAATCTTTTCACGCTCTGCCTCGTCATATACAACTTCGCCTTCACCGTTTGATGGGGAAGAAAACTCGTCGATCTCAGTAGATAACAGCTGCACCGCATCTTCGCGAATCTCGGCATTTTCCTCGACTCGACGAGTCAAGAAATGAATGACGGCATGTAGTCCGTCCATGATCGCAGTAGGATCCGAGGCATCCTCACCGTTAGCACCGCTTCGAAGTTTTGAATACAGCTCGAACAGGTCGCCAAACAGAGGCGAACAGAACCCGATGCTGATAGACTGTGCTAGCTCTTGCTCTACGACCTTGGGGTCGTCAGTCTCAAGGGCCTGGCTTAAAGCGTTTTCGACGCTAGCCACCTGCTGCAGTCGCGCCGACTTAGCTTCAAACACCGCCTCCAACTCAGGGGTCACGGACAAGCGCAACTCGTTCAGATCACTCATACGCTGAGCTTCCCAGATCTGCAGGAACAGCTTAATCGGTGATGGCTCCAGCACCTTCTCCTCTTTCTTCACAGGGGACTTGGTTGGCTTGGGTGACGCTGGCTTCACAACAGCAACCGGAGCCGGAGGGGGACTGTCCCCAGACTCAGTAGCAGCGATCAGCTTCTCGCGTTCTCTTTCAGCATTCTTCAAGTTGAAGTCCCATTTCGCCAGACCAACGCCAACAGCAGCCTCAATCGCTTCAGTCAACAACTCGATATCTTGAGACAACTTTGCCACCGCGAGGAATTTAACCATTTGTTTGCGCTCGGAATGTGTGCTAGCAGGAACGGTTTGTGCTTCGAGTGCACGTTCAGCCTCGACTGTTCGAGGATCACCTTCGGGAACACCGAGAGCTTTAAGCCGCGCCAACACTCTCTCGACGGCGACAAAATTTTCGTCTTCCAGAGCTTTCTGGAGAGCTGCCTCTAAGTTTGTCGTATCAACAGAGACAGACGCACTGGGAGCAACAGCTTCTTGAGCAGCTTCCTCTCCCTCTAAGTCTTCGTCGTCCTCCTCATCGTCATTGTCAAAGGAAGTAAGGTCAGAAGGAATCGTCCCAAGGGTGTCCACAAGTGTTGGCAACTTCGCTTCGACACCCAAACTGATGGCTTTGGTAGCAGGCCCCAGCAACTTCTTCACAATAGCCGCGTCGTCATCATCTTCGCCGATGGTAGATAGAGCGTGTGCTACAGATTCCACAGCGCTTTTCTCCTCTAGCGCACGGATGATCATCATTGTAGCTAGCTTCCTTTCCAAAGACTCAACCGAAGGTTCTTCCAGTGTTGCTAAAGATCCCATGAGCGCTTCTGGGTCGTTTGCAATCATTGAAGCACGGAGTTTCTTGTTGACTGCAGCAATTTTCTCCGTTTTCTGCTTTTGGAGCGCCACGATACTCTTGCTTTTCCTCCTCAAATGGTCGACAGCTAGCCATGGAGAGCTCTTTTCAGCGACTCGTACAGCATACTCGATCAAGGCAGGATGGCCAATCCTGGTAGCATCGGCAATAATTGAGTTGACGTATTCTTCTTCGTCCAGACGCGCGATAAGCTGTCGGCCTTCGTTCAACACTCGAATATCCTCTGAAGCGCGCTTTCCTAAGATTTGTGTACAGTTTGCAAGGTGCTGGATAATATCGTTCTGGTCGCGTTGCGCCATCGCCTCACGCAAGCCCCGAATAACATACAGCAATCGCGCCGATTTCTTCCGGAACCCACCACGAAGCATATTACGCTGGATCATGGTAGCGCAGGCATTGAGGTACAGGAAACGCGCCTTCTCCAGCTTTTTCCACTGATGACTCGTCAAATACACTTTCGTCTTTCCAACAACAAACTTTTCCTCTTCCAAAACACCAATAGCGGACAGCGAACGCAACAGCGACTCCAGTGTACCACGGTGACCACAGACATTTTTGTAGCGTCGGAAAAAGTGACCGTACGTCAAGTGTACCGTGAAGATAGATCGACTGGCTTGCATCAGCTCAACCAAGTGGCTGTCACGGATTTGCTTCATCACGTAGGCCGAGTCGAACACTCCTTCTTCAAGCTCTTCGTTTGGCTTGATGCATACAAGGAAGTTCTTTCCCGTGTGGTTCAATGCGTGGAGCAAGGCGTCAGCTTGGTTGTACACGTCTGTTGCTGCACTGTCACCAGAGCTCTTTGCCTCCTTTGCGGAGCTCATGGAGTTTCGGAACTTTGAGGATGTGCTTCGGCGAGCAGCCTGCTTTGCAGCCTTTTCACTGGATGCTGCTGCCATTTGGGCCGCCCCTACGGCATGCAAAACAGCATTCTTGGACGACTGCATGATTGCCGCACATGTTGAAGAAATGCTCAGAGAATTCTTTGACGAAAGCCCCTTGCCATTGTATGTCACCTTGCCACAGTGGTGCTGAACGATAAACAGCAGCCGCCAATCCTTCGACGGTGCCAAGTATTCATTTGTCGTATCGGCGCCCATGTTGGGTCTCGACAGCCCACCCACAGCCTCGTTACCCGAAAACAGTTTGTTCACGAAATCCTCGTCATTGGGAGATCGAACCTTCGCGTTCTCTGTCAAAAGATCAAAAATACCGAAGGGTTTGCCCTCAAACAACTGCAGACACTTTTCCTGCTCGCTTGTGATGTCCACATTCGAATGCACTGTCAGGCGGTTCTCCACTTGCTGCGACTCATCTTCGAGGTCCGAAAAGTTAATGGCTAACGTGTTTTGCACGTAAAAGTGATGTACCTTTTCACTCCAGTAATTGAAGCAGAGCTGGTCGAAGCTGTTCTGCGACGGGTCCAGATTCTCGAAACCAACCATGTCCAGGACGTGAACGCCCTGCGAGTTAATCACAATATTCGACTTCTCGTAGCGATCAAAAATGCCACCCAAAATGCCATTCAGCGTCTCCACAAGGAAGCTGAAGAGAGACTCGTACAAACTTCGAATGAAGGTGTCCCTTGCCTTACGTGCCTGGTGTACAGTCACCACCTTCAACGACGATACAGTCTTGCCACCATCCTTGGAGAAGAACTGACGCGTACGGAAGTAATTATCGAGCACGACAGGCTCGACCTCTAGCAGCTTCGCAGCGAGCAGGATCTGAGCTGGATCCTTCAACGCGCAGGATTGAGCATCACTCACAGTGGTCGAGTTCGCACCACTAACAGACTTGCCGCCTTCCGGGTCAGGAATGAAGTCCACATTTCCCAAGTGAAGCAATGCCGCCACAATGCGCACGATTTCAACACGCTGGTTCTTCCGGATCCTCAACGCTGAAAAACTCGACATCAGGTCTCGGTAGTCGCGAGCATCAAGGGCAAGATTCGTGAGGTCAGGGTCAGCTTGTTTCAAAATAGCAAATTCATCCACGCCCTTGTTCATTTCCAGCGAATCACGGAGCGTGGGGTCATGTTGCACACCTGCAAGCACCTGGTAAAATACTTGGAAGTTCCGTTCATGGCTCCTGCAGTCGATGACGCGCGATTTCTCGAAATAATGTGTCGTAAATCCTCCTCCAATAACGTGACCATGCTTACTGAACTCCACTGAAATCATCTTGGCGAAGCGTGACGAATTCGGGTTCTGGGGAGTAGCTGCATTTCCGAACGCCTCCAAAATTGTAAATGCGTGCAGAATCTGCTGACCGATGGGGTGCAGAACACCCGACTCGCCCTCCGAATCATGTCGAGGAGCAGCTCCGTCTCCAATCTCGCACAAATACTGGACAATCAACTTGGCCGCTTCGGATTTGCCCGCACCCATGCCACCGAGCAGAATCACCGCCTGGTCCTCCCCTGCGTCCTGCATACACCTTAGTGCGTTCTGCGCGAGTGCGAACACGTGCGGCGGCGCATCGTTCACCGTGTCTTTCTCGTAGAATGGGGTCTGCTCCCTGCTCTTGTTGTACGCCTGCATATGATCGGGCGTGTAGATTGGCAACGGCGTGATGGGATTCACCCCAACCAGCACCCGATCCACCCACGTGTACACCTGCTCCATGCGATACCTCGCGCGCAGCGTGTAAAGCGCGACATTCTCCAACTGCTCCGACGTGAACGTCTCGGTTCGGCCTGCATCGCCCTGCAATAAAATAAGAAAACCCAGAAAAATAATAATTAATAACTCTGAGAGACCCCAATGGAGACCACCTTGAACGAATCTCTCACATTTGTAGCCATCAGCGGCACGTTGCTGAGATCGTGCAGCTCCAGAGGCAGCAGCTGCTTGGGGTGGTGGCAGGCCGGCAGCTTGACCAATGGGCGTCCGCGGATGGCGCGCTCCTCGCCGTCCTCCGTGTGTACGACAGTCACGTGCTGCTCCTGGTCCGAGTCCTCGTCGAAGAGAAAGCCCGTGCGCACCACCACGGCGGACGTGCAGACGCCACTCTCATCGCTCACCCACACGAAGTCGCCCTCCTCGATGGGCGTGGGGCCGGTGGAGGAGGTCACGGACGCTGAGGTGCCGGCACTGGACTTCTTGACGCTGGCGCGTGGGGCCTGGCGCGCTGGCTGTGGAGACGCCTGGGCCGGCGCGTACTCGTCACTGCTCAGGCGCTGGCTGCTGGGCCGCGCCTGGCCGTTGCTGCGGTAGCTGCGGCGCGGTTCCGCGCTCATGGAGCTCTCCTCCCTGCAGCGACCGTCACTCTGTGCTGCCTTGTGGAGCTCTTGCGCTTTGTATGCGGGCAACTGTGTCGCTTCGTTGAAGCACGCGATTGGCAGAAAAGATTGGGTATAAGGTTTGAGGAGATACGCTCAAGGATAAGATTTGACGTTCACATGGCTACAGTTTGCCAAATGGCGCTTGCTGAGCCAGAACATAGACCCCATAGGGTAGAGCGTGTGTGCGGTTCGTACACATGTACAGTCTCCTGTTTGAGCTGCAGTATCTCTCCAACCATCTAAGACAGAGATCTGTACGTGTGTGCGTAAGTCCGTGTGAAGCCCGTGACAACATAATAAGGTGGTCCACACAACCCGAATTAAGTACGTTTTTTTACGCCGCAGGCGGGCTGCCGAGCGCAGCGAAGGCGGCACCCGCGTGCGACTAGCGGGCCGTAGGGCCGCCCAGCTCTACAGTAACTAATAACACTGCGAGTAGTGCAGCGAGCCGACGAGGCGAGCGGAACGGGGGTGACCATATTACCCTCGCAGCTAGATTAATTATTGTTATTTGCAACGTTTACGATATTAATGAGCGTAGCGGCGATAGCAGGTTGAGTACGTTTGAGGCAGCGATAGTTGGGCCTGCCTGCTACTTAGTACGATATCAATGTAGCGATGTTAGTTTAATACAAACCCATAGTAAAGGGATGGCAGTGCGTAGTTAGTTACAGCAACACGTAGTCAGCGATAGGAGCGCAGAGTTAAGCGATAGCAGCACGTAGTAAGTATTCTGAACATATATTTAGCGATAGCAGCACGCAGTACGTAATATGAGCATATAGTTAGCGATAGCAGCACGTAGTAGGTGATAGGAGCGACGTAGTAAGCGATAGCAGTGCGAGTACAGTTAGCGCAGTGTATGCTGTTTTGTAGCACTTCTGCTCACCTAAGGTTTACGATGATACTTTAGGGATGGATACATTATAGCCTCAGCGGGCTTGGCGTCTGTCTTGCGAGGGAATTCAGCTACATTATCTTATGTATGTTGTGTTCAGCATAGTAATAAAACGATATTTAGTGCATACAACGTCAATCTTACCCTGCCGGGCATTACGAACATTTTATGAAGTCGCACATACCCGAATGGCAAATACAGTGGGCGGCATTATCATTGCGCAGTGTGTACTTTGGTGATAGAATGTGAAGTTTGTTACATTTAGCCTGTTTAGCTACTCTTGGTAGTGTGCAACTGCTAATGCGCGCCACGTAGTAGAATAGAAAAGTCATGATTGCTTTTAGTAACAAACTACTGGGTTTATGACAGCCTACGCACATATGAGCGCGACCAACGTAGAAATTATGTTAACATTAACGCAGCCGCAGCTCAAAACATTTTATAGACCATACAAAGTATCGAACAATGACACAATTGATACAGAGTGTTTGTAAGGAACATTAGCACTAAACATTTTGCTAAGTAAAAAGGAGTGAAGCCCCACATTGCAAGAATTGGTTTGTTATACGACTTAATACATTATATTTCTACATCTAAAGTTTAAATTTCCCAATATCTTTATTTTTTCAACAGTATGCTCTTACAACAAAGTCACCGCTGAGTACATAATATTATTATGTACTCAGCGGTGATTTTGTATGTGAGTACATAATATGTACTCACATACATGTTATGTACTCAGCGGTGACTTTGTTGTCGTGTTAACAAATTACGCCTAAGTAGACCCGATTGACGACAAAGTACCGTACAATAGAGAATAATTTACTTTAGCACGCTCCAGCAACGCATCTACTGATAGTAAGCTGATACTGGCCACTTGACCAGCTACTAAGAGTACTCTCACCACTCTCACCACAAAAACACTTTCAACATGCACACTCTAAACTAAACTTGATTTGATAAAAGCCCACCGGAGCGTAGCGGAGGTGGGCGGGTTTTGCAACTACGACTGACCACGGCTTAGAATGAAAGACCGTACAGTAGACAATGTTTCACATTAACGTGCATCTATTCATAGTAACTCTGACGTGGGAATAGTTTATTAACTTATATCAACAACCTAACGCTACCAGAGTGTACTTCCACCATAAAATTTCTTTTTAAACGCACCCAATCGATCGTTAACATTTAAAACTTAACAAAGCCCACTGCGTTGTGGTGGTGGGCGGCCCTAACTACTGTAACTAACCACAATCCCTCCCGCCGCGTAGCGGCGGCGCTCGGCTAGTCTCTCCAACCATCTAAGACAGAGATCTGTACGTGTGTGCGTAAGTCCGTGTGAAGCCCGTGACAACATAATAAGGTGGTCCACACAACCCGAATTAAGTACGTTTTTACGCCGCAGGCGGGCTGCCGAGCGCAGCGAAGGCGGCACCCGCGATGCGACTAGCGGGCCGTAGGGCCGCCCAGCTCTACAGTAACTAATAACACTGCGAGTAGTGCAGCGAGCCGACGAGGCGAGCGGAACGGGGTGACCATATTACCCTCGCAGCTAGATTAATTATTGTTATTTGCAACGTTTACGATATTAATGAGCGTAGCGGCGATAGCAGGTTGAGTACGTTTGAGGCAGCGATAGTTGGGCCTGCCTGCTACTTAGTACGATATCAATGTAGCGATGTTAGTTTAATACAAACCCATAGTAAAGGGATGGCAGTGCGTAGTTAGTTACAGCAACACGTAGTCAGCGATAGGAGCGCAGAGTTAAGCGATAGCAGCACGTAGTAAGTATTCTGAACATATATTTAGCGATAGCAGCACGCAGTACGTAATATGAGCATATAGTTAGCGATAGCAGCACGTAGTAGGTGATAGGAGCGACGTAGTAAGCGATAGCAGTGCGAGTACAGTTAGCGCAGTGTATGCTGTTTTGTAGCACTTCTGCTCACCTAAGGTTTACGATGATACTTTAGGGATGGATACATTATAGCCTCAGCGGGCTTGGCGTCTGTCTTGCGAGGGAATTCAGCTACATTATCTTATGTATGTTGTGTTCAGCATAGTAATAAAACGATATTTAGTGCATACAACGTCAATCTTACCCTGCCGGGCATTACGAACATTTTATGAAGTCGCACATACCCGAATGGCAAATACAGTGGGCGGCATTATCATTGCGCAGTGTGTACTTTGGTGATAGAATGTGAAGTTTGTTACATTTAGCCTGTTTAGCTACTCTTGGTAGTGTGCAACTGCTAATGCGCGCCACGTAGTAGAATAGAAAAGTCATGATTGCTTTTAGTAACAAACTACTGGGTTTATGACAGCCTACGCACATATGAGCGCGACCAACGTAGAAATTATGTTAACATTAACGCAGCCGCAGCTCAAAACATTTTATAGACCATACAAAGTATCGAACAATGACACAATTGATACAGAGTGTTTGTAAGGAACATTAGCACTAAACATTTTGCTAAGTAAAAAAGGAGTGAAGCCCCACATTGCAAGAATTGGATGGTTAGACGACTTAATACAATAGCTGTCTACATCTAAAGTTTCAATAACCCAATATCGATCTATTTTCAACAGTATGCGCTTACAACAAAGTCACCGCTGAGTACATAATATTATTATGTACTCAGCGGTGACTTTGTTGTCGTGTTAACAAATTACGCCTAAGTAGACCCGATTGACGACAAAGTACCGTACAATAGAGAATAATTTACTTTAGCACGCTCCAGCAACGCATCTACTGATAGTAAGCTGATACTGGCCACTTGACCAGCTACTAAGAGTACTCTCACCACTCTCACCACAAAAACACTTTCAACATGCACACTCTAAACTAAACTTGATTTGATAAAAGCCCACCGGAGCGTAGCGGAGGTGGGCGGGTTTTGCAACTACGACTGACCACGGCTTAGAATGAAAGACCGTACAGTAGACAATGTTTCACATTAACGTGCATCTATTCATAGTAACTCTGACGTGGGAATAGTTTATTAACTTATATCAACAACCTAACGCTACCAGAGTGTACTTCCAACATAAAATTTCTTTTTAAAAGCACCCAATCGATCGTTAACATTTAAAACTTAACAAAGCCCACTGCGTAGTGGAGGTGGGCGGCCCTAACTACTGTAACTAACCACAATCCCTCCCGCCGCGTAGCGGCGGCGCTCGGCTAGTCTCTCCAACCATCTAAGACAGAGATCTGTACGTGTGTGCGTAAGTCCGTGTGAAGCCCGTGACAACATAATAAGGTGGTCCACACAACCCGAATTAAGTACGTTTTTTTACGCCGCAGGCGGGCTGCCGAGCGCAGCGAAGGCGGCACCCCGCGTGCGACTAGCGGGCCGTAGGGCCGCCCAGCTCTACAGTAACTAATAACACTGCGAGTAGTGCAGCGAGCCGACGAGGCGAGCGGAACGGGGTGACCATATTACCCTCGCAGCTAGATTAATTATTGTTATTTGCAACGTTTACGATATTAATGAGCGTAGCGGCGATAGCAGGTTGAGTACGTTTGAGGCAGCGATAGTTGGGCCTGCCTGCTACTTAGTACGATATCAATGTAGCGATGTTAGTTTAATACAAACCCATAGTAAAGGGATGGCAGTGCGTAGTTAGTTACAGCAACACGTAGTCAGCGATAGGAGCGCAGAGTTAAGCGATAGCAGCACGTAGTAAGTATTCTGAACATATATTTAGCGATAGCAGCACGCAGTACGTAATATGAGCATATAGTTAGCGATAGCAGCACGTAGTAGGTGATAGGAGCGACGTAGTAAGCGATAGCAGTGCGAGTACAGTTAGCGCAGTGTATGCTGTTTTGTAGCACTTCTGCTCACCTAAGGTTTACGATGATACTTTAGGGATGGATACATTATAGCCTCAGCGGGCTTGGCGTCTGTCTTGCGAGGGAATTCAGCTACATTATCTTATGTATGTTGTGTTCAGCATAGTAATAAAACGATATTTAGTGCATACAACGTCAATCTTACCCTGCCGGGCATTACGAACATTTTATGAAGTCGCACATACCCGAATGGCAAATACAGTGGGCGGCATTATCATTGCGCAGTGTGTACTTTGGTGATAGAATGTGAAGTTTGTTACATTTAGCCTGTTTAGCTACTCTTGGTAGTGTGCAACTGCTAATGCGCGCCACGTAGTAGAATAGAAAAGTCATGATTGCTTTTAGTAACAAACTACTGGGTTTATGACAGCCTACGCACATATGAGCGCGACCAACGTAGAAATTATGTTAACATTAACGCAGCCGCAGCTCAAAACATTTTATAGACCATACAAAGTATCGAACAATGACACAATTGATACAGAGTGTTTGTAAGGAACATTAGCACTAAACATTTTGCTAAGTAAAAAGGAGTGAAGCCCCACATTGCAAGAATTGGATGGTTAGACGACTTAATACAATAGCTGTCTACATCTAAAGTTTCAATAACCCAATATCGATCTATTTTCAACAGTATGCGCTTACAACAAAGTCACCGCTGAGTACATAATATTGTATGTACTCAGCGGTGACTTTGTATGTGAGTACATAATATGTACTCACATACATGTTATGTACTCAGCGGTGACTTTGTTGTCGTGTTAACAAATTACGCCTAAGTAGACCCGATTGACGACAAAGTACCGTACAATAGAGAATAATTTACTTTAGCACGCTCCAGCAACGCATCTACTGATAGTAAGCTGATACTGGCCACTTGACCAGCTACTAAGAGTACTCTCACCACTCTCACCACAAAAACACTTTCAACATGCACACTCTAAACTAAACTTGATTTGATAAAGCCCACCGGAGCGTAGCGGAGGTGGGCGGGTTTTGCAACTACGACTGACCACGGCTTAGAATGAAAGACCGTACAGTAGACAATGTTTCACATTAACGTGCATCTATTCATAGTAACTCTGACGTGGGAATAGTTTATTAACTTATATCAACAACCTAACGCTACCAGAGTGTACTTCCAACATAAAATTTCTTTTTAAAAGCACCCAATCGATCGTTAACATTTAAAACTTAACAAAGCCCACTGCGTAGTGGAGGTGGGCGGCCCTAACTACTGTAACTAACCACAATCCCTCCCGCCGCGTAGCGCGCGGCTCAACTAGTCTCTCCAACCATCTAAGACAGAGATCTGTACGTGTGTGCGTAAGTCCGTGTGAAGCCCGTGACAACATAATAAGGTGGTCCACACAACCCGAATTAAGTACGTTTTTACGCCGCAGGCGGGCTGCCGAGCGCAGCGAAGGCGGCACCCGCGATGCGACTAGCGGGCCGTAGGGCCGCCCAGCTCTACAGTAACTAATAACACTGCGAGTAGTGCAGCGAGCCGACGAGGCGAGCGGAACGGGGTGACCATATTACCCTCGCAGCTAGATTAATTATTGTTATTTGCAACGTTTACGATATTAATGAGCGTAGCGGCGATAGCAGGTTGAGTACGTTTGAGGCAGCGATAGTTGGGCCTGCCTGCTACTTAGTACGATATCAATGTAGCGATGTTAGTTTAATACAAACCCATAGTAAAGGGATGGCGGTGCGTAGTTAGTTACAGCAACACGTAGTCAGCGATAGGAGCGCAGAGTTAAGCGATAGCAGCACGTAGTAAGTATTCTGAACATATATTTAGCGATAGCAGCACGCAGTACGTAATATGAACATATAGTTAGCGATAGCAGCACGTAGTAGGTGATAGGAGCGACGTAGTAAGCGATAGCAGTGCGAGTACAGTTAGCGCAGTGTATGCTGTTTTGTAGCACTTCTGCTCACCTAAGGTTTACGATGATACTTTAGGGATGGATACATTATAGCCTCAGCGGGCTTGGCGTCTGTCTTGCGAGGGAATTCAGCTACATTATCTTATGTATGTTGTGTTCAGCATAGTAATAAAACGATATTTAGTGCATACAACGTCAATCTTACCCTGCCGGGCATTACGAACATTTTATGAAGTCGCACATACCCGAATGGCAAATACAGTGGGCGGCATTATCATTGCGCAGTGTGTACTTTGGTGATAGAATGTGAAGTTTGTTACATTTAGCCTGTTTAGCTACTCTTGGTAGTGTGCAACTGCTAATGCGCGCCACGTAGTAGAATAGAAAAGTCATGATTGCTTTTAGTAACAAACTACTGGGTTTATGACAGCCTACGCACATATGAGCGCGACCAACGTAGAAATTATGTTAACATTAACGCAGCCGCAGCTCAAAACATTTTATAGACCATACAAAGTATCGAACAATGACACAATTGATACAGAGTGTTTGTAAGGAACATTAGCACTAAACATTTTGCTAAGTAAAAAGGAGTGAAGCCCCACATTGCAAGAATTGGATGGTTAGACGACTTAATACAATAGCTGTCTACATCTAAAGTTTCAATAACCCAATATCGATCTATTTTCAACAGTATGCGCTTACAACAAAGTCACCGCTGAGTACATAATATTATTATGTACTCAGCGGTGACTTTGTATGTGAGTACATAATATGTACTCACATACATGTTATGTACTCAGCGGTGACTTTGTTGTCGTGTTAACAAATTACGCCTAAGTAGACCCGATTGACGACAAAGTACCGTACAATAGAGAATAATTTACTTTAGCACGCTCCAGCAACGCATCTACTGATAGTAAGCTGATACTGGCCACTTGACCAGCTACTAAGAGTACTCTCACCACTCTCACCACAAAAACACTTTCAACATGCACACTCTAAACTAAACTTGATTTGATAAAAGCCCACCGGAGCGTAGCGGAGGTGGGCGGGTTTTGCAACTACGACTGACCACGGCTTAGAATGAAAGACCGTACAGTAGACAATGTTTCACATTAACGTGCATCTATTCATAGTAACTCTGACGTGGGAATAGTTTATTAACTTATATCAACAACCTAACGCTACCAGAGTGTACTTCCAACATAAAATTTCTTTTTAAAAGCACCCAATCGATCGTTAACATTTAAAACTTAGCAAAGCCAACTGCGTAGTGGAGGTGGGCGGCCCTAACTACTGTAACTAACCACAATCCCTCCCGCCGCGTAGCGGCGGCGCTCGGCTAGTCTCTCCAACCATCTAAGACAGAGATCTGTACGTGTGTGCGTAAGTCCGTGTGAAGCCCGTGACAACATAATAAGGTGGTCCACACAACCCGAATTAAGTACGTTTTTTTACGCCGCAGGCGGGCTGCCGAGCGCAGCGAAGGCGGCACCCGCGTGCGACTAGCGGGCCGTAGGGCCGCCCAGCTCTACAGTAACTAATAACACTGCGAGTAGTGCAGCGAGCCGACGAGGCGAGCGGAACGGGGTGACCATATTACCCTCGCAGCTAGATTAATTATTGTTATTTGCAACGTTTACGATATTAATGAGCGTAGCGGCGATAGCAGGTTGAGTACGTTTGAGGCAGCGATAGTTGGGCCTGCCTGCTACTTAGTACGATATCAATGTAGCGATGTTAGTTTAATACAAACCCATAGTAAAGGGATGGCAGTGCGTAGTTAGTTACAGCAACACGTAGTCAGCGATAGGAGCGCAGAGTTAAGCGATAGCAGCACGTAGTAAGTATTCTGAACATATATTTAGCGATAGCAGCACGCAGTACGTAATATGAACATATAGTTAGCGATAGCAGCACGTAGTAGGTGATAGGAGCGACGTAGTAAGCGATAGCAGTGCGAGTACAGTTAGCGCAGTGTATGCTGTTTTGTAGCACTTCTGCTCACCTAAGGTTTACGATGATACTTTAGGGATGGATACATTATAGCCTTAGCGGGCTTGGCGTCTGTCTTGCGAGGGAATTCAGCTACATTATCTTATGTATGTTGTGTTCAGCATAGTAATAAAACGATATTTAGTGCATACAACGTCAATCTTACCCTGCCGGGCATTACGAACATTTTATGAAGTCGCACATACCCGAATGGCAAATACAGTGGGCGGCATTATCATTGCGCAGTGTGTACTTTGGTGATAGAATGTGAAGTTTGTTACATTTAGCCTGTTTAGCTACTCTTGGTAGTGTGCAACTGCTAATGCGCGCCACGTAGTAGAATAGAAAAGTCATGATTGCTTTTAGTAACAAACTACTGGGTTTATGACAGCCTACGCACATATGAGCGCGACCAACGTAGAAATTATGTTAACATTAACGCAGCCGCAGCTCAAAACATTTTATAGACCATACAAAGTATCGAACAATGACACAATTGATACAGAGTGTTTGTAAGGAACATTAGCACTAAACATTTTGCTAAGTAAAAAGGAGTGAAGCCCCACATTGCAAGAATTGGATGGTTAGACGACTTAATACAATAGCTGTCTACATCTAAAGTTTCAATAACCCAATATCGATCTATTTTCAACAGTATGCGCTTACAACAAAGTCACCGCTGAGTACATAATATTATTATGTACTCAGCGGTGACTTTGTATGTGAGTACATAATATGTACTCACATACATGTTATGTACTCAGCGGTGACTTTGTTGTCGTGTTAACAAATTACGCCTAAGTAGACCCGATTGACGACAAAGTACCGTACAATAGAGAATAAATTACTTTAGCACGCTCCAGCAACGCATCTACTGATAGTAAGCTGATACTGGCCACTTGACCAGCTACTAAGAGTACTCTCACCACTCTCACCACAAAAACACTTTCAACATGCACACTCTAAACTAAACTTGATTTGATAAAAGCCCACCGGAGCGTAGCGGAGGTGGGCGGGTTTTGCAACTACGACTGACCACGGCTTAGAATGAAAGACCGTACAGTAGACAATGTTTCACATTAACGTGCATCTATTCATAGTAACTCTGACGTGGGAATAGTTTATTAACTTATATCAACAACCTAACGCTACCAGAGTGTACTTCCAACATAAATTTTCTTTTTAAAAGCACCCAATCGATCGTTAACATTTAAAACTTAGCAAAGCCAACTGCGTAGTGGAGGTGGGCGGCCCTAACTACTGTAACTAACCACAATCCCTCCCGCCGCGTAGCGGCGGCGCTCGGCTAGTCTCTTCTCTCCAACCATCTAAGACAGAGATCTGTACGTGTGTGCGTAAGTCCGTGTGAAGCCCGTGACAACATAATAAGGTGGTCCACACAACCCGAATTAAGTACGTTTTTTTACGCCGCAGGCGGGCTGCCGAGCGCAGCGAAGGCGGCACCCGCGTGCGACTAGCGGGCCGTAGGGCCGCCCAGCTCTACAGTAACTAATAACACTGCGAGTAGTGCAGCGAGCCGACGAGGCGAGCGGAACGGGGGTGACCATATTACCCTCGCAGCTAGATTAATTATTGTTATTTGCAACGTTTACGATATTAATGAGCGTAGCGGCGATAGCAGGTTGAGTACGTTTGAGGCAGCGATAGTTGGGCCTGCCTGCTACTTAGTACGATATCAATGTAGCGATGTTAGTTTAATACAAACCCATAGTAAAGGGATGGCAGTGCGTAGTTAGTTATGTCGCGAGTGCCCTGGATGGGACGGTCAAGCGTTGTGTGGAAGCTAGAACGGTTAGGCAGTAGAACACAGAGCGAGAACAGAGCTAATATGCAAAAGCTATCAACTTGTTCTCTCCAGTGCAGATTCACGACTGACCCTACCTCCTTACCGCTCACGGAGCCTGACGGCCCGTGCTACCTTCTTCTTTCTGCACTCTGTCAGCTCACGTGTCGACTTCAACACGTCACCTGCTCACCTGGCTCTCGACTCACCCCTTCGTCCTTGGCTCACCTCACTGCTCACGACCCGAGCCACGCGGTGCACGTGACCTCCGTCCTGCCCTTCGCGTCACTGCTCACCCATCGCTCGCGTCACTGCTTCCATCGCTGCCGTAGGCGCCACCTAACCGACGCGTCGCCAGTCAGCGCCTTCTCCGAAATTGATGACTGCCCGCTCTCCGCATTGTCCAACAGCTGACCCTCCCAAAGTAGATCGTGAGTCGAACGGTCGTCCGTGTAGTAGGAACGGTGGCGACCGTTCCAACTCGGGACATCCTCCCCGACTGAAACTCGACGTCCTCGTCGAGCAGCTTCCAGCTTGGCGTCTCGCATCTTGGCCCGCAGCTCTCGCTGTTCAGCGCGCAACCCGGTGAGCGTCCTCACGGGTTTCTTCTCGCCTACGCAGCCGTCCGCACGCCAGAACGCTTCGCTCAAACGCTCAGCCTGTTCCAGTTCCTCCAAGTCCTTCTGCCACGCCTCATAGCGGTCCTCGGCCATCTTCATGGGCGAACGCCCACCCGACGCAGCCTCATACCACTTCAAGAGGTGGCTGGCCACGCCGGCCACCACCACATAGCAGCTCCATAGCGCCACCGTTTCGTCGGGCACCAGCTCGTCGCCGGCGACCAGCCCTCCGTCAGCCAGCAGGTAGTTTAAGGACAACAACAGCACTGCGACGCCCACCGTTCCTTGGCACACCTTCTCCACGAAGTCGTACACATACACAACCGTGTAGAAGACGGCGTACGCCATCAACGACGAGAACGCCCAAAACCCACGGCCCACGCAGCCAGCACGGTCGAACGACCGCTTGCACTCGGCTTTGGACCCCTTCCAGTACTTGACCGTCGACTTGTAGCTCAGCTCCAGCACGTCCGGCAGGAAGACGCACCACAACGCGTGATACGCTTCTAGCCACTTGTGCATCAGCCGGCCCAGGCCCTCAGTGTGTTCACCACGGGACTCCAATACGATCATGGGCGTAGCCCAGATAGCTTCGAACGCCTTCCATCTCCTCTCGGCCGCCGGTCGGCCTTGCACGGCCAGACCGTTCACAAAGCGACGGTAGCGCCTCAGGCACACTCGCGCCAGCGTAGCCCACTTGTAGACGAAGGAGAAGACGGCCCCGAGTAGTCGGCCCGCGATGCTCCACAGCGGCCTTGTCACGATTCCGCCAACCGCTCCAATCGTCAGCAAAACGGTCACCCACCAGTACTTGCAGACCGTTTTGAGTATGAATCGCCCAAGGAGCAACGAGCTCCAGAAGCACCACTCGATCACCGCCACAGCTGTCTCCATTCCTCACCGTGCGAAAAGTAAAATGCCGACCGTGGCGTAGCTCAAGTCCGCCGCTCCTGCCAGCCAGCGAGGTCTGCAGCCATCGCCCTGGGCAGTCTCGGTAGACTTCGCACTCCACCGTAGCTTTTCATCAATTCACCGTGGTAGGCGCGACCGTGTCGCTCGCCAACCGCACCTCTCCTTTCTCTGAAAGGCAATCACAGACCTTCAACTTCTAACGGTCGAGTCAAGGCCCATCAGTGATCCGCTCCCATTGGCTTCTTGTTCTCATTCCAGCTTTCGCCGAGACACGCACAAGAGGGCCAAGACCTCCGCCACCCTGGCCAAGTCTCGCGACGAGAACAAGGCCGCAGTCATCAAGCGGCTGCGCGCGCGCCTGGACCGCAAGACCCGCGGCGCCAACGCTGAGGCCGACGCGCAGCTGCGCGCGCAAGTCGACTTCTTCGCCCGACTCCGCGCCGCCGCCTTCATCAACGGAGACTCGCTCGGCGTCACCGCCCTCGACGACCTGGCCGTCGCGGTGTTAGCAGACGACGCCGCGTTCCCGGCGGAGCTCGCGCGCACCGTGGTGCTGCTGCCCGCCCCCGACTCGATGGACACGGAGCCCGCGCCCGCCCACGACCTCTTCGCCGCCCACGACGCCCCAGCTACAGCCGTCAAGCGTCCAGCAGCCCAAGGTGCCGACTCTCCCAAGGACCAGCTCCCAAGAAACAACGCAAGAACGCCCGCACTCCGAAGTACTCGCTGGATCTGCCCGAGACCTGCCCCCGCGACATTCGGCGCGACGTCGAGAAGCTCGTCGAGACGGCCGCCAAGCAGGGCAAGACTCCGCCACGCGTCGCGTACCCGTGGGCCGGACAGCGCGCCTGGTATGACCCGGAAGAGTTTCCGGAGCTCCACCTGATGCATTGGCGCTACTACATGCGCCACCGTGACACTTTCTTCGACTGTGCCCTGTACGCGCCCACGGACAACTCAGACGCTCGGCGACGCGAGAAGCTCCTCGCGAACCAAGGTCGACTCGTGCTGGTGAGTGCGAACGTCTGCCTCGTCGGCTGGTACGGCTTTCTCGACCGTTTCGAGAACTCCGTCCACGACAATCTCATGTGGCTCGGAGGCAAGGCCGCCAAGCGTTCAACGTCGGCCAAGGGCAAGACCGGTTCGGCGACGGACCTCGTCACGCTGTGGCGCCGCGACCGTCCCCGTTACGACCGTTTGATGACTCGCATCTTGGACCCGTGCCGCGTCGATGAAGACGGGTACCAGAGCATCCGGGAGTTGCTGGAGCAGACGGAGGCCTTGGACCCGACTCGGCCCGTGCACCTTCGACTTTGCGACGAAGCGCTGGCACGCATCGCTCTCGACGCAGGCCGTACGCCGCCCAACCCAGCTTGGATCGGCAACAAGAGCAGCGGTATCTGGAAGACACTGCTGACAAACAGTCGGATCCGGGCGCTCCAAGTCAAGATCGCCAAGCAGCTCAAGGACGGCTCGTACCGGGTCGCCATGGACTTGAAGCCGTTCCAGAGTAAGGAGCAAGGCGAGGACGACTCGGACTACGTCGACGACGACGACGAGCCCACTGCGCAGCCGCCGACTCCGTCCGTCGATGAAGAGCTCGACGAGGTCGAAGAGGACGAGACCGAGGAGAAGCCGCTCGCACAGAGTCCCGCCCACGACGACGAACCCGACGACCATGACCAAGACGACGCCGACCAAGAGAATCAGGTTGAAGACGACGAAGGCGGCCGCAGTCCGGACACCCCCGACGCCCCCGACAACGACAAGAAGAGCAGCTCCGGCGACGACAAGGGCGACTCGTCGGCCAAGGGCAACTCCAAGAAGAAGAACTCCGACTCTTCGAGCTCCAAGTAGTTCTCCGTGAATCAGGGACGCTCCTGATCGTTCATTCTTTCTGTATTACTCCATGCGTCCCTCCAATTAATCTCAATAACAACACGTAAACCGTTTTCCACTCGTTCTGTTCTTGAGTCTCGTAGTCCGACCGTTCGTAACATCGCTCCACGACCGTTTTCCCCAAGACTCGAACACTCCCACCGTCGACCTTGCTACGCCATTAGCAGGTCGTCATCCTCCACTTCTTCATTGGCATCGGCCAGCCGCGAGCTTCGACGCAACTCGGGCAGCCTCAACTTCCTCCTTCGGGCTTGTTCAAAAGCCGTGACTAGGGCTTCATACTCGGGCATCAGCTCTGCTCGAGGCACCCAAAACGTTTCATAATTCGCAAGCAACACCAGGTACTCCACTGAACGGTCCACCGTTCGTTTCTCACACACAGCCAATAGCGGCGAATCAACACCCGTAAGAACCGTGTCTCCCTTGCCAACAGTCAACCGCTCCGTGAAGCTAGACGCCGGGAGGTCGGACTCCTCCAGAGGTCCCCCTTCTGCGTCTCCTTCACCGTCCTCAACGCCGTCCGGCACTTCATCCAGGTAAGGCCGAGTCCACTTGCCACGGAATTTCTTCAAACGGTTCACATTGACCGTTACCACCTTGTCTGGATGCGACGGGATGTCAATCCGATACGCATTATCGCCCACTTTTGCCACGACTCGGTAGGGCCCATGCCATGAGAACGCCAACTTCTTCGTCCGCGCCTCACCTCGCTTCTTCCTGAACAATTGGTACACCCACACCGGGTCTCCAACCTCGTACTCCACGGCTACTCGGTCGCCCAACCGTTTTTCATGGCGATCTTGCGCCTTCACCAGTTGACGCTCGACCAGGTGACGAGAGTCGCGCAGCGACCTGTACAGTTCTCGTCGATACAGAGCCACCTCGTTGCTCTTCCACTTCTTCCCCAGGTTCAGGAACGCGACGTCCAGCGGCAGCGTGGCATCACGTCCGTAGAGAGAAAAGAACGGTGTGTCGCCCAACGCCTCGTGATAGGACGTACGGTAGGCAAACAGCACCCGCGGCAAATACAGATCCCAGTCCGTTTGCGCTTCACTCACGTGCATCTTAAGCATTCCCATGAGCGTTCCATTGAACCGTTCCACAAGACCTTGAGTCTGCGGATGGTAGGCAGAACCGAACAGTTTCTTGATCCCGAGCGTTTGGTAGAACGACTTAGCGATCTCCGACGTGAAATTCCGACCGTTGTCACTTAGCAACCGTGAAGGCACACCGTGCCGTGACACGACACCGTTCACCATGACATCAACGAACGTGACGGAGTCCAACCGGAGAACTGCGAAAGCCTCTGCCCACCTCGTGAAGTAGTCTACGAACACGAGGATGTACTTGTTCCCCCGCTCCGTTTCAGGTAACGGTCCGACAGCGTCCACCACTAGCAGCGAGAACGGTCCCGTTAGATCGGCTACGGGCATCCGTTGCATCTGCCCCGCCTGCCACGGTCGCGAGCCCTTCCCACTCCCGCAACGGTTGCACTCGCGGACGTACTCCTTGACATCCTTACGCCATCCCGGCCAGAACGCATGTCTCCGCACCTTCTCCAGAGTCTTCGTCAATCCCAAGTGAGAGGACAGAACGTCAGAGTGACAGTAGTGCAGGACGGTCTCCACATACGGTAACGGAACCACTGGAACGGTCAAGGACCGTGCAGGTCCGACCCGAGCTGGTAGATTCACACGCTGCATCAGCAACCCGTTCCGCACTTCATATCTGCGTCCCATCTTGACAACAGTCGCTCGCAAAAAGGGGTCGAGGGGCAAGGCACCGTCCAGCAGGAACGCCACCAGCGCCTTGATCCACGACACCTCTTGTTGTGCTTCAACGAACTGTTCCGAGTCGAGCCCAAACTGGTCCACTGGAGACATTGGCGCGTCCATTTGCGGGCCGCTACCAGCGTCCTCGTTCGGACGGTCAGGTTCTTCATCATCCACATGTCCATCAGCACGCTCGCCGGCGACACCCTCACCGTTCACAAGTTCACCGCTCGTGGTCGGCCTCTCCCCGACTGAAGCCGGAAGCCCATCCTCGATCAGGGCCTTCAGGATTCAGGAGATCGCTCATCGTCAGAGCCGCCACCGTTTCCGTGGGCAACCGCGACAGCCCGTCAACATGACCTAACGAAGCCCCAGGCTTGGTGATGAACCTTGAACTGGAGATTCGAGAGCTCCATCGCCCACCGTGCAAGCTTAGCGTTCGTAGTACGGTTACCGGGGCTGAACACCCACGTCAGCGCCTGGTGGTCCGTGTACAAATCAAACTCACGCTTGTCCAGGTAGCAGCGGAACTTCCGGAGTCGCCCAGACGACACCCCAACACTCGATCTCTGAGATGCCATCTTGGTTGTTGATCCAGTTCTTCTGCGATCCGTCAACAGTTTACTAGCGTAGCCACTACACGGTCGCGACCGTTCACCTCTTGCATCAAGCAAGCGTCGACAGCGTACCGTGACGAGTCCACGTACAATTTGAACCGTTTCTTGCCATCAGGATAGACCAGTATCGGCGGCTTCAAGAGCGCACGCTTCAACTGTCTAAACGCAGCTTCACAGTCCTCATTCCACACGAACGGTGCGTCTTTCACCTTCAACCGTTCCAGGGGCGCAGAGATCGACGCATACCCCGGGATGTAACGTCTGGAAGTAGCTCGTCAGACCCAGGAAAGAGCGGATCCCGTGCACGTCCACCGGACGCTTCACGTTCATCACGGCCTTCACCTTCTCAGGATTAGGCAGGATCCCGGTAGGAGTCACGATGTGCCCCAAGAACGCAACTTGGCTGCGCCCCGGTGACACTTCTTCATCTTGAGCTTGAATCCAGCCTGCTGGAACCGTGTGGGCCAGCACTTGGCGCACACGAACCAGATGCGTAGGGAAGTCCTTACTGAAAATGACACAGTCATCGAGATAAACCAAACAGATTCGCCACTTGAGGTGTCCACCAAACGGTCTCCATCAACCGTTCGAACGCGGGAACAGCGTTGCAAAGGCCAAACAGCATCACTAACCACATTCGTACAGACCATGTATTTGCACGTGAGGATCAGCGGTCTTATGGACACGCTGTCCGGGTGCATCGGCAACGTTCAGGTAGCCAGAAGCTGATATCAATCGTCGAAAACAGTTGAAGCGTCGCCCAGTACGTCCGGTGAATATCATCGGATCCAACGGCATGGGGGTAACAGTCCTTCACCGTTACACGGCGTTCAGCTTACGGTTAATCAATCCGCAAAACCGTAATCCCACCGTCCGGTTTCCGAATCATCAGGACCGGAAGCTCGCCCACTGGACTGCGTTCAGAGGGCCGAATCAGGTTCAGCTCCAAGTACTGCTGGATTTCCCGCCTCCCATAATCTTCACCTTCAGCTGAAGCGGGACACGGTACGGTTGCTGCTTTAATCGGAGCACTGTCACCGGTTGTCGATCTCGAACTGCAGCAGCAGGTCCGTCCGTCCGGGCTTCCTTCCTGAAGAGTCCATACGAACCATTTACTGTCAAAAAACCGTTCAGCTCCGCCTCAGAACAGTGCCTGCTGTTCGGGCGACAACTGGCAGACTCAGAGAAATCTGCCTTCATAGCTTCCCTGCCTTGTCGTGGGCGGGATAAATCCGGCTTCGTGGCCTCCCTTCACCTTCTCACCGACATCCACCTCACGCGCCTCCGACACGAACGCTGCACACTCCTCCGGAGACTCTCCACCTTCGGCGGGCACCGTTCTCTTCCGAGTCAACCGTTTGGGGAACCCATCCGCCTCCCGGGTCTGACTGCGTTGGCGGCTCGAAAGCCGCACCTCTGGGATCACCGAAAGTGCACGCAATGACCGTTCCTTTTCCTGATCCAGTACTCATCCGTAGGAACGCATTGCAGACTTCAACGATGACCTGGCCCTCCTCGACCGTGCATTGAAGCGACCGTGCCACGCACAGCGTAGGCGGCAGACTCAGAGATCGCTTTCGACCAGAACGGTGCGCCTTGTCAACGACCGCACCGACAACCTGAGTTATTACGAGGGCTTGGCCAAGGGGCGGCAGCCGTACTGACGTCGCCATCGTCGCGTCACGTACGAGCTCCTGCACCCGCGGTGAAGCCTCAACGCCAATATTTCGCCTGTACTCTTCAGAGTCAACGTCCGTTCTGGCACGTCGATCACGGCGCCCGAACGCTCCCAGTAGGCATCGACAACTCCAGGATCGCATCAACGATGGAGACGGTCGGCAACCAGCGAAGCTCATCGAGACTTCGACCGTATGGGCCGAGACGGAGAGAGAGTGATCCAACCCCGGATCCGCAACTTGTGCCCCGAAGGAACTCCCTTACCAGGCCTCTTCGTACGGTTCCAGCGCGGTTCGGACGACCGTCCTAAACGCTTCAGCACATCCCAAGGTCGATCCCACGAGACTCAGAGTAGCACCGAGTATCCGCTGGCATTTGAGACGGTAAGCAGTCAATATAACCGCTCGAGAGAGGTTCGTGTTGCCCACGGCTTTGCAGCGGCCTCACCCGACGCGTCCGTCACTCAACACAGCGCGATAAATGTCATACTCGTCTCCAGCTTCAACGTCACAGATCCTCTCCAAAATCCGTTAGGCAAGTTGACCGTGACAACCTCCACGAGACCGGTCGCTTGGCAACGGAGTCTGAGCAGGACGCTCACACCGTACCCACCTCAACGTAATGAGAGATATCCTCTTCACGCTCAGAGTAGAACTCCATGTCTCCCTAGTACTTCAGCATACGGCTTGTACAACGACGAAAAGTCAAAGCAGCCCTTCTTCTTAGTTTGACGACGACGGCGGCGCCTCGCACTAAACGCCCTCGACCGTCCCCGTACGATCCCACAGTTTCCTCCGCCACTGGACCAGCGTTCCACTCGAGAGGCGACTCAACCGTCACGGTTTCCAGCCGTTCCCAGCAATCTCCCTTCAACCCATGCTGGTTAACAGCACGGTCGGCAGGCTCGCGTAACCGTTCCCACTCGGGGTCAGGCATATATGTCTGCGAAGAGGGGGAACATCCGCCGTTCCTCCTTCGCGTTCAGTACCTCTTCAGATCGTTCCTTCGACATTGTGACGTAAGCTGGCGGTGTCGTCACGCTCAGCGCCAGGAACACTGACTGACGCACGATAGCGCTCTCGTCCTTCGGATCGACTCGTCGCACTTCGCCCAGGCCGGACTCCTTCTTGCGCGCGAACCCGTCCCTCCTGGGTCGTCAGGAGGAACAGGACGGGACATTCTGGCACCTGCGAAAGGCTCGACGACCGCGTGTTACAGCGCTTGCAACCGTTTCATCCTCAGAGTCAGGCCGTTCGGGGGAGGCATCTGAGTTACGAAGCACCGTCCCCGACACCCGGCCGCTCCGAGGTCTTCCCCACCGTTTTCCTAGGCGCAGCTTGTTCACCGCAGACGACATTCGCCACCGGAGTCCGGAAGTCTCGATTTACGCATGGCTTCCTCCGACTTCTAGCATCTCCCCGTACCAACCCTGCCATTACTCAGGCATTCCAGAAGAGTCAGAGGCGGCTTGGCGCGTCCGTTCCAAGACCTCCAGAGAGATGCAGGAAGCGGGCCAGCTCCTCTGCGAGGACGGTTCAGCCAGGGCTTCAGCGTTTCAGCTTGACACGCTTCAGCAACTCGACCTCGTCCGGCGGATACAACCGGTCCTCAAGCTCCTTATCCCGTACTCCTCCGGCTCGGCGGCGACATCCCGTTCCAGCAAGAACAGGCGTCTCCTGCCCGGGCTCACAATCTTCCATAGCGCTCAATTCTTCCGCGTCAGGTAGACAAACGGTCGCAGGCGACGGTGGCGCTTAATTAAACCGTAATCAGTCTCGACCGTAGGGACTTTGACCGCACCGTCCTCTTCTTCGCCCTGGGCCGGCACGGACTCTTCCTCCCGTCCACGCCGCGAACAGGCGGTCCGACACGTCCGGCCTCTCGTCCTCCCACACGTCCACTGGGCTGCCACCTCATCCCGCGTCGCCACAATCTCCGCAACACTTCGTTTCCTCGCTCCTTTCCGTCGGAGACTCCGTCACCGATGCAGTCCACACGAGGGTCACTGCGACCTCGTTCGCTCCACCGTTTTCCAACAACCTTGTCAATCGTGTCGACCGTGTTCGCAGCGACCAGCTCCTCGCGAATCACCTCGACCTCGTCGCCCTCAACTTCCGCTTTCAAACCCTCGCCTTCTTCCTCCGTCCCGACCACTCGAAACCCGACCTTCTTTTTCTTGTTTTTCTTTTCACCATACGAAGCCACACACAGGGCAGACACCGTTTCGCTCTGCCTCTCCGGAAGTGAATCCGTACAGAAATATCAGCGGTGGTCACTGCGTTCCGCGTTCACCTCCACGATTTGGTCGCCACCCTCCAGGCCATTTACTGAACCAGAGGAAGGAGTGACTCTCTCCTCCCCTTCCTCCCGCCCTCGTCATTGGTTCGAAGCGGTCGGCGCGGACCCGAAGCCAGCAGACCCTGGGCGACACCACGAGAGAACCTCGATGCCCGGACCTGAGGCGACGCCAGTGACCCTCTTGCTTCACCAGAACTCGCACCTCGGAGCATCACGTCCACCGTTCCGGCCGACCGTTCCCGGGCCCGCGCTGGTTGTTGCTAGGCCCCGCTTCACACTCCACTGCGATATGACCGTAGAACTGGTTGTAACGCGTCATGGACTGGCGGCGGCAGGGTCTCTCGAGAGTGACCCACGTAACCACACCGTCCGCGCACACCGGCGCTCGCTGCTTGCGTCCGACTGTCGGCTCCCATACGGATTCCTCGGACCGGTCGACCGTTTCCTCGAGATCTAATACCGTTCGTCCCAGCGCCGGGACTCGAAGTAGTAGCCCGACACGTTGGGCATGCGGTTCCGCGGCGAGCACGCGGAGGCTGCGCCAGCGGTTCTGCATCATCTACAACTGCTGCCACTGTTGCTGCTGGGTCATGAACGTCGTCATCTTCTCCGCCAGCACGCCTGGCTGCCATCAGCGGGTCGTTCGCGGGCGAGGCATCGCTCCCGCTCGACTGGCCTGCTTCTCGTCCGAGAACTCGTCGTCTTCTTCAATGGGACGCGACATCTCCTTAGCCAATAGTCATTCGCAGGCTTCAGGGATGTCGCGCGCAGGTCCCCAGTCGAGACACGCCAATATGCGCTTGTTCCGGAGTCCGCGACGGAGCAACTGGCTATCGCATCTTCCTGTTCGGATAGTCCAGCCAGGTCCGCAAGATCCGTCACACGTTCACCCCACTCCTCAACGGACTCGCCACGTTCACGGTGGGCGGACTGCAACCGTTCCCAAAGCTGGTCAGCCGTTCGACTGAGGAACGGGTTGTGAAACCTGACCTTCAGCGTCGCAAACGTCGCCCGATAGTGGAGTTGTTCCACCACCGTTCAACTTCACACCCTTGATCCGTTGTCGGAATTTCAGCAGCCGAGATTGGTCTTGGTGACTGGTGTGAGCTTCAAACGAAACTCCCCGAAATCACGAGAAGCTTTGGCCGTGCTTTGGCCACTGTCCGGGTAAAGCTGGTAGCACCTTGATCACGTGGAGACCGCAGACGACAAAGTCACGGTCGTTCAGAACGGTAGGGTTGTTGTTTCGCTAGGGGCTCGGTGGCCACTGCGTTCCGAGCCTGAGCAGGCATCGGCCGTCCGTTCGCCGAAAGATTCACTGTCGCTCTGACGCAGGTGCTTTCCCGTGCACGACTGTCTTCGCCGGCCCCGTCGGTTGGGTCTTCACACCGGTCTCAGAGGTAGAGACTTCACCGCCGGCTCCACGTAAATAAACTTCCGCTCCATCTTCACTGCGGAAAGCTTCGGCACACCGTTCCCCAGCCACCACGTAGCCTCCTTGCTGCAGGCACCGGCTTGCTCCAGCCGATACAGGACCTCCAGGCCAAGCGCTTTTCCGTTCCCGTGTACATCAGGATAAAGCTACTCGGAGTCCTCTGCTGCTGCACTTCTTCAGGTTCTTCTTTCACGTAGTCCGTGTGGTGAGACGGTTGCGTACTCAGCGAGTTCTACATTGTATGCCGTAGTCCTCCACCGACCAATTACTGTTCATCGGCATCCTCACCCGTCCTCCTCGACCGTTTGCACAGCCTCGGGAATCGGCGGAGACAGAGCCATCACTGTTTCGAGCTCTTGTTCTCGCCTGAAGCTCTGCGACCGCATCACCGTGTTCATCTGCAGTCTTGTGTTCATCATCGTCTTCATCGGCCCCAGAGCCTCCCTCGTTTCCTGGCGAAGCGAGTCGCGACCAGCAGCGGTAGCTACCTGCGTCGCGTCCGTCTCACCACCATCTCGCTACGACCGTCGGCGCCGCTGTCCCCAGTAGAACCGACGTGGTCCCACCGAGTTGCAGCCGCCGCAACCGTTCCGCTTCCAGCCGTGCCACCCTCGTCCTGCACGGTCCTCTGCTCTCCACTCTCTCCTTGATCTCCCAACAGCCGTCATCTTCTTCAAAAGTCCTCTTCACTCGACCTTCAGCACGCGATCTTCTTCGCGCTCGAACGCGCAGGAAACAAACTCCAATCTCCAATCTCCAAACTCCAAACTTCCAGACTTCAAACTACTTCGGGCTCCGGGCAGGCCGACCAGAATTACCGGCGGAACCGAGCGTTCCGTTCGCGACTTAACCGGTATGACCGTGACCTTGCCGGGCTCCGAGCGAGCCGACCGTTTACTTCTTGACCTTGACCAGTTGCGGCGCGCGCGTACCGCTACTCCAATTCCACTGCGGCGCCGAGCGCACCATTCACCACGACACAATTCCAGATCCAGACCGTTCCACGCGCGTCCGAAGGCGAAGACTGGGACTCCAGGCAGACCCCGAAGACCAGACGAAGCTCCACCGACGCAGGAGGACTTGACCCGGCTCTGCCAAACCGTTCAGACTTCACAATGAAGACCGTACCCTGCTTCTCCACCACGTGTCGCGAGTGCCCTGGGTGGGACCGGGTGGCGTTGTCGTGGAAGCTAGAACGGTTGGGCAGTAGAACACAGAGCGAGAACAGAGCTAATATGCAAAAGCTATCAACTTGATTCTCTCCAGTGCAGATTCACGACTGACCCTACCTCCACTTACCGCTCCACCCGGAGCCTGACGGCCCGTGCCACCTTCTTCTTTCTGCACTCTGTCAGCTCACGTGTCGACTTCAACACGTCACCCTGCTCACCTGGCTCTCGACTCACCCCTTCGTCCTTGGCTCACCTGGCTCTCGGCTGCCCCTTCGTCCGCGGCTCCACCTCACTGCTCACGACCCGGGCTGCGGTGCCTCATGACCTCAAATCCTGCCCTTCGCGTCACTGCTCACCCATCGCTCGGCGTCCACTGCTTCCATCGCTGCCGTAGGCGCCACCTAACTCGACAACGTCGCCAGTCAGCACCTTCTCCGAAATTGATGACTGCCCGCTCTCCGCATTGTCCAACAGCTGACCCTCCCAAAAATGGTCGTAGGTCGAACGGGTCGTCCGTGTAAGTAGGAACGGTGGAGGCCGTTCGCTTTCAGAGGACAGTTACCAACGTAACACGTAGTCAGCGATAGGAGCGCAGAGTTAAGCGATAGCGGCACGTAGTAAGTATTCTGAACATATAATTTAGCGATAGCAGCACGCGGTACGTAATATGAACATATGGTTAGCGATAGCGGCACGTAGTAGGTGATGGGGAACGACGTAGTGGCACGATAACAGTGCGAGTACAGTTAGCGCAGTGTATGCTGTTTTGTAGCACTTCTGCTCACCTAAGGTTTACGATGATACTTTAGGGATGGATACATTATAGCCTTAGCGGGCTTGGCGTCTGTCTTGCGAGAAGGGTTGGCTGCATTATCTCCCCTATGTTGTGTTCAGCATAGTAATAAAACGATATTTAGTGCATACAACGTCAATCTTACCCTGCCGGGCATTACGAACATTTTATGAAGTCGCACATGCCCGAATATGGCAAATACAGTGGGCGGCATTATCATTTAACGCAGTGTGTACTTTGGTGATAGAATGTGAAGTTTGTTGTTAGCCTGTTTAGCTACTCTTGGTAGTGTGCAACTGCTAATGCGCGCCACGTAGTAGAATAGAAAAGTGCGTTCACTTTTAGTAACATGCCGAGCTACTGGGTTTATGATATTTGCCTACGCACATATGAGCGCGACCAACGTAGAAA